>CAXKVY010018543.1:0-133278 GCA_964058915.1 Tetropium fuscum | reverse complement strand
TTATGTGCCTAATTTTTGATAAATATTATACTAAATTTCTACATAAACCATATTGTTTAAAACATAAACAATGCTTAAGTATGAGCACACTCACCGGAAATAACTGATAGGACGAACATTAATTATACTACAGGAGCTTTAGATGAATAAAAATAGGTAACAAACTTTTAATTTAAACGGTTTTATTTTAAATCATCAGTTGTACTAAAAATTACAAAATAATTAGGAGACGAACCTGGACCATTTTGAAATTCTGACGTTTGATAAGAAATAAACACGTGGGGCGCATTATTTGAAATATGGTTTATATGCGCCCCGCGTTTTTATTTCTTACCAAACGTCAGAATCTCAGGATGGCCCAGGTTTGTGTCCTAATCATTTTTTAGTTTTTAGTACCCCAGGAACATTAGTCAAATAAAGACAAGAATCTCGAAATGAGAGATAGTCGGCTATAAACTTGTATAAACCTTTATTTTGGTACCCTAAAACTTGTCTCAAAACCTATCGTAGGGTGTCCGCGTCCTCAGATATCCCAAGGTCAAAGGTAAAATTTTTTTTACACTTATTGTAAATATCTCTTTTCCTATGGGTTTGATGCTATTTATATTTATTATAAATATTGTAGAGGATTAAATTCTCTACAATTTTGGTTTAAACTTTTTTTTTATACTTGAACCATTTTTGATATAGAGGGCAGAGCACGCGCAGTGTCTTAATGCTTCACCATATCATAGTGATACCAATAAAGACGGTACTTTTGATACTTTGCTGTAGCCCCTTCTGTTGAGACCTTAGATGATGTCGTGGCAGGGATTGAAAGTTCAATTCAATATCTGCCTGATTCATCCAAGGATCTCGTCAGAGTGGCTTGCAGTGCATCCCGTACGAACCCCGGTTTACTCGTGGTTTGAGTAAGGTCTTCAAAAACGTGGATATAACAGCGATTCATTCGTCGAGTAATAAATTACAACAACTTTTAGACAATCCAAAGGATAAAATTGTTCCAAATGAAAGGTCTGATATTTACGAAATTAGTTGTAATGATTGTGATCGAAAATATGTTGGACAAACGAGAAGATCAATTAACACCAGATTTAAAGAGCATATGGCTCATCTAAACTCATTTGAGAAATTGTAAAATGTAAAAGTAGTATGAATATCGCGTAAAGCAGGCTATACGGTATAGGTCCCTTATACCGTATAGCCCGCTTTACGCCTTGCTTAGCAACCGATAATTGAAGCGTGATTAGTCACGCGTAAATTTCACGGTGATATCATACCGTATAGCCCGCTTTACGCGTTGCTTAGCAACCGATCATTGAAGCCTGATGAGTCACGCGTAAATTTCACGGTGATATCACTGGTGACGTCACCATGATGTCACCGTGTTATCTATACTGTGTTTATTTGCTTCTTTATATTGAAGATGATACAGGCATACAGGTCAGTTATAAGTATGAGCTATGGCTATATTATATGTTATAACAAGTTATATTCGTTGTCAAGGTATGTCTAGATTATAATATTTATACCTAATTCATATGTGTATTTTTAGGATTATTTTACAATGGAAAAACGGTGCGGAAAACGGCAAAAAAATATATCATATTTTTTTTCAATAGAACGCAAGCAAAGAAAATTTGAAGATAATATACCTGTACAGAATCAAGATGAAGCCGAATCTAGAATAAATCTTGCCCCGAGTTCAAGTACGAGTCAATGCGAGGTAACTATTCATAATAATAAGAATACTTTAGAGAATACAATGGATCTGTCCACAAAATTTTGCTTTCAACTGAAAGTGATAGATCTATGGATATTATAAACCCCTATAAAATAAAAAAAATAGTTATTTACTTTCTGCGTTATTCGTAATAGCAATTACCCCAACGCAGCGAGGCTAGGAAAATGCTCCCGCGAGCGAGACTAGGCAGATTACATCACATGCCAGCTGTATGCGTCAGACTGGATGTCTTAGTAAGAAGTAAGGATAGTGACTATTATCAGTTAGGACGGGCCGGTTATTTGTGCCGATAGTTATTATGCTGACAAGCTTTCACACCACTGGATTGGGGCTGGTTGAAGTCGGTATTTAACGCGAGAAAATCTGATACCATAATCACGTCTACGTTCGGCAAATTATGTGAATCGCCTTTCTGGAAACCCTCCTCCATATTTGACAACAAGCAATAAACAAACTATATTTGACGTTCTAAATAATAAAGGCACTACTAGATAATACTGCGAATAATATGCAGACCTCGTTGTAACGAGAACGTCACGGAAAAACCTAACGCGGTACAGAACGGAGTACGGTTGATCTATCGCGCCTGCAGACCTAGCAAGCATGTGACGTCGAACCAATGACAACGCGTTTATCTGATTCAAATAAAGCAAGCACTTTCTACGGGTCTCTACGCTGTTTTTGGTTCGGATTGATTTTAATTCAGGCACAGTTCTAATATTGTTATTATTAGGTGAAAAAGCTTCATTCCTGCCTACTTTTAAAGTATATTTTTTTTGTGGACACACCTATTGTGGCAAAGGCAAATATCCCGCATGAAATTTGTAATTTTATTAATAGACCACTTACGGACACGGAGATAGAAGAAGTTTTACAAAACGTTTGGATACCTCTATCTAATTTTATGTTCCCGGTTAATAAACCGGCTACAGATAAAGTTCAATCAAAGCCAAAAAAATTTAAATTTCAGTACACGTGACTTAGTCATGGCTTGTATATTTGGAAACTGAAGACGGAGCATTTTGTAACTATTGTTGCTTGTTTGCTAAAGCTGGTGCATGAGTAAATTCTGCAGCGCTTGGAGTATTAGTACAAAAAAATGATAATTGGAAGCGCGCCGTAAAAACTTTCGACAAACATTCAAAATTACAGTATCATTTAAATTGCGTCTCAGACGCTGATCATTTTACACAAGTTTCAAAAAACCGGACTCTATCTGTCGAAAACCAAGTTAACACCGAAAGAAAAAAGCAGATTGAAGAAAATAGGCAAAATATTGAACCAATTGTAGAGGCGATTATTTTGTGCGGTGGACAAAATATTACTCTTAGAGGTCATTGGGATTTGGAAAGTATTCTTGTTAACGAGAATCTACAGCATGATGATGGAAATTTTAGATCTATTGTACGATATCGTGCTCTTGGAGATAAGCGACTTAGAGAGTTTCTAGAAGGACTCGGTAAAAGAAATAAATATATTAGTCCAGTAATTCAAAATGCAATAATAATTGATTCAGCAACAAAGTAATATTAAAAAAGATCGTTAAAAACGTGAATGACTCAAAGTGCTTCTCGGTTCTTGCAGACGAAACTGCAGATATCTCGGGAAGAGAACAAGTTTCTATATGCGTAAGATACGTGGATCGGGAATGCATTTTGTTGAAGGAAGATTTTTTGCAATTTGTTCCGACCATAGATATGTCTGGATAAGGCTTGGCCCGCTTGATATTAGACAATCTGCAACCATTTGGTATCGACACGTCCAATTTGCGTGGTCAGGGCTATGATGGTGCAGCAGCAATGTCGGGTCATATTAATGGTGTGCAGTCTCTTATAAAGAAACATCACCCACTTGCTCACTATGTACATTGCTCTGCACATAGTTTAAATTTAGTGGTTTCAAAGTCATGCGAAGTACCATCTATTAGAAACTGTATTGGTGTGATAGGAAAGGTTCATGATTTTTTTCATATATCACAAACGTAAAAATATTATAAGTAAGAGGATTGAAAGTCTGGAGGAAGATACACACGCTAAAACTTCATTCGAAAGACTTCATTCAGTCACTGATTTTATTGAATTACTAGATCCAGTTTAAGACTCTTTAGACGAGATAGCAGCAGAGTGGACCGATGTAGAGACTGTTACAAATGCTAAGTCACTTAAATTTTCTATGGCCAATGGTGAATTTTTTATTTCTTTATTAATAACTGCAAAATTATTTAGCATTTGTTTTTGTTTACCTTTGAGCAAGCATGTTCAAAAAAACTAACATTGATTTAAAAGAAGCAGTGTGTCTGGTCAGTATTACTTTTGATGAATTAAATGACACGCGAAAAAACTCAATATTTTAAAACCATTTATGTAAATACCAAAACCATTTGTGAAAAGCTAGAAGTGGCACTATTAAGTATTCCTCGAATTAAGTATTAAGTAATGCAAAGGTGATGCTTTATCTGAATATAACTTATGGTGTCGCAAAATACTATCGTTGGAGGAAAAACCATTAAACGCCATGGATGCTTTACGGGTCTGCAATTCTGAAATATACCCAAATGTCTTTAGATTATTGCAAGTATTAGCCACATTTCCTGTAACAAATGCCACTTCGGAAAGATCTTTCTCAACTCTGAAAAGGATAAAATCATATCTAAGAAATTTTATGTCTGAGGTGTTTTTTTTTTAATTTTGTGTACAATTTTATTTTATTCTAACAGCCAAAATTCTTTTCAGAACCGATTAAATGGACTGGCATCTTTATCGATACACAAGGAGATGTCTCTCTCAACCTCCAAGGTTATTGACGAGTTGGCAAAAAGCCCTCGAAAAGTGATTTTAGTATAAATTGTTCTCTTCTCTTCTCTCTTTTGTGTTCCTTCTTAAAATTTTAGAAATATATTTGTTGTTCCTATTTTAAACATTTATGTTCTATATAAAAAAACATATTTTATGTATTGTATTTTGTTTTTGCACGGTTAAAGATCGTTCCTTCTTAAGATTATGTTTATTTTAGAAAGATATTTTTTTTTACTATTTTAATACAGTTTTAAACATTTTTGTTCTATATAATAAGCATTATGTATTTTATATTATGTTTATAAAGAACTCTTGACGATTTATAACAATTAGTTATTAATCGATTAAATCGAGGATTAAATATAGTATTTATTTATATTATTATTATTATAATATTAATAATAATATTATTATTATATTTATGGCGGGACCCCCCTAGAGCTGATACGTAAATACGCCACTGATACGTTCGATTGTATTAGGCATTCAAATGAATGCCAATGATGCCGATGTGACACGGCCGAGGAACGTGTAAAATGGATCCGTAATATTTGAATGGGAAACCTTCTTATTCTGCATCACTTTCATGGGCGAAGAATATAAAATCATTTGATTCTGATGGGCGATGTATATAAAATCATTTGTTCTTCCTTAAATTCCTGGAAATCGGTTATACTTGATAACGCTGTTAAAAATGCGGTAGCGCGTATGAAGAGACACTTGTCAAACATCCAGTATCGAGGTACGTTCCATTAGAAAATCATGTAAACGACGAAGACCACGGATATACTTTACTATCTGGCTACAATCGGACGCATATTATCCTAGGTTATGACTGTCCTAGGTTATGACTGTATTTGAGTTTGTTTGCTATTTCAATCAGGCACAGAGACAATGTATTAGATTGCGTCGCTGGTAAAATAACGATAGACGGCGATATACTCTATAAAGGAAGTGCATATTATTTATTATAATAAATATCTGGACCTTATCATTTACATAATAATAATATGTCTTCCTCTAAACCAACCATCGTTATCCCAAAAATCCTAGAAACCCAAAGACTGTGACAAAAAGTGAGGTTACGAAATAAAAAAGTAAAAAATATGTCATTAGGAATAATTTCTGCTTTATTGTACATTATCTCATTATAGTGCTTTCGTTTGACATGCAAACTAATTGAATGGGGTGCTCAGTGGCGCGCACAATAATTATCATAATATAGGAAATAAAATAGAAAACAATAATGTTAACTCAATTTAATTTATAATATATCAAAAAGTGAATGTGGTTTTATAAATGACGGTCTTTTAACCTTCGATTCCAAGAAAACAGGCGATTTCCATGAAGACATGAATTCCACTGTTTTCGAGAATTGGTTCAAAGGAATTCTGGACAAATTACAACCTAGATCTGTTATAGTGATGGATAATGCTTCTTACCCTTCTCGTAGAACAGAATAGCTGCCCACAACTGCATGGCGGAAAGGGCAAATTAAAGACTGGCTGGGAGAAAGAAACATTGAACACGATGATTCACTACTTAACGCTGAATTGTTGACACTGGCAAGGCAACATTTTCCAGCTTTCAAGAAGCATGTAGTGGATGAAATGGCCACAAAGCAAGATAAAATATATAGACCATGTGAAGAAGGTGGAATCAAGAATGTGGGATCTTGATATTATGATGGATACTCCCGTTAAACCAGTCATAATAAATGTAAATGAAGACAGTAGTGAAAGTGACTTATTTTCAGATAGTGAAGTATTTCATTTCGGTAGCGAATTGTATAGAATTGTAGACATCTCATGGCGTATAGGTACGATACAACGTATTATAGGCATTTTGGGTAAGTAAACTTGGTATAAGTATTTACTATTTTAAAGTGATTAGGTATATTTTAGCGGATATTGTGATTAATTGGGGGATATTGTGATTAATTATAGTGCATAAATTTGGTATTTCCGATATAGGTATTGATTAATATATTTTGAGACTGCCACCAAGCCACCCGTAATAAATAGGATGGTTTGCAGAAAAGTACTCAAGTAAAAAGGAGGAATACACAAAGGCCCTAATGAGGCCTAAGTGCTGTAGCAGAAGTGAATCCACTATACTCCGACCAATTACATACATACATACATTGTTTATGGATTTACTGTGAATAATATGTTTAATACAGTAATAAAACATGTGATGACAACATTCTGATCATTTTATCATATATATTTTACCCTACAAATATATTTAACACAGCCAACTGGGAACAGTTCAATTAGGTTGATCTTGTATAATAAGTGTCATAAAATATAAATGTGAGAACTTCAGGACATTGGCTCGAGGAAGGAATTGGCAAATAAAATCAATTCAGATTGTGTGTTTCAACGGCTTGAGTGTGAAAATTTTCAAGAACATATCAAGAAAACATATCAAGAACCTCAATGAAATTTATATTTAAGTAGATATAATTTACATATGATATTATAAGTTAAATTTAACAATACATAATATAGATAATAAATCTGTACTATCTGCCAAATTTTATCTGTAAATTTACTATACGTAAATTTAATTTAATATTACTAAGAACTATTATTTGTCATGAAGCAGTATCGAACAATCTCATATAATCAAAAGTTGATTTTATTGGACAACAATAATTATTCCTAGATACTATTTATTTATTATGATAATTTTTTATGAGTTTTGCATTATTTTTACTAGTTTTTTATTTACAGAAACCCCATTTGTAAATTGAAATGTATAAAAAATTCTAAATCTTACATAGAGTGCCAGTAACTATTTAGCAGGAAACAACGGACATGGAGGTTGATATGGCATTTTCCCTAATTCTTCTTTTACTTTAAAACCCACTTTAGGCAGTGTGGCAAAATTTGGGAGAACACTTCAGAACTGTGTGTCCAATTTGTTAATATAAACATAGAAACTCTCTGATGGCATTTTTAAATTTCCAAAAATCCTTTTAAATCGTTAGTTGTGTTTTCATAAGCATAAAATAGCATAGAATGGATTCGTCTGATAAATCTCTTTAACATTTGGAAAACTATTGGCACGTTTCACTTGTTTTTCCGAAAAAAAGTAAGGATCCAGCAATCCAGGCTACAGAATTTATATCTGTAGCTCTAATTTAAATTAATTCTCACATTTAATTTGGACAAGCTCAGTAACATTTAATTGGCCGAGTTATGTTCTTTCCATTTTTGTAAATTTTGTAAATTTTGTAAATTTTGTAAATTTTGTAAATTGTGTAAATTTTGTAAATTTTGAAAATTGTGTAAATTTTGTAAATTATGTGAATTTTGTAAATTTAATAAATTTTGTCAATTTCGTAAATTTTATAAATTTTGTAAATTTTATAAATTTTGTAAATTTTATAAATTTTGTAATTTTTTTAAATTTTCTAAATTTTGTATAGTAGCAATAATTGCTGTTTGATAATAATAATTGAACGTCATCAATGTTTCCGTAGCAGTTCCATAACATGCTACCGATTGACTGAAAATTTTGCAGCAAGAGAATAACGCATTTTTTTTTAATGAACTTGGATTTCATGTAATCATCTGTCAGTTTATGTACATATTTATTCTTGTTTTATCATAATTATATACTTATAGTTTGTAACATAGAAATATGAGACAAAAACTCGTGAGAAAAACCCTCATTATATCGATATCTTCACACCTGCTACCGCATTTTGAACAGCGTTGTTAAGTATAACCGATTTCCGGGAATTTAAGGAAAAACAAATGATTTTATATACATCCCCCATCATATTATCATGTAGTATAACAGGACTTTATCATGTAGTATAACAAAATATTGATCACACTATATACCTTTCGTCGTATCATAAAACAATTGGATGGTGAATGTGATGCAGAATAAGAATGTTTCAAATATTACGGATCCATTTTACACGTAGGAACGTGTAAAATCCGTGTCACATCGGCCGTGTCACATGGGCATCATTGGCATTCATTTGGATGTCTAAATTGCCTAATACCATCGAACGTTTTGTAATAAAGTGGGTCAACAATAATTCTTGAAATAGAAGTAATGTAATACAGTTATTCTTCAATAAAGTGTATTATTTTGATGGGTTTTGTGTTAAAATTGATTAGTTGTTGGTATTCAATCAAAACATAATGTGATGATTTGCTGTAAGAAAAGTTTTACTGCCCGATCTCCCATTGCAGCAATTGTGGGTATCCTTTGAAAATTTTTATATGTCTCATATTTCGATGTTAACCTGGTCTACTAAAGCTCTATTTTTTTTCAATTATAGAAGAATTACATAGTGAATCGAAAAAAATGCATCAAAAAAAATATTACACTTTAATTTAGGACAAAAAAAAGGAAATTTTATCGGATTGAAAAAAGATAGGATTATTTTTTATTTACGAGTTATAACCCAAAAACTAAAAAAGTCTAAAAATATCGTGGTGTTTCCCCCACCACGCAGAAAGCACAAGATTTTCGAAGCTGCAAAATTGGTTTTATGCAGCTGATATGAATCCTAACATATCAAAAACACAGAATGACTGGATTTTTGCGAACTTTGCAATTTTTTGTTTAAGATGACTGGCCTACAATCAATATTTCAATATTTCACGATGTCTAAAAATATTGGGGAAAAAGAGCTTAATAGAGAGATCAGATCTTGTTTATCGACATTTACTACTGGATAGGGCTGGAACCTTTAATGTAATTATAACACTCGGAGTAGTTTCCACAAACACCAAAACACTTTCACTTCGCTCGACGCGCGTTTCGCCAACCAAGTTGGCATCATCCGGAGACGATTAAAAACTAATCTTAAACTAAAAATCTACCCCATTTATACTATTTATGGTGAAATCATTAGTCACGCTTCAATGATACGGTATAGGTCCCTTGTCGCTATTCATACTACTTTTACATTTTACAATTTCTATGCTCTCAAATGCATCTATGATTGTTGTCAAAAGCATGTTGTGCAACACTAGACTTATCTGTTCTTCCATATATTAGATGAGCCATATGCTCTTTAAATCTGGTGTTAATTATTGATCGTCTCGTTTGTCCAACATATTTTCTATCACAATCATTACAACTAATTTAATAAATCCCAGACCTTTCATTTGGAACAATTTTATCCTTTGGATTGTCTAAGAGTTGTTGTAATTTATTACTCGACGAATGAATCGCTGTTATACCCACGTTTTTGAAGACCTTACTCAAACCACGAGTAAACCGGGGTTCGTATGGGATGGATACATATTTTGGAGTCTCTATATCCTTTTGAAAGGTCGTAGAATTACGAAGTGTGTCCTTAAATTTACGCTTCCTAATTAGTTTTTCAACTATATCTCTAGGATAACCATTACTCACAGCTATATCTGTAATTAATACTTTTTCTTTTTCAAACCTCTCATTACTGCGAGGGAAACCTAGTAAATGACGGACAAGAAAATTAAAACTTGCCATTTTGTGTTGATAGCAATGGTGAGAGTTATTAGGGATATATCTGATCGTACTGGTATATTTTCTATATATATATATATATATATATATATATATATATATATATATATATATATATATATATATATATATATATATATATATATATATATATATATATATATATATATATATATATATATATATATATATATATATATATATATATATATATATATATATCAAATATATATATATATATATATATATATATATATATATATATATATATATATATATATATATATCAAATATATATATATATATATATCAAATATATATATATATATATATATATATATATATATATATATATATATATATATCAAATATATATATATATATATATATATATATATATATATATATATATATATATATATATATATATATATATATCAAATATATATATATATATATATCAAATATATATATATATATATATATATATATATATATATATATATATATATATATATATCAAATATATATATATATATATATATATATATATATATATATATATATATATATATATATATATATATATATATATATATATATATATATCAAATATATATATATATATATATATATATATATATATATATATATATATATATATATATATATATATATATATATATATATATCAAATATATATATATATATATATATATATATATATATATATATATATATATATCAAATATATATATATATATATATATATCAAATATATATATATATATATATATATATATATATATATATATATATATATATATATATATATATATATATATATATATATATATCAAATATATATATATATATATATATATATATATATATATATATATATATATATATATATATATATATATATATATATATATATATATATATATATATATATATATATATATATATATATATATATATATCAAATATATATATATATTTCATCAAATTCTAACCTATTGTCACTATTTTTAATTACTAATTCATCTAAAAATGGAAGTTTTCCATTTTGCCATTTTGTGTTGATAGCAATGGTGAGAGTTATTAGGGATATATCTGATCGTACTGGTATATTTTCTATATATATATATATATATATATATATATATATATATATATATATATATATATATATATATATATATATATATATATATATCAAATATATATATATATATATATATATATATATATATATATATATATATATATATATATATCAAATATATATATATATATCAAATATATATATATATATATCAAATATATATATATATATCAAATATATATATATATATATCAAATATATATATATATATCAAATATATATATATATTTCATCAAATTCTAACCTATTGTCACTATTTTTAATTACTAATTCATCTAAAAATGGAAGTTTTCCATTATTTCCTAGTTTTAATTATTTCCTAGGTCGTTAACATTGTGAAAAATCACTCGTCACACTCTTTTGACAAAGAAGAACTTGACCTTCTAAACAAGGGTTTAAACTTTGCTGTAGCCCCTTCTGATGAGATCTTAGATGTTGTCGTGGCAGGGATTGAAAGTTCAATTCGATATCGACCTGATTCATGTAAGGGTCTCGTCAGAGTGGCTTGCAGGAATCAAATTTCTAAAAATATAATTAATAACGTAGACAATAGAAAGTCATGCTAAAAGAATCATGAATCATAAAAAGATTATCAAAGGTTGCGCGAGAAATACTGTTTTTATTTAAAAGCAGATAAAGGTAATAAGGTTGTTATTTTAGATAAAGAGGACTATTATGAACGGGTAAACAACCTAATTAGTAATGGTCCTTATAAAGAAGTTACTAGAAACCCTTTACCAAGAATGACCACTGAAATAAAAAATGTCCTCAAATCATGTAACAATCTTATTACTCCACCTGTTAAGAACAGATTACATGTATTTAACCCTACCGTACCTAGATTGTATTGTCTACCAAAAATTCATAAGCCAGGGAAGTCGGTGCGTCCAATAGTATCGTCTATTGGATCTCCGACTTATCACTTATCAAAATGGTTGACTAAGGAATTTAAAGGTTTGCCCGTTGCACAGCCTAGTTTTTCAGTTAAAAATTCGACTGATTTCATTGATAAGGTCAAGAATATTCAATTGCGAGAGGGTGAAATTTTGATTTCCTTTGATGTTTGTTCATTATTTCCGAGTGTACCAATTCCACAGACCTTGGACTATCTTGAGGATTTACTCGAATTAAACAACTATAGAAAAGAAGTAATAGAAGAATATATAAACCTTACAAAACTTTGTATGAAACAAAATTGCTTCCGTTTCAATGAGAAGTGCTATGAACAACATGAAGGAACCACAATGGGTAAATGTTTATCGCCTTTCATTGCTGATGTCTTCATGAGTCGATTTGAAACTGAAGCAAAAGAAGTATTCGAGTTTTTTCCTAGGATTTGGCTGAGGTATGTGGACGACATTTTTGCCGTGTTTGACACTAAGATTGCGGATGTAGAAAACTTAATAACTTAAATTAAATAGTCGTTTCACATCTGTAAAGTTTACATATGAACTAGGAGATAATTGAAAACTTCCAGTTTTAGATGTATTAGTGATTAAAAATAGTGACAATAGGTTAGAATTTGATATATATATATATATATATATATATATATATATATATATATATATATATATATATATATATATATATATATATATATATATATATATATATATATATATGGAAAAGATACCAGTACGATCAGATATATCCCTAATGACTCTCACCACTGGTATCAACATCAAATGGCAAGTTTTAATTTTCTTGTCCATCGGTTACTAAGTTTCCCTCTCAGTAATGAGAGGTTTGAAAAGAAAAAGTATTAATTAAAGATATAGCTGTGAGTAATGGTTATCCTAGAGATATAGTTGAAAAACTAATTAGGAAGCGTAAATTTAAGGACACACTTCGTAATTCTACGACCTTTCAAAAGGATATAGAGACTCCAAAATATGTATCCATCCCGTACGAACCCCGGTTTACTCATGGTTTGACTGAGGTCTTCAAAAACGTGGGTATAACAGCGATTCATTCGACGAGTAATAAATTACAACAACTTTTAGATAATCCAAAGGATAAAATTGTTCCAAATGAAAGGTCTGGGATTTACGAAAATATGCTGGACAAACGAGACAATCAATTAACACCAGATTTAAAGAGCATATGGGTCATCTAAAATATTGATAAGTCTAGTGTTGCACAACATGCGTTTGACAACAGTCATAGAATAGATATTAATAATTTAAGATTAGTTAAAAATGTGACCAATAATAGACAGTGGATGCATTTGAGAGCATAGAAATTGTAAAATGTAAAATTAGTATGAATAGCGACAAGAGACCTATACCGTATAGCCCGCTTTACGCGTTGCTTAGCAACTAATCATTGAAGCGTGACTAATTATTTCACCATAAATAGTATAAATAGGGTAGATTTTTAGTTTAAGATTAGATTTCAATCGTCTCCGGATGATGCCAACATGGTTGGCGAAACGCGCGTCGAGCGAAGTGAAAGTGTTTTGGTGTTTGTGGAAACTACTTCGAGTGTTATCGACATTTAACAATTTCTGCTTGCGGATATTATTAAATAATGTTTCTGCTTGCGAGGGAAGTATTTAGTATCGAACAATTTCAAAAAATGAAATGTTTTTCATTGTCAACGAACCCATCTGAGATACTTTTTATAATAAAAATTTTATTTATAATTTACTTGGTAAGTTTTCACATCAAATGTTTTACAGGGATTATTAATAACAAATTCTTCCAGCATTTCCTCTGGAATTTTCTTTTTCAATTTCAATGTCATGTTCCTTTTCTTTCAGTCCCTTGTTAACAAAAGATATAAATTAATCTGTTCAGCATTAAATATCACCAAATGTTTCGAATAATTCTTCAATACTATTCTTGGCATGCATGACTAGATCGATTTCGTAAGCCTGTAGATATTTAAGCTGGTGTAAGAAAATTGTAACTGGTATAAGATATTGTACACAACAATAAAATAGCCACATACTTGCAAACATTATTCTCAAATGAAATGATTTAAAATCAATTACCGGCGAGGACATCGAGAACAGTGCGTAGCGCTGTTTCGCAAATAAGGAATTTTATTTTCTTATAAGATCAGCCCTCAGCATTAGCCCCCGGGGAAATCCCCGGTAACCCGCCGGCCTATTCCGGCCCTGATAAGAATACGAATGTATTTGTGTGTTTTGTAATTCTTAAATAACACAAGGATGCGTATTACTTTTCTAGTCCAAAATGTTTAAAATCGATTTTTAGAAGGCAAAAAAAAATGCGCGATCAAAATAATTGCATTAATATACTACATTCAGGCCGATTAATTCTCCATCATACCTACGTCATATATATTTCTGTGGGAGTTTTTCAAGCGGCGTCCTGCAAAAGTACCGCTATAATTGTACGTATCGGTAGAAAAACAATGAACTTAAATAGCTACTGTGATTAAGATCAAATTGTGATCGTAACGGCTTCTTATTTCTAATTAAAATTAATTGAAAAGTCAAATAATCGTATTAACTAATTGGTATCTAAACCACATAACACACGCATATTAAGTATTATTGATTATATTAAGTTTATTCGCATGTTATTCTCTTTTCTATTTTCGAAGGACTGAAGGACATATCAAATCAATTTAAGAGTAATTAAAAAAATGTCTATATTAAGTAGGTCAGTTCATTTAAATAGCAAAATATGTAAGGTTAACTCTCAAGACCATGTTCCAAAATTCATATGTTATTATTATATACTACCAGTTATTTAAAAATGGTTTTATTAATTATTTATTTTAAGGAACAGCATTGAAATACTGGGTTCTTCGTAAATGGATACCTACTCATTACCTAAGCATTGAAATTTTTTAATGAAAATGTTTTTATGTTTTTTATTGCAATATTTTTATTTTTGTTACTTTTTATAATTTGTAATTTGTTACTAAATTATTCAGTTTTTTAACTTTTCAACTTTTAACTTATTTATTACTTGGAGATTTGTGTGTAAACCGGCAGGATATTCTCAAACTTAAAATTATTTGTAAAGATAAATATAGCTAATAATATTAATAAAAAATAATTGCAAATTACATAAATGTCGATATGATAAAAATACAATAAAGCCCAAGTAGTATTATAGTAGTTTTAAAATATTTGTCAAAACTTGCGAAATCGCAAATAATTTTGCAGAATATTCATTTTATTTATTTTCAGAAGGTTATAGAGGGCCATTTCGTTTTGACTAAGCAAGCAATTTCTGTATCACTCCCTCTTTAAATTTTTCAAAATTCTATTGTATATGTAATTCAATATGTTCTAGCATAGCTAGAAAAAGTAGTTGTTTTAATAGATTCTACAAGATTTTATGCATTTTAAAGTTTAACTTATCTTCTGGATAATTGTATGTCTAATGCTTTTATATATAATATGTTCAAATAGAACAAATATAAATAGTGGAATAGGTTTGTATTTTCTAAGAATATCAGTTCCGTCAAAAACTAATGTCATAAAATATCCCTGAAAGTGTTGGAGTATTAATATTTTAAATACAAGTATAAATGATCAATAAAACAAATCGTACTGAAGATCCTCAATGAAGGTGAAAGAACTTGTACACTTTCTAAGTGGTTCGTTTCCATATACAGTGAGCTCGTAAAGTTTGGAATAAATTCAATTAATCGTTATTGAAGAATTTTCACAGGAAATCCTCGGACACGTCAACCTTATTTTATAAAATGTCACTTTTTTCAGCCATCGATTTTTTTTTTGTTTTGTTCGTTTTTGAGCTATGACGTCATCAACAATTTTTTTAAATGACAACCCATATTTTTTTTCACGGATTTCGATAGAGCACATTTTTCTGAGTGCGAATATGTCAAAAACATAGTACCTTTAACATTAAAGTTTTCGAGATATTCGGTTGCAAAGTTTATAAAATGTACCATGGCACCATGCATAAGCTATCGGGCGGGTCAAGATTTTTAATAGCTTATTGATTCTAATAGCTTATAGCTTATTACATTTTAAAAGATTAAGGAGTAATATTATTTATTTTGGTAGCTTATCGAACATTTTGAAAGATTTGGGAGTAATCTGTTTAATTTTTTAACAACAATTTAAACAAATAAAAAAATATTTTAACAAATAAGTGATAAATAATTAAAGTAAAAAATAAAATCAGAGTAAATTTTCAAAGTGACCTCCATTCACTTCCTGGCAATATCCCATCCGCCACTGAAACTCCTGCAGAACCTTACCAACAGTATCGGGTTGAATGGTTCGAATTTCATTGCGAATTCTGTCCTTTAATTCTTCGATGGTATTTGGTCTATTGAAATAGACTTTGCTCTTTAAATAGCCCCATAAAAAGTAGTCTAGGGGAGTGAGATCTGGAGATCTAGGGGGCCATTCGATAGTTCCCCTGCGACCAATCCAATGGTTAGGAAATACATGGTTTAAATAATCGCGAACGATCACTGCAAAATGGGGTGGTGCACCGTCTTGTTGGTACCATATCGTGTGATGGGGCAGATCTGGATCTACGTCATTTGGGTAAAGTACCGCAAGTGCAGGGACTAAGTCGTCTCTTAAAAATTCTAAATATATTTCACCTGTTAATACGCCTTCAAAGAAAAATGGGCCCAAAATACGATTACCTACAATACCAGCCCAAACGTTAACTTTTTGTGGAAACTGACTACGAGTTTCCATTTTCCAGTGTGGATTTTCAGGAGACCAATATCTACAGTTTTGCCGGTTAACTGTGCCGTCGAGATAAAAGGTAGCCTCATCAGAAAAAACAATATTGCGTAAAAATCCGTCGTCATCAATCAGGCGTTGCAACATGGTTTGGCAAAACTGTAACCTACGGTCAGGATCATCTTCGTTTAACTCTTGGACCAAAACCACTTTATACGGATGCCATTTGTTCAATTTCAAATATTTCAAGACGGAGCTTTGAACTATTCCGTTGTTTGCCGCCACTTGGCGGGTGGGTAAATGGGGATTTTCTTGAAGCTCTAGTAGAACATTCAATTTAACATCTTGTTGCACTGGTGGACGACCCGTTCTAGGGCGATCTCTCGTATGACCCACTTCTAAAAACTTTTGTTCTATTTTGCTAACGGTGGACTGTGTAATTGGTTCTCTGTTTGGATATTTGTTGTTAAATAAACGGCAAACTTCTACTTGTGTGCGAGCTCTGTCCCCGTAACCGATCATCATCAAAATTTCGATTCTTTCCCTTTCACTCAAACGACGGACCATTTTTAAATAAAATGAATTATGATGGAATAATGATTAATCAACTTACTTAATGATATTATTCAACTGATTAAAACACAAACTTGTGAGGAAAAACTTCAAAATTGTGACAACTGTCAAAACTGTTGTTTTTCCTGCGCTTTTTTGATAAATGATTAGCATTTGGTCATCGCTTGTATAATTCATTCTTAAAACTTTGCAACCGAATATCTCGAACACTTTAATGTTAAAGGTACTATGTTTTTGACATATTCGCACTCAGAAAAATGTGCTCTCGAAATCCGTGAAAAAAAATATGGGTTGTCATTTAAAAAAATTGTCGATGACGTCATAGCTCAAAAACGAACAAAACAAAAAAAAAATCGATGGCTGCAAAAAGGGACATTTTATAAAATAAAGTTGACGTGTCCGAGGATTTCCTGTGAAAATCCTTCAATAACGATTAATTGAATTTATTCCAAACTTTACGAGTTCACCGTATATGTCCAGATATGCAACTGGTATTTGCTTATTTCTCTATGTAAAGAATTGCTACAAACCCAAGGTTTACTTTTGGCAAAACAAATCCTGACTCTCCGACAAATTGTTCGATCTGACATAACTGTTCCTCGCGCGTTTCTTAAATTTCGGTTTGTGATCACAGATGTTTGATAGGGATTCCTCGATATTTGCAGACCAATAAATCGATCGTCAATATTTTGAATAATCCTGGAACTACCCGAACCTGGACGTCTGCTGTATTGGCCCGTTTCTCGGTAGCGCTGGATCGCTCTTCGACAGTTGTTTCTGGTAGACCGACAATAATACGAGCTACATATCTTTGACTCCTTCCATCTTCTACCAAAGCCACAACTCTAGCTACTTGAATTGGACTAATTTGCACTGGCATTTTCTTTTAGAACGTTAACTGAATTATTTCTTTTCACGAGAATTTCAACTGAATTTTTTGACGTTTCAGTGTTAACCGTTACCATAGCCTCCTTGTTAAATATCAAACTTAATAACACCGTTTCATCTAAAATGTCGCATCTTTGTTGCTGAAGGGGCTAGAGAGGTGATTCATAAAAGAGAATATTGAAAAAAGAATGGTAAACTCCGTGACCAACCTAAGAATTCAATACAAATAAAATTTCACTCCATAGCGACAACCAAATTTCGTGTCAAAATCATAATCGGTTTTTAAAGGCTGTACATATTAAAAAATATTTTTTTATGGAAAGCCAATTATTACAAAATAGTCATCCGCAAGAATCGCCCTTTCAAACAAAAAAAAATTATCAAAATCGATAAGCTGGTTTAAAAGTTATGGAACATATAAATATGGGACAAAATCTAGGTGCGCCACCTTTTATGCCCGCCAGTATATTTTGATTCTTCTTCAGGAAGACTACAATAAAGACACCAAATTGTGATAATTATACTAAAAAAAGGTAAAAGGTACTTACGTAAGTGAGGTTAGTTATGGAACAAATAACATATTTGCTAGACAGAAAATTATGCACTTATAGTTAAAAAACTTGTTACCGGTTAAGGATTGTATCATAAAATATTAAACAAACATATTACATATTAAAAAATTAGAAAAAGATCGGTTTCGATTCATACAAACTACCTCTTGAGTACATGTAGGTAAGTTAGGCGCCGCTGAGAGAAGGTGGCGGCGGATGTAAATAGAACAACTGCACGTGGTTATAACAGGTGAGGAAACCATGCATTATGCAGAATTACCAACTGTTGATTGAAGTGAGAAGGAATATGAAAGAACAGAGATGACAAATATAAATTGCACATATCATCTGGATGGGGTTAATTGAAAATTTTAGTCTACTACTGAACAAAAATATGATAACGTTAAAAGTACTACTGTTAGGATAACTCAGAGTGCTAAATTTTGAAAACAATATATCTAATTGATATGCAATCTATTAATTGATATATAAGTGCTAACTGGGGAACGAGAAGGGGTGGTGTCGAGATACCTTTTAGACGTATTTTGTTTTACGGATTCATTTTATGTACCTATTAGTTGTACGAATGTAGAAGAAGAAGAAGTGTGTAAGAATTTTTCTGTGTTGTAGTATGAAAAAAGATTGCGAGGCTGTAATACTGTTTGTTTTTAAGTTCAAGCAATAAATCTTATTTTGGTTTTGTACGACTTTAATTTTTACTGAACCTTCGTGATCGAGATACGGCGGATAGCTGTTTGCATCTACACGAGTGAAATTACAGGTGGTGTTACTATTATCAAAATGAAGTAGATGTGCATAAAATACTAAGCCTTTCAATATATATATTTTTTAATTAATGGTATTGGGATCTTTAGAAATGTGAGCAATTTCTACAAATAAGCGTTTATGGAAATTATTTTCGAAAACTTTGACATTGTCATAGGACATTGTATGGTTTAAATCTAAAATATGTTTGGCTAAGGTACAAGAAGGTTTATTGTTTCTTACGTCACTCTTATGTGAGTACTGCGGTCTTTTAGACATCTATCTGTTTGGCCAATGTAAGTTTTAGGACAGTCATTGCAGGGGATACTATAGATTAAATTTAAAGAATTAAATATACTAACTTAGTTTTTAATTTTGGAAAAAAATGTTTTAATGTCTAAAGTATTACGAAAAGCTAATTTAATGTTGGTATGAATCGAGATTTTTTTGTAATTGAATACTAAAGTGATCAAAGTATGGTAAATAGTAATATTTGAAGGGGATATTGTTATTATGTGAGATAGGGGGGTTAATATTAATGATTGATGACATACTAAATAAGAGAATATTAAGGAGCCTAGGTGGGTAACCACACGTTACGAATCATTAAATTAAATGAAATGTTTATTTCATTTAATTAAATAAAATGTTTAAATTATCAGGGGAGTAGTATGTGAGGTACGTATGACCCAAGTACAAAATTAATCTTGTGACGATGTTGATGGTAAGATTGGTATTGAATCTACCTGAAGTTTTAGTGTACTATGAGGTGATAAGTGTATTGGAAGGTCACCCCTTCTTATTAATCTCTTATCAACAAAGTGGACATTATGTTTTGTGTTCTTGTTCAGTTGTAAACTGAAACAGTGTATCATAACTGTTAAATACGTTAATCAATTAATTGTTCCATACTATCCTGCGGAATGCTGAGAATTATGTCAGCAATATTATTTTTAATGAAAGGAATCTGAAAGTCAAGTTGGGGTCAGCAATTATCTATAAGGTCATCCATCACGTATTGTACAAGGATAGGTGAAACGGGACTGCCCATGGGCATGTCTAAATTTGTTTATAAATGGTAACCTCACTTTCGTACGTCGCGTACGTCGCGTCGTACCTTTTTCTAGTATAATGGGGTATTTCCGCAGTTCTTTTTAACAATGGGAGCAGAAAGTAAATGGAAAAAGAAGATACCCGTATTTTGTATTTTTTTGTTTAGCGCTAAAACAAGCTGTAAAATAAATAAATAAAATCATGTGACGTCACTAAGCGCAAGTATAAATAGTGCGGCAAAGTGTAGTGTATTCTGTCTATAAATTGACGGCAGCGACGCCTCACTGCTTCCTGTCGGCCATTGCTGTTGATATTAGTATTTAGATATACATATATAACATATATATCTAGTGATTTGTCTATTCTCGCTTAATGTCGTCATAGAAAACGTCATAGAAATTCAAGCTGCAATAAACACGCATTTCTGAATATTGCGCATTATTTCTTATGTCAAAAATGATGGAAAAATGTACTTGTTGAATATGTAATTGCCCATTTTTGTTTCGATCGAGCGAAAATACCCCATAATCACGATTTGGTGTCTTTATTGTAGTCTTCCTGAAGAAGAATCAAAATAGATAGCGATTTATGAAAATAGTGAGAAAAATGTGTTATCCCAGGATGCTGGTATCGTTTTTTGGCGTCTGTTAAAAATATCGGTGAATGTACAGGGTGTTCTATATCTCCTGGACAGCAACTAACTTTCTTATTTTAAATGGAACACCCTATATATTTTTTGAAATTCGGAAAGAGCGCAAACTTTTGCGTCAAAAACATGTGTCGCACCCTCGGCTAAACCCTCAGGTTTCGGAGATATTTACCATTTTAAGAGAAAAGTGACAGATGGAAAGGTCTGGAAGGAGCTTGATGACTTTTTTCATATGGTATATCTAAATTTAATTTTTGGCACAGCGTAAGACCATAAAGTGGTTTAAGTTCTGCAATTGACCATATTAGTTAGGTTATTAAAATCCAGGCGCGAAATTTGATATGCGTTCCTAAACACACTTCAGCAAATTTGACTGCCATGTATTTCTTATGGGAGATTCAAAACTGTGATTTTCAGATGGGAATTTCTCGAGTTTTGGGCATTTCTTAGTATTTAAACCTATTGTACGTCAAACTTTAAACATATTTCTTTACAATTCAAGTCCAAATTATTTTTTAGACCTATGAGTTAATTAAATAAATGCTTTTAAGTTAAATTATCTGTTTTCCATGGACGTACGTCGCGTATTAGTAACATTTCTTACGCAAGAGAGCCAGGTCAGCTGTAAAAGTAAGGTTAAGGGTTATGTTATGATATTGTCGGTGGGTTGTTTATTTGTTTATTACTATTTTGGTCAATGTTTATCGATTTTTTACATTAATGATGTAATAATATACCTACTATGTACACTTAAATGGGCTCAAATGTGGATTTCTCCATATAAATAATAATCCGGTAAGTACGCTGGCGGCCATTTGAAAGTGCACGATTTTTTTTTATATTGTAATGTGATCTTTTTATATATCATTTTGACACTTCAAACAAATGTCAGTAATTAAATCCGTAATTTACAAATCACTTTATTAGTTTTCAAGTTTTAAAATGCCGCGGTTAACTGAACCTGAAAAAATGCGAGCTGTTACATTGCTTGAAAATGATTGGTCATTACAGGCAGTTGCAGATGAGCTAAATGTGAGTAAGAGTTGTATATTCAAACTCAAACAAAAATGGAATGCAGTAGGAAACGTTCGCTACGTCCACGGTGGAGGGCGTCGTAAAATAAGCACTGTGGAGCAAGACAACTTCTTCCTAGACCATCTTAGAACGAATCCCTTTGAAACAGCAGTGACGGCCTGTTTCGAAACGGAGTTTCCTGGATCTGTGAGGTCTGCAAGGTGGCGGGTGAAGGGTTCATTGTTACGAAATTATGCGGCAGCAAAGAAGGTATTTTTGGAGCCAAGGCATAAAGAACAACGTCTTAATTTTGCGAACCAGTTTGTCGGTAGGCCCGACGACTTTTGGAATGTCATATTTTAATGTCATATTTTAATGTCATATTTTCCGACGAAAAGGTCTTTCAGTCATGTCATGATGGTTCCATCCGCGTCTACCGATCTCAGAATTCGAGGTATGAAGAGAGGTATATTAAACCTACCGACCGGAGTGGATGTTTTTCCATCAATGTTCGGGCATGGATAAGTTCCCTAGGTCCCGGTGTTTGCTGGAGGATAGGAGAGCGCCTTACCGGACAGAGTTACATACGCATATTGGACAATATTATGCTGCCGTCCGTCACTATGTTGTATCTTCAGAATTTTATTTTCCAGCAAGATAATTGCTCAATTCATACATCAAGAATTGTAACTAACTGGATTAATGAACACAACATGAACGTGCTACCTTGGCCCTCAAAGTCCCCGACGTAAACCCAATTGAAAATGCATGGTAGATGATTGTTAAGAATATTTATAATATACCTGGCAATAGACATTTCCGCCCAGCAAATGCCGAAGATTTGCGGGGAGCAATTGAAAATGCTTGGGACAATATCAACGTAGATTACACGAGGACACTAATTGTTTCATCAATGAGATGTCGATTGCAAGGTGTAATAGACTCAAATGGCGCCTGGACGAAATATTAATTTTATACAGACCTACTCGCGTTGTAGTTTTAAGTTACTTAAGTTTTATAATTTAGTATATTTTGAACATTTTTGGACGTTCTTTGTTAATTTGGAATTTTTTTGTTAAATAATAATACACTTTTTAATTTTGATAAGTAATAATTAGGACAATTGTGAATGTCATAATGACACATCACAAGAACCTCAAATTTCAAAGTCAGTTTTACAAAGATCAAATATAACGAAATCTGATATAAGAGTCGTGCACTTTGAAATGGCCGCCAGTATACGTACTTAGCCAGTTTAACCTCAAAGTAATCCGGGTTGTTTAGTAGTAACATAACGTCATGTTAAATTTGTGTTAGCTTGAACACTAGATCCACAGAAGAACTCTGAACTAATAATAACATATACCTTTATTTAGATATAGTTTCGGTTATTTTTAAAACCTTACTAATTTGCAGTGGGTAATGTAGGTATCCAGTATCTCTTTATAAAGGAAGTTGCTCAATTTTACACAGATGCCGACATACAGAATGTTTGCATTAACAACTAAGTGAGTTTATGCTACTACAAACAACAGAGTATAGAAGAATACTAACTTCTTATAAATTTTTTTTCAAAAATATAATTAGAGGACTTAAGTAGCAGCATTATTTGAATCTGGTACATAAAATGCGTATCGCGTATCGACTGTAACGCGCATGCGCAAGCCCCAGCGGTTAAGTGGAATGTCTGTCGCTAGACGCTTGTGTAGGTAGGTACCACAGTATCTCAAGGACCATTATGTCAAACCCCTTCCTCTCTGAATCATTGGCTCAAGCAACAACATACGTTTTACATACAAACATCGCCTTCTAAAATTGGTAATATTTTTATTTTGATAATGTTTAATCAATATTTTAACACTCTCAGTCAAATAAAATATCAAACAATGTATTTATTCAACTTTTTTCACTAAGAGACTTTCTAATCACGTCTACAACGCCCTGAACTTGAGTCCCCATAAGACATCAATACATTAATTTTTAAACTAGGAACCCGCGCCAATTTGAGATCATAACCTAACTAATATGGCCAATTAAAATATAATCGAAAATAATATACCAAGTGTTACATTTTCCATGCAACATTTAGCTAATTTAAAACCGCGAACACTGGACGATCGATTGGAACATCCTGTATTTTTTTATGGCCAGGTATGTAAAATTAAATTATATTTCTTCTGGTATTACTGAAGTTTGTGAGACATATTTGCAATTTTCTTTCCAGCGAACAGATTTACCAGAATTTTGATTAAAAATTACGTATAAAATTAGCCTTGTACTTTAAGAATTAAAAACTGCTTTTAATTTAATATTTTTTTTCATTTGCTTTCTTTATTGACAATCAGAATTTACATTTCTATAAGTCAGTGTGCTGGAGTAAGAGCTGTGATGCTCTTTAATGGCGTGATGGGGCAAGTACCCCAATGAGAGGTCCCCTCTAGTCATCTTTCACGTAGGCCATTGTCTTCTGAGTCTTCTATTGAGCTGAGGTGATATCCGTGGCTACAAGTGTGGCGTTTGGGTGATGTTCTAGCTTATTGTGGTGTTGGATACTTCTATCTTTGATGACATTTATGACATAAAGGGCACTTTCAGATCTGTGTGTACCGTTTGATTACTTACATACCATGGCGCGTTTGTTATTGTTCGGAGTAATTTCGACTGGCTTCTCTAGATTATAGATATGTTTGAATTGCAAGCATACCCCCAGAGTTCCATTCCATAAACCCAAATAGGGTTATTTATTGTCTTGTAGAGGAGGATTTTGTTTTCCAAGGACATACATCCTGGAATTTCTTCCGATCAATCATTATAAATCTTTCGTTTTTAGGTCTAGTTTCGTGACTACGTGATCTTTCCAAGTGAGTCTAGTAGTATCCAGGTGAATACCAAGGTATTTTGTGCTCGAGGAATGAGGTATACTTATTTACATTATTCAAATTAACTTGCGGGCACTGTTCTCTTCTAAGTGTAAAGTTGACTTGGACGGATTTAGTCACCCCGTCCAATCCATTTGTGAGGAAATCAGTTATCCAAAAATCGGCGATTTTTCCATTTCCATTTCCATGATAATGTGGTGGAGCCCCATCATGCATAAACCTCATGCGCCTAATTACATCCAATGGCACGTCTTCGATTAAATCAAGTAGATTATTTGGTAAAAAATGTAAATACCTTTCTCCATTCAGATTTCCTTCGAAGAAATAACGACCAATTATGTATTGACCAATAATACCTGCCCATACATTGACAGAAAAATGATGCTGCTTTTCTATCGAGATTTTAAAATGAGGGTTTTCATTGTCGTAGTGGTGATAATTTCTACGATGTGTTAGAGAAAGTACACTCATCAGTAAATAATACATATCTGAAAAATAATTGATCTTCATATATTTTAGTCAGCACCCAGTTCCAAATTTATACGGTTTTGATAATCCTGTTCACTAAGTTTTTGTTCATATTTAGGAGATAGTAATAGTAGTAAAGGGTCTTTCAATATGGGTGATAGTTTTACAAATAGAGATTATTCGGTTCCTAATAAATATTTTTTTAATTTCAAGTTGGTACTCTGGCGGCCATTTGAAAGTGCACGACTCTTATATCAGATTTCGTTATATTTGATCTTTGTAAAACTTACTTTGAAATTTGAGATTCATGTGATGTGTCATTATGACATTCACAATTGTCTAATTATTACTTATCAATTTTTAAAAGTGTATTATTATTATTTTACCAAAAAAATTCCAAATTAACAAAGAACGTCCCAAAAATGTTCAAAATAAACTAAATTATAAAAATTAAGTAACTTAAAACTACAAAACTCCAACGCGAGTAGGTCCGTATAAAATTAATATTTCGTCCAGGCGCCATTTGAGTCTAGTACACCTTGCAATCGACATCTCATTGATGAAACAAGTGTCCTCGTGTAATCTACGTTGATATTGTCCCAAGCATTTTCAATTGCTCCCCACAATTCTTCGGCATTTGCTGGGCGGAAATGTCTATTACCAGGTCTATTATAAATATTCATCGACCATGCATTTTCAATTGGGTTTAGGTCGGGCGACTTTGAGGGCCAAGGTAGCACGTTTATGTTGTGTTCATTAATCCAGTTAGTTACAATTAATTCTTGTTGTATGAATTGAAGAATTGTCTTGCTGGAAAATAAAATTCTGAGGATACAAAATAGTGACGGACGGCAGCATAATATTGTCTAATATGCGTATGTAACTCTGTCCGGTAAGGCGCTCTCCCATCCTCCAGCAAACACCGGGACCTAGGGAACTTATCCATGCCTAAACATTGATGGAAAAACGTCCACTCCGGTCGGTAGGTTTAATATACCTCTCTTCATACCTCGAATTTTGAGGTCGGTAGATGCGGATGGAACCATCATGACATGACTGAAAGACCTTTACGTCGGAAAATATGACATTACTCCAAAAGTCGTC
This sequence comes from Tetropium fuscum, assembly GCA_964058915.1. Classification (NCBI taxonomy): domain Eukaryota; kingdom Metazoa; phylum Arthropoda; class Insecta; order Coleoptera; family Cerambycidae; genus Tetropium; species Tetropium fuscum. The sequence continues at coordinate 106,484 of CAXKVY010018543.1, read as the reverse complement.
GGGTCTACCGACAAACTGGTTCGCAAAATTAAGACGTTGTTCTTTATGCCTTGGCTCCAAAAATACCTTCTTTGCTGCCGCATAATTTCGTAACTCTGAACCCTTCTCCCGCCGCCTTGCAAACTTCACAGATCCAGGAAACTCCGTTTCGAAACAGGCCGTCACTGCTGTTTCAAAGGGATTCGTTCTAAGATGGTCTAGGAAGAGGTTGTCTTGCTCCACAGTGCTTATTTTACGACGCTCTCCGCCGTGGACGTAGCGAACGTTTCCTACTGCATTCCATTTTTGTTTGAGTTTGAATATAGAACTTTTACTCACATTTAGCTCATCTGCAACTGCCTGTAATGACCAATCATTTTCAAGCAATGTAACAGCTCGCATTTTTTCAGGTTCAGTTAACCGCGGCATTTTAAAACTTGAAAACTAAAAAAGTGGTTTGTATTTGTTTGAAGTTTCAAATAAGTGTCAAAATGAAATATAAAAAGATCACAACTTTAAAACCAAATGATCACAGGTTGCGTCGAGAGTTTGCTGACTGGGCCCTTGAGCACTTGGAACACGATCCTGATTTTACGAAAAAATCATCTTAGACGAGGCACATTTTTGGTTGAATGGCTTTGTTAATAAGCAAAATTGCCGTTATTGGTACGAGGCCAACCCAGAAGTATTACATGAAGTTCCGTTGCACTCTGAAAAACCCACTGTGTGGCTCACCTTATTTCTTCCGATACGAGGATGGAACAGCCGTAACCGTGAATGGCGACCGCTATAGGACCATGTTACTCGAATTTCTATGGCCAGAACTTGAAAACATCAATATTGAAGAGATGTGGTTCCAACAAGATGACGCTATGTGCCATATGATGCTACGCTTGCTTTGCTGAGGGAAATGTTTGGCGATTGGATCATCTCACGGCGAGGATTTGTGAATTGGCCGCCAAGGTCAAGTGATTTGACACCCCTGGATTATTTTCTTTGGGGCTATGTGAAAGCAGAAGTCTATGCCAACAACCCACAAACTTTGAATCACTTGGAAGATAATATTCGTTTGCACCAATTAGACTCTATATACTCGGGTGTTGTTCGAGATCCTTGAGTACCTACCTATCTCAAATATATTAATGCATCTTTTTTGATAAAAGTTATTTTTTTGAGTACAGTGCCGTTCAATTGAAAGTAAACGATTTTTTGAATTAATGTGAAACAGGCTTTCAGGTTATCAAAACTTGATTGTCAATTTTATTTGTCAGTTTACTAATAATTATTCTATATTTTGGGTTTTCCTTATTATTATTATGCCGCGCTTAACTGAACCGCAAAAAATGAGAGCTGTGATGTCACTGCAGAACGCAAGCAGTTGCAGATACTTTGAATGTGAGTAAAGGTTGCATTTACAAAATTAAGCAAAAATTGAATGCAGAAGGAACTGTTGAGTACGTCCATAGGGGGGGCCGTCAGAAATTCAGTACTATGGAGGAAGACTCGTCCTTGACCACCTCCGACAGAATCCTTTTGATACAGCAGTGACTGCCTGCTTCTTAACAAATTTTCCTGCTTCGGTGGAAACCGCAAGACGACGTATCAGAGCATCTGAGCTGAAGAATTTTTCGGCTGCAAATAAAGTTGCTCTGTTGCCACGGCATAAGGAGCAGAGGTTAAACTTTGCCAACCAATTTGTCGGTGTGCCTCAGGACTTTTGGGCCAACACAATTTTTTCAGACGAAAAAGTTTTTCAATCCTGCTATGATGGCTCTGTGCGTGTATACCGGCCAAGAAATTGCCGATATGAAGAGCGCTATATAAATCCAACAGCTCGTAGTGGCAATAATCCCTCGAATAAGGATAAAGTGCTTACTTTAAATATCATGGTGACGTCACGCTCTGGGGGCTTAACCCAGATGGAGGCTAATATACTCTCTAAGCTAATTCAACAGGCTTGCCTAGGTCGGTCGAAGCGGCGATGCCAGAATGTGTTCCAGTGCGACGCTTCTCTGCCTATACGTTGTACTGTATTTAGAATGTAAATAAATTAGAATGTAAACAAAATAAAGTAGCTTCCTCATTAGTCAATTATCAAATCAAATTGGCCGCAAAAGTCATTAAGAAGCAAGCAACTAACAACTCTCGTGTCAATTGTAATTTGGCAACCCTGTTAACGATGTTTTGTTTTGGGTTTTAGTATAGGACTCCGCCACGGGCCGGCAATAACACCTCTAGAGGGGTTAATCTTATTGCACGTTACACGCGCGTTTGCCTAGTTCCTAATCGATTCTTGATCTGTTTTAACGGTTTATTTGTTGCGGTTATATATCATAATGCCCCAAAAGTGTTGTGTTCCCGGTTGTACAGGAAAATTCGAAACCAGTAGAAAAGTTCGGGTGTTTCGTTTTTCCAGAGATGAAGAGTATCGCAGAAAATGGCTCTCTACAATTCCACGTGAAAGTTTTGTGCCGAGTGACAACTCCCGAGTGTGTGAGTGCTTTGAAAAGGAAGATTTTATTTTCAAAATTTCCCAACAGGATACAAAAACTGGTGAGATCGTTTCAGATATTTTAGTTTTACCCCCGTTAAAAGAAACTAGCGTGCCAAGTAAATTTCCGAACTGTCCCAAATAATTGTCAAAAAAATATCGTATCGAAAAAGCAAACACGAAAAACTTACAGAATTACATGAAATACATTTTCATTCATACATACAGACATGTCAAAGCTTAACCATGTTGTGAACTTTTGTCCAATGTACTTCAAAACTTAAAAATAGAGGACGAAAATGTTTCACAAGGAATTGAATTTATTTCTGATCAACTTAAATTGCGAACATTATCAAAAGAACGTTATAGATATTCCACTACCACTATGGTTTTTTGCTCAATTTTATATACAATTAGTCCTCATGCATATAGATATTTACGAAATCGTGGACCTATAATTTTGCCCCATCCCGAAACAATCAAAGGAGTCTGTAATGGTTTTCTAACTGATCCTCATATTGATGAAAAGAAAACTTTTTTAACATATGCACAAAAAATCTTTAAATATTTAAAAGACCAAGACAAATATGTTAGTTTACTAATGATGAAATTCACATTGATCCATATTTAGATTATAAAGGTGGTAATGTTGTAGGAGCTGCAATAAATATTAACGGTTCGTTAGCGACATCTGCGTATACATTTATGATTACTAGCATTTGTTCAAATTTTAAAGAAGTTGTTCATATTGCTCCTGTGTCTAAAATTAATCACGAATTACTTGTCAGTTTTCTTAAAACAATTAACCATCTAGACTCTAATAATTAGACACATCTACATCTAATCTTGACTGTATTTCGAAACAGTTAACAGTTAACCATTTTAATTATTTTTACCTGTGTTTTCCATAGACCCCGATCGATTTATGCTTTTGGAGATCTTTTTATTGATCTCCAAAACTACATTAAAACGATTTCAGACATACCTACCTAAATAACTACATAAAGCCCGTAATAACATAAGTATCTCTAACTGGACTGGTATAGCTCTCGAAAGGCGGGACGTGACGGGCCCATACTGAGGCCTATACGTCAAAGGGCAGAGCCCCCGCCAATCTCAAATCTCAAATCTCAATCTCAACATAAGTATCTCGTAGGCCTCCGGATGGTGACGTCACGAGGCAGCACTTTGTCCTTGTATTAGAGGTGTTGTTGGTAGTGGTCGCTTCTCTATCAAGTTACTTGGAGAATCAAAGAGCGTCTTACTGGTCAAAGCTACGCTCGCATTTTGGAATATGTTATGTTACCTTCCGTTTCCATTTTATATCCCGAGAACTTCACTTTCCAGCAGGAAAATATTTTTATTTTCTCTTTCCTTTTTCCATATTTCAATTAAATTTATATTTCAGGATAATTCCTCTATTCACAAATCACGAGTTGTTACTGAATGGCTGAATACAAACCATATTAACACTCTGCCTTGGCCCTCTAAGTCGCCGGATTTAAATCCGATAGAAAATGTATGGGCACAAATGGAAAAAGACCTGTATAGTACATATTTCCGACCAGAAAACGTAGAAGAACTGTGGTTGGCGATTGAAAATGCCTGGGAAAATATTGGCGAGGATTACACCAGGACACTAATATTGTCTATGAGAAATAGGCTTCAAAAAGTTATAAACGCGAATGGTGCAAATATTAATTCATAGTAATTTTCTTAAGTTCTCAGTTAGTTTGTTAATTTAATGGATTTTTTTACAAGAGACGGCCTTACCATATAGATTTTCCTTAATAAATATTGTATATAAAATGCTGTCACCCTATAACTGACAGATACTTCAACTAAAATAATTTTGAATGTGATCTGTTTACAAAAGCCTGCTTCACAATGGGAATATTTCCAAAATTTCTCATAAGAGTCGTTTACTTTCAATTGAACGGCACTGTACAAGGCTAATTTTAAATGTAATTTTGAAACAAAATTCTGGTAAATCTGTTCGCTGGAAAGAAAATTGAAAATATCTCACAAACTGCTAACTTTAGCCCCTATAATGGCCCCTATATAACAGAAGAAAGATAATTAATTTTACATAACCGGGCAGAAAAAAATATAGGGTGTTCCATTTGAAAAAAAGTTTTCGCTGTTTTAAATTAGCTAAATATGGCATGGAACATGTAACACTTGGTATATTATTTTCGATTATATTTTAATTGCAGAACTTAGAACACTCCATGCTCTTACGCTGTGCCAAAAATTAAATTTAGATATACCATGTGAAAAGAGTTATAAAGCTCCTTCCAGACCTTTCCATCTGTCACTTTTTTTCTTAAAATGGTAAATATCTCCGAAACCTGAGAGTTTAGCCTAAGGGTACGAAACATGTTTTTAACTCAAAAGTTGCGCTCTTTCCGAATTTCAAAAAACATATAGGGTGTTCCATTTAAAATAAGAAAGTTAGTTGCTCTCTATGAGATATGGAACACCCTGTACATTCACCGATATTTTTAAAAAACGACAAAAAAGAACACCAACAACCTGGGATAACCAAAGGATAACTAAAGGACACCAACAACCTGGGCTGGGATGCCTCCCTTACTGCGGAAGTCTTAACAAACAAATATTGGCAACACAAAAACTCCCCACCTTTAGCTGAAGCTTTCTCAGAAACGTCTAACTTTGACAATATGATATCAAAAAACATTTCATTTCCATTTACTATCTTCCCCCACGAAATAAGTGTCTTTAAACCCAATATAGTGGTCCCCAAATATGACCGACACCAAAATAGAACATATAACACAAACATTCTAAATGATGTCATCTGTAGATTCCAAAACCCCTGCAATATATTTACTGACGGATCCAAACAAAAGGATGGGGTAGGAGCTGCTTTTTTTATTGAAAACAGTAACACATTTTCTATGTTTAAATTATGTAATATGCACTCTGATCTTCACAGCAGAGGCCATAGCCATTAAACCAGCCCTAGAATGGGCCAAGGAAAACAAGGAGTTTCACAATTGGACGCCGTTATGCAAAAAGGAACCATGCGACAAAACTACGAAATTAATATAAAGGCATTGAAATTTGCAGAAGTAGGTAAACTATATTTTGCAGAAAAGATCCATGTGAAAATTACAGTATAATCTTAGGAAATAGGCCAAAAGAACCATTTGGACACTCGAAAGCATCTTGAACTATTTTTCAAAAGGAAACCAAGTGGTTCAAAAGGGACGCTTACAATATCGTACGTGTGAACTTCTTGTTTGTTTTCGTTTATAAAAGTGGTGTAAAATGATTTCATGGCGTAATCAACAACTAGTGAATATGTGTAATACTACAGTTATTACAGAAAACAAAGGTATGAAACTAAATTTGACTATTAAACATGAATAATTTAATAATATCATTTTTTTAGAAAATCTGAGAGAAACAACAGGAGATATTGAATCAGCAATAGATTATCAATCCTGAGATTGCGAAGTTGCTAGAGAATCTATCGGATGATTCGGTCAAAGATCTGGATTTTATTATAGATAGCGATGTTTCTTCTTAGCGACAGGTATGTCTTGATATATTTGCTCGCACCTTTTTTTCTCTAATTTTTTTTCCTATATTTCTCCTAGGATGATTCAAATGACGAAATTTTGTACGTAAAACATATGCAGCACTAATACCAGTACCCTTGGAAACTTCTATAGGATGCGATTCAAATAATGTTAAACAAAAAATATATAGAGGAAGACCAAAAAAGGGCAGAAAAATTAAATTTGACGGTATATCGAGGGAAGAAAGAAAAACTAACATATATAAGCGTAAGGAATGGGTGAATGGGTAATTATAAGAAGCAACGAATTGATTCTAAGGAGTGTACCTTTTGATTGCCAGTGTACTTTATCATGCAGAAATGAGTTTAACAGAAACAGAATCTTCATTTTTACCAGTAGATATGAAAATGTACGCTCTCTACGTAGACGGACGAAATAAGGTAAATGTGGTTAGTTTCTCAACATACAAAAAAATATTTTCCGAGAATTTTAATTTAAAATTTAAACCTTAAAGAAGGGAATAAATGGAGAAGAGATAAATTGGTTAAAGACAAGGGAGATAACTATACTAAGAGAAAAGCCGTTTTCCCTTTTTATGAAGCGAGACTTGAATTAAAATACCATATCAGTAGAAATTGATATTTCAAAGAAAATCCGTGGTCGTCCTAAAAGTGCTTTATATAAAACAGACCTAACATACTATGGCCTGAAGGAAAATGTATTTCGAACGAAAAACTCACGGATATAATATCAATATGGCACGTCATGCCCAAAGATTGTAGGACTTTCTATTCATTACTTTTTGCAGATGACCATATTGAAGATGATATAGATGGATTTGGAGGTGTCCCTGACTATATAAATATAGATAATAAATACTTGATTTCCTATTTTCATTGTTTCTCTTAATTTTGTAATCACCGAAATTATAAAACGCAAAACGGAACCATGCACCATTTTAAAAAAAAAATATACATTTTTTTAAATTTTTTCAGCAGTAAATCTGACAGAGTTTTAACGCAAGATAAAGCACAAATCTGCATCTATAATTTCATGCCGATTTAATTATAGTTTGTACACTTTTAACCTTCGTTTCTCAAAACTTAGTTTTTGGCGTTGGTTCCTTTTTGCATAACGGCGTCCAATTACATCATAATATCCGACTCACTTTCTGTACTTACGTCATTACAACCGAGAATATATATAAAAATAAATTTGTCGCTGAAATCATATACATCATGATGGAATTGGCAGAAATGGGGTGTAATGTCATACTCACATGGGTCAAAGGACATGTGGGAATCATGGGTAATGAAATCGCTGACAAATATGCTCACAGAGCTGCACTGGAAGGCAACCTCATAAAGAAAATACCATCAACTGACATTATCCCTATACTACATGAAAAATATCGCTGCTAACAACAATTATAGATACTGTAAAATTCGACATGGACTACAGACTAACCCTTTATTTAAACAAGTCAACGTTTCAAGATATGTGCTTGTAACTTTTACCAGAGCGTTATTTGGACATGGAACTCATAAATCACACCTATATAAAATAAAATTAACAGACTCGCCTTTATGCAATTGCGATAACTTGTCTATTGGTGACATTAACCATTGGTTATGTGCCTGTCAATATAAAACCAATGCAACTAATTATTTAATGAGCAATTTAATCCTCAAAAGAATACCACTACCACTAAACGATACTAGTCTTCTGAAATTAGTTATCGATAACTATCATTTACAAATTATATTTTTTCATTTTATTAGATTATGTAAATCTAAAATATAAAAATGATATTTTAGGATTTTGTTTAGCTTTGAAACCTTCTGTCTGACCTTTTGTATATTTACCCTACTAACCGAGATACACCCTGTGTTGTCATGATAAGGCGTCAAGATATATCCCTTAACGTGAAACGAGTGTCCCAGTCTATTCCCGCTTGTGTGGGGGTTTACATGGTTTTATTTGAGCAATAGATCAGGTTAGTTTAGGTTCTTAATATTTTGTAGTGGCTGAATGAGCGTTGCTCAAGGCCAATATAGAGACAAAAAGAACCTGGGATAATACACATATTTCTTTGATAAATAGCAAAAGCGCTACAGAGCAAATACGCACTAAAAACTCACCCTGTATATACCGGGTGCCTACGATATTACTAGCCAGCCTATAACTTCCTTGTAAAAACGTATATCGATTTAAAATTTTGTTAATGTTTTAGGGGTCACAACGGTGCACAGTTTGATTGCTTTAAGATCTGATTTCCATTTCCGGTTTAACCGGAAACAGTATAAACTTTATTTTTAACGGAACATCCTATATATTATTAGAAATTTAGATTTCCCAGAGAATTCTAGGTCCAAAGCATGTAGCATACCCTATCTACATGTAGCATATTTATCTTTGACAGTTTTCGAGAAAATGCGGTTGAAAATGTTATACCAATGATAAATTACTTCATTTTTTCACATAAAACAAATGAATGTAGGAACAAATCTGTTACGGTTATTTAAGTTTTATGGGGAGTAAATTTTGATAAAGTCATAAAAATTTCATTTCCGGCTGTACCGGAAGTACTACGAAAAGTAATTTTCAGGCTAACATTACTTCGATATTTTTAATGGAACACCCTGTATTGAACATTAAATTTACATTCTACTAACCTTTCTGGATATTTTTTGTTTCTGCTGTCCCCTGCCTAAACCTAATAGTTTATGAGATATCGGCGACTGAATGTTCACCTGTCACAAAGGCTAAACAATAAGAAAATTATGTTTAAACAGAACTTTGATTAAGGAGGGCTGTGTAAGACAAAAGAACTATTTACCGATTTTCATATAGATTTTAAACAGTACATTAAGGAACCGCAATTGGTATAACATGAAGGAACCGCAATGGGTACTCGTTATCGCCTTTCATTGCTAATGTCTTCATGAGTCGATTTGAAACTGAAGCAATACAAGAATTCGAGTATTTTCCTAGGATTTGGCTGAGGGATGTGGATGACATTTTTGCCGTGTTTGACACTAAGATTGCGGATGTAGAAAACTTCATTTCCAAATTAAATAGTCGTTTCACTTCTGTAAAGTTTACATATGAACTAGGAAATAATGGAAAACTTCCATTTTTAGATGTATTAGTAATTAAAAATAGTGACAATAGGTTAGAATTTAATATATATATATAGAAAAGATACCAGTACGATCAAATATATCCCTAATGACTCTCACCACTGCTATCAACATAAAATGACAAGTTTTAAATTTCTTGTCCATCGTTTACTAAGTTTCCCTCTCAGTAATGAGAGGTCAGTAATGAGAAAAAGCATAAATTAAAGATATAGCTGTGAGTAATGGTTATCCTAGAGATATAGTTGAAAAACTAAATAGGAAGCGTAAATTTAAGGACACACTTCGTAATTCTACGACCTTTCCCAAAAATGAGACTCCAAAATATGTATCCATCCCGTACGAACCCCGGTTTACTCGTGTTTTGAGTAAGGTCTTCAAAAACGTCGGCATAACAGCGATTCATTCGTCGAGTAATAAATTACAACAACTTTTAGACAATCCAAAGGATAAAATTGTTGCAAATGAAAGGTCTGGAATTTACGAAATTAGTTGTAATGATTGTGATCAAAAATATGTTGGACAAACGAGATGATCAATTTAAATCAAAAACACCAGATTTAAAGAGCATATGGCTCATCTAAAATATGGAAGAACAGATAGTCAGAAATATGATAGAACAGATAATTTACGCGTGATTAGTCACGCGTAAATTTCACGGTGATATCATTAGTGACGTCACCATGAAAATAGTATAAATATGGTAGATTTTGTAGTTTAAGATTAGTTTTAATCATCTCCGGATGATGCCAACTTAGTTGGTGAAACGCGCGTCGAGCGAAGTGAAAGTGTTTTGGTGTTTGTGGAAACTACTCCAAGTGTTAAGTTTTACTTGTGCTCCATGAACATATTTTCTATCAGCAAGATGGTGCACCGCCCCATAACGCCCGAGAAGTCACGGATTATTTAAGTGAAACTTTTAATAATCGCTGGTACCCATGGACCTACGGTGGGCGGCGAGATCTCCAGACCTTACACCATTGGATTTTTTTACTGGGCCCATATCAAGGAAGAGGTGTATAAGCCACAACCACATGACATAGAAGACCTTAGAAATAGAATTACGCAAGTAATAAACTCTATTACTCCTATTCAAATGGAAAACGTTCTTCGGGAATTTAGAGAAAGCATTAATTCTTGCCGAGAAGTCAACGGTGTACATTTTCAACCTTTAAATTGTAATAAAATAAATTAGACCTACCTATTACCTTTAGTGTTTCACTTTTGATACTTATTTTATTTTTCTCCTTAGATTTGTGTCATACCTACTTATAGTGCAGGTGAACATTCAGTCGCCGAGATCTCATAAACCCAGGGTGGTCCTGTGGATTTACACTGCTATCATAAGACCAATGTTGGCCTATGGAGCTGTTGTCTGGTGGCCCAAGAGTCAACAAATAACAGCAAAACTCAAGCTAGGCCAGGTACAAAGAGAGGCCTGTCTGAGCATAACCGGAGCCATGCGAACAACACCAACGAGAGCAATGGAGATAATGCTGTGTCTTCCACCGCTAGACCTACATCTAGAAGAAGTGGCTCTGACTATCATGACTCGCCTTAAATCCGTTGGCATACTACCAAACGCAAGCTGTGGCCAAACCAGAAGCCGCCTGTGGACTGAGGCTGTCAGAAAGATACCCTTTTTACAGGCATGTGCAGATGGTATTCCGCCTCGGCTTGTCTTTGATAAACCTTACACCATATATACTACTGGTGAAGACGAGGCCGGCGTAAGGTGTAAACTATGTCTTCACGGACGGATCAAACAAAAAGGATGGAGCAGGCTGTGGTATATATTCCAGGAATCTGCGACTCTGATGCAACTGGACTATGGATAAAAATGTCAGTGTAGTACAAACAGAACTCGCTGGTATAACCATAGCCGCACAAGAGATTGCTCGCAGAGAAATAACGGGCACGACAGTAAGAATCTTCACAGATAGTAGACAATCACTACTGGCCCTGAAAAATTATAAAATAACTAAAGGATCAACATGGGAATGTCACCCAGCACTTGTGAGAACATGTCAGATGAATAACATCTGCCTGTGCTGGGTCAAAGGACACTCACAATGCAACGGCAATATAGAATTTGACAAACTGGCCAAGAAGGCAGTTAGCCTGAGTATCCTTGGGCCTGGTCCTTCAAGTACACTACCAGTTGCAGCGAAACTCAACAATTAATAAAGGAAACAATTAATAAAGGAAAACACCCACAACAAATTTAAGACGTTCTGGGATGAAACAAGTAGCTGCCAGCTGGCCAGAAATATATTGAGATATCCCAGCGAAGAGACGGCGAGAAACTATCTGGCAATGTCCAGGGGGTAAACTGCGAATTGTTACAGGAATCCTAACCGGACACTGCCGGGTAAGGAAACACCTCTATAACATGAGACAAAGTGACACACCCATCTGCAGAGGATGCGAACAAGAAGATGAAACGATCGAGCATGTACTTTGCGAATTTCCCGCCGTGTCATCGACCAGAGAATCCATATTGGGGGAACGTTGGCCTTCTATGGCCAAGTTGAGGGAAATGCCCCTGGGCAACATCATCACCTTTTGTACAATATTAGGCTGGTCGATGGCCTAGGGACACATTTCCCTCACGGAGGAAGCACAAGGGGCCCAATGGGGCCTAAGTGCAGCGGATCTCTGATCCGCACTCCGGACAAATTCCAGATTCCAGATCTTATGTTTATGAGATCTGGATCTAATAGTTTTATTAGGCAGGGGATAGCAGAAACATATAGCAATAAATATAGCAAAACATATCCAGAAAGGTTAGTAAAATGTAATTTTAATGTTTAATACAGGGTGTCCCATTAAAAATATCGAAGTAATTCGAGTTGGAGGTACTTTTCGTGGTACTTCCGGTACATCCGGAAATGACATTTTTATGATTTTATCAAATTTTACCCAAAAATCTAAATAACCGTAACAGATTTGTTCCTACATTCATCTGTTTTATGTGAAAATGAAGTAATTTATCATTGATATCACATGTTCAACCGCCATTTTCTCGACAAATATCAAAGATAGATAGAGCTGGGCAATCTAAATTTCTAATAATATATAGGGTGATCTATTAAAAATAACAAAGTTTATACTGTTTCCGGTTAAACCGGAAATGGAAATCAGATCTTGTTGCAATCAAACTGTGCACCGTTGTCAACCATACAACTTCCCAAAAAAAAATTGGGTTGGCTAGTAATATCGTAGGCACCCGGTATACCGTTGAATAGGGAATTTATGCTCTATGAAAAATTGATGTATTGTCGAAAAAATTAAGGTATTTGAGAAAATCGCAAAACAAAACAAAAAAAATACCTTTTTAGGTGATTTTGGGGCAGTTTGGCTCGAGGGATCACTGAGGGATTTTAGACACATAAAAAGTACACCCTAAGGAACACAATCACGCTAAAATCAGCTTGTCCCAAATTTGTTTTAGGTCGACCCAATATTTTTACTGGACTATAACTATATTTTCTCACTAGGCCAAGAACATGTGGCCTACCTTATCAAAAATATTAAATATTTTGAAATTTTAGCCAAAATTACTATTAAGAATTAAGACAACATTAATTATAAATATAAATATAACATATACTTAGGTATCTACTCTGACCTATTTGGAAAATAATTGTACAAGATATACCTAATAAATATATGAATGAAGATATCGTTTGTATTGAGTATTGTTTATGAAGTAGTTATCGTCAATTGCATTTTCTATTCGAATAATGACCTGAACATTGTCTAAAATATTTCATATCACATATTTCGCAAGAATTAATTCTAGGTAAGTACTTACGAAAAGGTAAGCATAGATAGAACATTTGCATTCTCCACAGGATTTGGCTTTTTTGCATATTTAGTTCTTGTATCCATAATAAAAATATATCACAAAAATTAAGTAGGTACACTAAAACGTGTATCCGAACAAAGCGGCGCGGCGTGGAGCTCGACTTTCTTCTGCAGGAGCCACGCAATAACTAATGTTTCTCGGTTCTACCGTATGGAAAGCACGATCAGCTGCTAGTTTCGGTGGCAGTGGCAGCCAGGAATCTCGGTTATATTCGCAGAAACCTTGGGTTGGCTATTGATAGAAAAATCAATCTTCAGCTTTAATGTAGATCCTAACTTCAGCGTACAATGTACATATCCAAAGCATGAGATGTATTTATAGCATTAGGCATTAATGTTTTGTTACGTTGACAGGAATATCTAAAAAACACATAAATATAATATTATGTACATAGTAATTATAAGTACCTTCCACAACAATGATATCCCGTGTTATCATTTTATACACAAAGTTCATTGTATGTATATGTTGACGTACAATAAATAATACACAAGTTTCAATGATCCTCGTATTATGGCGCAACGTGGTGAATTTAACATAGATATTAATCTCGGATCTTAAGAATACTAGGTATGTATGTAATCACTTAATGTTTTATTTAAAATATTTACTGCATCATTGACTATTGTTATCAGGGTAATAGTAAAATATAGATAAGTACTTGGTATCAGGGTTTAAATAGGTAAGTATGCATATTGTTTAATGATTAGCTGAATTAAATAATAGTAGGATTTTCTAAATACTTATAATATAATTTAGATTACCTCACACAAACAATCGACCTATTTTATATTTTCGTAAGTAACTTCGTATACAATAGAAAAATTAGATGCCCTTATCATCTATTTTTTCCGAAAAAAATTGAAAAAACACGTTGCTAGGTAATATTTTAAGAAGAAGCATGAGTGCTGGTGGCAACAAAATTCCGAGTCGAAGACGAAGATTTTTGCACCTGCACGAATGCATTTTGTGAAAATATTACTTTGCAACGTGTTTTTTCGATTTTTTTCACACGAAAAATTAGATTCCCGAATGGTATTTGACAAGACTATTTCTTGAGTAACAGATTATTCTGCATACACATAACTTACAAAACATACTATCTATTATATATGCATACGTAATAAATATGTAGGTATTAATTTGAAATCTGAAAAACATGCGATTTATTTAATCACAAAATAGTACAAACTTAATTATTTATGGTACAATTAAAATATAAATTGCAATTTTGGTACACAGTATGGGTATTATTTGAAATCTTTTTTAACTCATTGATAACGTTGGGTGTAGGTAAATCATTAATGTTGTTGATGGGTTGTTGGGAGGAGTGGCTGCAGGATCTTCTGTTTTCTGTTTTTTCTAGGAGGTTCCGACGCGTCACTTCTAAAGGTGTTTATGATGTTGGAATAATGCTCATTATCCATTTGCAGATAAGGCGTAATTGAGTTGGCTGAACTGTGGCAAGTAATTTTAATTAATTGTTGTTCACCCACTACTCCTTTAGCCAGGTTACTGACTGCTGTCGACCGCATAGTGGTTTGTTATTTTTATTTCTTTTGTATTTAATCCTGCCATCTCTGCAGCTTCTTTAGTCCATTTCGAAAGGTCGCTTTTCCTCCTGGAGTGTTTTTGTACCACCCACTTGATCGTTCTTTGTTCAATGATGGGTTTACTGTTAACAATAATCTATCAGTTGTTATTCTAGATGAACGTTTAACCATTAGAATTTAAAAAAGACGGACTGGACATAAGGTAGAGTTCTTCGTGTTGAGGACCAGTCATTTACTTTCGGCCATTTTTTTCCTCCACCCTGGGCCGCTTTATTGAAGAGGGGATTATATTCTACTCTTCCTATTTTATTTAAAAAAATATGCAATTATCTTATCTACATGTTTTAATCCCAGAATTATCCACTTCTTTTTAAAATAATGAACTCTGCAATTGACTGCTTCTCCACCTCTCCGGGCAAGTTCTACTGAAACGACATGGTAAAATTTTCGCTGGAGTCCCGCCGGAGTGTCTTCGTTCCATAATAAAACCATTGAGTAATATCGTTCCAATTTTAATGAAGCAGAGCTCGATTTCCTTTTATTGGCGCACATCTGCAAATTCCTTCATTTCGCATTACGAGCTTCCCTACTAGACTTAAAGATAATAATAATTTTTAAATGGATCAAAAATTATTTTCCACTTCATAAAATACATCTCTTGCATTTTTTTGCAACGGTGTTCCACATTGTGTTTACAACTAGTTCTTTGTAATTTTCACCGTTTTCTTTCTTCATATTCCACGCCCAATCTTTCAGGTTTAGGTTCAGTTGCTCTAAACTTGTAGTTCCCAAAAGCTCCTATTACTTTGCCTTTAAGGCGGGGATTTAGTACAAAAAATGTAGCCTAGCCTGAGTCATCGAAACGGCGAATCGGTACGTTCCAGCAGGTGCTGGGACTCTATGAGACACCGTTCGTAACTAATGTATTTTAGCCAAGCTACAAACATATTTCTTATTTACGGCGGCCGATGTTTTTTACCAGGCCTCGCCAACTTTACAGGACCGGCTTCATTTCTGTATACAATGTTATAAGGAACGATTTTATTAATCTTACGACGCGACGGTCTACAAATCTACAAATGATTAATAAAATCGTATATAAATCATTTGTAGATTATCGAGACCAATAATATTTTTTTCCTTAGTAGGTAATAATTTTCAGTTACTTAACTTAAACAATATTATAATTACCAATCCTTTATTATAGAAGCAGATACGATTTAAAAATTCCATATAGTTTCTTCCTCAAAAGTTACCTTTTTGAGAATCAGATTACATAAAACATATGAAATGCGCCAAATAAGAAACGTATAAATAACATGGAATCATAAACAGTCTACTGTTTACAATTTCACGTTAACAATACGATACCTTCAATCAACTACTATTTTCAGTAAAAATTATATTACTTACTGTATTTTTTTTTACTTTGGCGAGTCTTAAAACCCTAATTACTAAAATATATAGAAACTTGCATTGCTAATTACATTTTGAGTATATAAAAAATATATAAAAAAAGTATAAAATACTATTGTATACAATATGCATGCAAAAAAAGATAATAATATAGTCGTACATTCATATAATTTCCGAGATAATTTCATAAGGGCGCATTTACAGAACCAATAAAGACGAAGTCAGACAATAAATACCTACCCTTTGCCCTTTGTTTAGTAAGTTATGAATAGGTATTTTGTTGAGGATTTTTCGGTCCTTTATGATTTGAGGTAGTTTCACAGTGCATAGTTCTTTCACATTTGTTTTTCATTATATGTGGTTTTTGGGGTTTTAGCCCAGCATTTATTGAATTTAGTACCTAGTGTTGGTGAATTAGTTCATGTGATTGAGACAATAAATTTTTTAGAGGGCTTATTTTTGTGATAGGGGAGTATTTTTTTCTATAGATATTTACATAATGAAAGCGTAGCGTTTAATCGTAATCATCCGGGTGCAAGCCACAAAAATGTAACAATTGTAACAAAATGGTAAAGTGCAGGTCATAATTCTGTTCGGAAAGGGAATAGCGACCCAAGAAGTCCTTTGTTTATTATTCAGAGAATTCTAAGAAGGTCCACATTAAATGAGTAATTCATCTTGTATAGTGTGTTTTCTTTAAGTACGGTCTTAACAAAATTTCATAGCCTCGTAAATGCATAACTTCGTAATCGCAAACAGATGTGTAACTAACAAAAAAGTAAAATATCTCAAATCAATTGTAAAATTAACAGGGTCTATCCATAAAAAGGACACGAAAAGATTCGACCATAAATAATAGTTGTCCGTTAGAAGCGTCACTTAATTTATGGTTTCCGGGTATGGGAAAAATGGCCAAACAGCTAACTAATTGATGCAGAAAGAGTAATCTCAGAAATGTCATGTAAAACGTTTAGTTTCTATTTTGCAACCAGATGTCGTTAGCGTACGGGAATAGTTTCCTGAGATAATGTAAGGGGTAAAGTAGGTCCCGTAGGATTGGTTGAGATTTCACCCCCGGTAAGTGGTATTACTTAAAGGGGATGAAAGATCGAATTTGGTCCCGCCCAGCGAGGACTGGAGCAACAATCTTAGCCAAAATTATGCAGTTTCCGGCAGGTTTTCATATAGTAAATTCGGGTTTAAAGTCAAATAGTTTAATAAGCGGAAAGGCACTCAAAATTGTTCTATTAGAATCAGGTCTACTTAACCCTAGCGATTAGCTTTGTTTTCATATGAATAGATTCATTATTTGCGCGACGCATCTGGTTGTGTCCAAATTTATTTAGTTTGTTTAGTGTAAATGTTTTATTGTCAGCGTAATTTATTCTGTTAAATATTAAATATATATCTTGGTTTGAAGTTATTTGAATTAATCTCTTGACCAACGAAATTCAATATTATCCGACAAAGTTAGTTCGTGAATCTTAGTGATGATGTGAGGTTTTAGCCATACAGGATTAACACCGACATCATGAGATCATATGAGGTAAGCTAAATCTCCATGTATCAATATTAAGATTTCCCCTTCTAACTTTAAAGCATACGCGACGAACCCAGGACTATGAGATCATAGGTTTGTTCTCACAGCTGTAAGAAACAAGTTTCTAGCAAATAATCATGCGCAATAGGGCAAACCGCGTTCGTACAGCAATTTCCTACAGGTTTCAAACTAAAAGTACGCTGTTCGTACAGAAATTTCTGATTATCACCTGATAGTCAGACCAGTTTTCGGATCTTTTTCAAGTAGAGCGTCCGGAGCATGCGTATTATGAAAAGTGGGTGTAAACTTTAATCACAGAATACATCTAACCTAACTTTCTGACCTCATAATCTATTAATGGGCGTTCTGTGACCTGACAGTGTGTTTTTAAAGTTTGCTTTTTACTTTTTATACAAATAACCAACAACATGAGCGATGTTGAATCTTCTGGTGAGGAATCTGAAGTATCAGACTTTTCCGATTCGGGCACGGATACAGACTTAGAAGATTTACTTGAGGAACGTGTGAGACCCAAAAATGAAAACTACATTGATGATACTGTTCTCCAGTTTAACAGAATAGAGTTTATGGATCATTTTAGAGTCAGTCGTGAAGTGGCAAATAACATATCTCAACGATTTGCAGATTCTGAATACTATAAACAGCAGGCAGGGCCATATGGGAAAATAACCCCTTTACAGTATACTTACATCTTTTTATGGCATGCGGGACACCAGACAGCAAGTTTTAGGGATGTCGCAGATAGATTTAATATCACCATTAGTGTTCTACACAAAGTCATAAAAAGAATGACATATTTTTTAAGTAATCTTGCCCCCGAGGTTATTAGATGGCCAAACAATGAAGAGAAATTAGAAATAGAACAATATTTTCGATTTAAGAATGGATTCCCAGGCATTATTGGGTTAATTGATGGAACTCATATTAAAATAGATAAACCCCAGGAGGATCCCGACTCCTATATTAATAGGAAGGGGTTCTACTCAATTCAGGTAGGTTAAACTCAGGAATTTATATGTTTATCTAATAAATCAGTAAGTTTAATATATCAGGAAGACAATAAAAGTTCCCGATGAGGGACCTCAATTAAGCCAACGTAATCAGTGATAAAAAGCTGTACCTATTTAATAACTTCGTTGCTTTAAAAAACATACTATAGGCTAATGTATGTATTCTATATGATTATTTCTTTTCAGGTTCAGTTGGTGTGTGACAATAATCTTCAGATTAGGGATTTGTTTACAGGATATCCAGGATCCGTGCATGATGCCAGAGTCTTCAGAACATCTCCATTGTGCGAGACATTGGCACAAAAATGTGGAGAATTTCACCTACTGGGCGATAGTGCTTATCCGTTATCCAAATATCTGTTAACACCTTTTCCTGATAGAGGACTTTTAACGCGACAACAAATTAATTATAATATGCAACATTCTAGCAACAGAATAAGAATTGAGCACTGTAATGGTGTGTTGAAACAAAAGTGGCGTCAATTATACCATGTGAAGTTAAGGGACATTAGAACCATTGTCAACTTCATTCGAGCATGCTGCGTTCTACACAATTTAGGCTTACAAGATGGTGTTGTGTTAGACATAAATGAGGAAGTTGCAGAACCTGCTGAAGAAGCTCCTATTGTAGATTACAATGATTTAGACCAGAATATACAGGAAGATCTAAATGCAGTAGAAAAAAGGAATCAAATCGTAAATACCCTTATGCAATAGTTACAATATAATAACAAAAATAAATCATTTTATATACAGTGATTCAGAAATGAATGCAAAGAACTAATGCACATATTCCTGAAATCAAAATAAGTCAAATCATTTTAACATAGGGTCAAAAGTGTTTTGTTTCTAATGTACCGGATTATATTTTCTATGAACTTTTAAGACTCATTTTGGAAACGAGTCATTTTCAACTAGTTTTCATGTGAACTTTCTTCTTGTTTTTGTGACAAGATTCGAATATGCTAATTAATTATTTGCACCTATTACTGAATTACACCATGTAATGTATTTATTATTTTAACTTAAAAACCAACGATACTTCTAATTAGATATATGTATATTCGAGCTAAAAGTAGGCATTGCTTAGATGCTATAATAATGTGCTTTTTTAATTTTTAACATATTTTCAATTCAATTATGACTATTCTTTTATCTTGTTACTATATTTTGTTACTATTACGTTTCAGATTAGCTGTAGAATATTATTCTTCCATTGTTTCGCAATAAAATAAATAATAAACTTTGTTGGTGTAAGAAAACATTTATTCGACATAACGACCCCTTACATTTTCCCTCACAAAAAATAACATTATATATTCGTCCAAATTAACAGCAGAAAAACAAAAGTAGGTAAATATTATTATATTCGATTTCTTGAATTCATCGGTTCAGTTGCACCATACTCATAAATATTTTTTGTTTTTTAAAAATTCGTTCCTTTCTTTAATCAAGATATTTCTTTCTTCCATAGCCTTAGCCTTTATCTGCTGTACTTCAAGTTTTTCCCTTTCTATTTTCAAGCGTGCTTCCTGGTATTCTCTTCTATCCTGCCTCATGTGACTTAAAGTTAAATTTCTATTGATTACAGGAGTCTTTTTACGTTTCAAGTTACTTCTAGTTTGCAAAGTACTTGTAGAAGCCTTTGGGGTTTCTGGGTATGTTACATTTTCTTCTGATACTTCATCTTGTGGCATCTTCTCAGTGGATTCATTTGATAGTAACACAACAGGCTTCACATTTGTTTTACCTTTAAATATTTCGTCCATTTCTTTAGCATATTCAAAATATTTTTTTCCTTCTCCGGTTTTGTTGTGGTTATCCACGTATTTTTTATAAGACCGCTCCAAAACCCTCCAACGGTTTTCTACATGACTTGGACTCATGTTCGTTTTAAGTCCGGACCATTGAATAATTCTGTGCACATCGAGATGGTTGATTCCGTGGATTGATTCCGAAACGAACACCACCGACAATTTGCTGTTCTTAGAGACTGTTTGCAATCGATCAGAAATTGGAATATTTTTGACATGCGCATTTACGTTAGTTTGGAAACTGTTACAAACCGATTTGAAATATCCTGTGAGAACAAACCTCATGTGTGTATATATTTATGTATGTATACATATTTTTGCAAACCCCGACGCTCCCTTTCATTTTAACATCGGTCAATCTGGTAAAAACCCCAGTGGTTACACAATTTTATTACATTTTGCCGCCGGGTGAAAAATAATAATTGTATGGACGAAATATTTTGCATGATTTTGGAATTAGAAATCACTAAAATTCAAATGACTGAAAGTCAAATCTGTAATTTACCCATTTCAAACCTCAAACCAATTGCCGGATCGTAGTTAATTGTTTTGTTAAATTCAAAATAAAAAATGTGCCGAGTTTGGTTTCCGAAAAAACAAGAATAGTGAAAATAAATACCTACATACACATTGTATAACTTAAAAATATTTTTTGTTTTTATTTCAATTATTAAAATCTTTTGGATATAATATGTAACTACAAAGTGGTAATTTAATATTTTATGTTTATACGAGATGGCAATTTAAAAAAATGTTTTTAGCCATCCTTGTTACTCAAAACTATTATTTTCCTCTAAGATCATTCTGTATTTGACCTTCCACCATGTGTGTGTGTGTGTTATTTCTTCTATGGCCTCATTTCTCTTGATCTATATACTAACAAATGGTGTCAAATAAAAAGTAAGTGTGACTTAAACCCTTACAACAAATAAAAACAGCTTCAAACATTTTGCTGAGCCAAAACAAAAAGATACAAATCTATGTTAAGACACCTGAAGATGGAAGGTCAAATACGAACTCGAAACAGGCAACGTACATATAACATATAATAGTATCATTTCCCCGAGTTCCATGCAATTTTGTAGATCAAAGTGATGCCGACAGCCGCCGAGAATAGAGCACGTGTTTACCTCGAAATTTACAACTCAAATGATTTGTCTCATTAAATGACAAATAAAAAATGAAACAAAATATACCTACTTATTTTTCTATTATCGGACTACCTCTGTAATAAGAACACTGTCAACGCTCCGAATCATAGATAAGACTAGTAATAACTCCAATAACACTAGTTCTAGTTAGCTTTCTTTCAGGGGGCGCGAGATATAAGGAGGTCGTCCGCGGCGGCTATTCTGCGTGGAGTGACTCTATACTCTGTTATATGTACGCTGATGGACCGTTAAGATTTAAATTTGCTGTTTCGATTAAAATAAAGCTAGAAAAAATTAATTAGATTTTCATGTTTTGAAACGTGTTCATAAGGAAGACATAAGGAGCACATTTGATATTTTGTGGACTGTTTAGTATCAGAAATAATAGTGAATAGAGGACCGCAAAAAAGGAAATGTCAAGAAAAAGGCAAAATATATATTTGATATGATAAAAAATTCGTGATATGCTACTCCAAAAAAAACTGAGAAAGATTTTGAGTCTAATCAGACCGTAGCGTAAACGGCAAAATTCATCTTAGAGTCGCCATTTGGAATACCTACTTGATCTGACACAAAAAAAATGGTGATGTGATGGTTTGAGACGAATGAGAGAATAAGTGAGGAAAACGTCTATCATATTATTTAATCTGCCATTTTGAATATTTATTTTGGCAAAAAACTCGTGATATGCGACAAAATTCTCATGATACCGATTTTAAGTCGAATCGCACCATATATGGCAAAATTGTCCGCTATATTGAATATATATTTTGACAAAATATTCGTGATCAGCGCTTCAGAATTCGCGAGACACTGATTTTGAGTTGATTCTGATGATAAATGGCAAAAATGTCCGCCACCTTGAATATTTATTGGGACAAAAAATTCGTGATCAGGGACCTCAAAATTCCCGGGCCACCGATTTTGAGTTGCTTTTGTTGATAACTGGCAAAAATGCCCGCCATCTTGAATATTTATTGGGACAAAAAATTCGTGATCAGAGACTTCAAAATTCCCGGGACACTAATTTTGAGTTGATTCTGATGATAAATGGCAAAAATGTCCGCCATCTTGAATATTTATTGGGACAAAAAATTCGTGATCAGGGACTTCAAAATTCCCGGGCCACCGATTTTGAGTTGCTTTTGTTGATAACTGGCAAAAATGCCCGCCATCTTGAATATTTATTGGGACAAAAAATTCGTGATCAACGACTTCAAAATTCTCGGCACACCGACTTTGAGTTGCTTCTGTTGATAACTGGCAAAAATGCCCGCCATCTTGAATATTTATTGGGACAAAAAATTCGTGATCAGAGACTTCAAAATTCCCGGGACACTAATTTTGAGTTGATTCTGATGATAAATGGCAAAAATGTCCGCCATCTTGAATATTTATTGGGACAAAAAATTCGTGATCAGCGACTTCAAAATTCCCGGGACACCGACTTTGAGTTGATTCTGTTGATAAATGGTAAAAAAACCCGCCATCTTGATTATTTATTGGGACAAAAAATTCGTGATCAGCGATTTCAAAATTTCTGGGACACCGACTTTGAATTGCTTCTGATGATAAATGGTAAAAATGTCCGCCATCTTGAATATTTATTGGAACAAAAAAATTCGTGTTCGGCGACCCCAAAACTCTCAAAACACCGATTTTAAGTCGATTGGGACTATAATAAACTGCAAAATTGTCCGCCATCTTGATTATTAATTTTGACAAAAAATACTACCCCAAGGGGACTGAGATATAGATATTAAGATATTACTTTTAAAAATTAATACCTTATTTATTATTAGTACTTTTTTTGCGTTTTCTAGTACCTGGAAGCACAAACTGTTTAGTTTCCATATTGGTATTGCAATTAGCCTTTATTCATTTCTGCTATTGAAAACTTATTTATTTTCAAGATTAAAATTTATATTTAGATTTTAGATGAACTGGTGAAGTCCGTTGAACAAAAAATAATTATTTGAAAAATAATGACATACCAAAGATATCATACCAATTTTATACATACCAATTATTAAATTTATTATACATACCAAATATTAAACCACTATGCTTTATTTATCACACATTACTTATAAGCCAACTCTGCCAAAGTTAAACAGAAGTGTTCCCAAATGTTTTGGCTATCCCGTCCCTAATTTTTGTTATTGTGCCTAGCCTAGTTCCGTCGTAAATGCGACATATTGATACACCAACAGTAGGGTTAAAATTGAGGTACTTTAGCATTTATTTATATTATTCTTCTGTACTTATGGGCATTGAAAATTATCGCATGCTATAGCGGGAACCATTGTGAATACGTTGATATATAATAATATGCGTTTATGCCATTTGTCCTAGTGATATGTGTGCTTTTACGAACCTCTGTTAGGCGGTAAAAATATACATATAAAATCCCCGCCTTAAGAATTCCGTATTGACGTATAGGTTTTAACGGGATTGTACGGTACACTTTTCTCAATCGCCAGATCAATATTAGTCGTAGAATCACTTCCAAGGCGACTCATTTTCACTACAAAAGCTGACTAGCACTGTTTAAAAACAATTACGAAATTTATTGACAATAAAATCAGAAAAATTGTTTGGCGTCGTTCTCTGGTGTCCTAGGAGACCGTAATTATCTGTTATCAAAGATATTGTAATTTTTGGTGACAACAGCTGTCAAGTTTTGCGGCGGGTAAACTCGAAAAAACTGCTGACAGGTGCTGTCATACAGTTTTTCCATCTAGAAACCATTTGTAACTCAAAATTGCGCGTTTGTGATTGGTGGAAATTAAGACGCGGGAAATAGTCAATGATATTACCAAGTTTCACCTACATGGCAAAATTAATTAGGCACTATTATAGGGACACTAAGGGACAATATATACACCGGCATGATTCATACGATATGAACCTGGTGCACAGTGGGTCAAATCGCTAATCCAGATGGAAAAAAATATTTACAAAACAAAATGCGTTTTTAGTTGACATATGGCAGTTAAAATATACATTTGCGTTATATATATACTCATATTAAACTGAAACAATGGTTACATTGGATATACAGGGTGATACATATTTGAAAGGTTAACTTACACACGATTTGCAACATGAATTACAAGAAAAAGTGAACCAAATTAGTCAAAATAAATGTTCTGTAGCCTAAGAGCATGCAGGTTACATACAGAGTGTTTTCTAAGGTGTGCTTTCCTTTTAGCTAAAGAT
This sequence comes from Tetropium fuscum, assembly GCA_964058915.1. Taxonomy (NCBI): domain Eukaryota; kingdom Metazoa; phylum Arthropoda; class Insecta; order Coleoptera; family Cerambycidae; genus Tetropium; species Tetropium fuscum. Next base: position 81,728 of record CAXKVY010018543.1, on the reverse strand, counting down.
AGAAGCTATAAGATAGAAGAAGTTTTAAGATAGAAGAAGTATAGATATAAGTTTTTAACAAGTTATAGGTAAAACAAAATGGATTTTTGGTGGAAATATAGCATTCAAAATATAAATTTACGTTTTACAGACTCATATGTAAGCAATAAAAACCGTTACACTAGATATACAGGGTGATAAGTATTTAAAAAGCTTAGACACGATTCGCCTCATTAATTAAATATGTAGGTCCAATAAAAAATTGAATAATAATACAGGTAGACAAAATAAATGTTAAATAGGATAATAACGTAGGTTAAGTGTATGTAGATTACATACAGGGTGTTTTAGAATGTGGACTTTCCTTTTAGCTAATGATAGTATCAACAAGTTATAAAACAAAATGTGTTTGGTTAAAATATTACACTCAAAATATTCATTTATGTACATTTTACAGGTTCATATTAAACCAAGAAATACTGGTACACTAGATATTACAGGTATTTAGAAAAACTATCTTGTATATTATTCGCAACATTGAGTTTGAATGAAAAAATTTAAGAAGTGAATGAAGACCTTTTTTATATCTATTTGCTTTTCCAGGGGACTGACTGTTCTATTTCCTCTATAATTTTTGCAATATCCCGCTGACCAGATTTTTGTAGGCTTTTCCGTGCTGCAAAAGTTAATTTGTCTATAGAGTAGGTATACTCTAACAATAGTGAATTTTTTTGCTTTTTGCTTTTTGCATAGATCCCCAGTTTCAATAAAATATTTCAAAGGTCGACCAATCTTTATTTCGGATTTCCCTGGCTGATCATTCTTATTATTAGAAAGAGGAATTCTAATATCACCGTTCAACCAGTTTTGGTTACGTACTTGAAATACATTTAGGGTGCGATGGGAAGAGGCTCACTCTTCCCATTTTTGACTGATTCTACTATTAAAATTTTCCACTTGTTTCTTAAGTAATTGTGTGATTTCAGTTCCGGAATCAAGATAGAGTTCGAATTTCTTGAAAACATATTCCAAAACAGCAGCATTTTTATTTTTAGTGGTACGGTTTTCCACCCAAACTCCAAAAAGTTCTGTCCGTGAGATCGACATAATTATTCTAAAAGGTTAAATTTATTAATTCTTGGCACTTCTTGGCAAATAATATTACCAGTATCAACGAGAAGAGATATGTTTCTATCATTTAAGCATAACATTAAAGCGAATACATGCAAATATGCAAACAAACAATTTAACTAACCTTTTCAATTGTGAAGAATTGCTGCTCGTAATGGTTATATTAAATAAATTCGAACTATTCGGGATATGTAGATATTATAGTGAATAAAACTATAACGTACCTTTAGATAAATTATCCAAACTACTAAAACTGCATATAGTTAACAATAATTACTACGAGTATATTATATAATGTCTGTCATGTGTCAGGAACTTTATACGTTTGTCAAAACTGTTGTCGCCACAAGCCATTTGTTCAGCATGAGCACCCTTGATAAATACATAGGTAAAACATGTTTTACTTTCAACAACAAAAGGCAGTATTATGTTGTATGAAATGGCATACCCAAAATTTGAATAGGTGGATAATAATATTTTACTTTTTTCCATGTAGATTAGCGAATTGACCCACTGTGTGGCGCCGCGCCGCTAAAACGCCGAAGATAGAAGGGGGCATAGGTCTGCGGACACAAGTTCGGGTAACAGTCGTATGACAAATAAACGTGCTCCCATAAATGTTGGCGTGTCCAAATCAAGTCAGTTCAACACCATACAGTGTATTATCCAGTGGCGTTTCGTTAAATAGGGATTTGACAAATTTTCAAAGTCTAGAATTTCGGTTAGGTTATTACATTCCATTTTATATTTGTATGTAAATTTACACTAGCTCTGTGTTTTTCGTTAGAATAGAAACTATTTCTTGGGCCATAACTTTCGTTGTTCACATAATATATCTCATCTTCACATATCTTCACATAATATATCTTTTTATTATATTTGCTTACAACATTATTTTTTATTACAAGGTAAACTGGAATTTTACATAATACGAAGAATACCTGCTAATAGATATTAAACTTTAAGCGTTGTATTTCTTTCACAGAAAAATGTATGTACTATTATTATGCTTCTCTACAACCTTCGTTCTTTATACTTTTTCGGGTAACCGTTTTCGAGCCACACGCACCGGAAAAGTGAAAATTTTCGTGAAAGACTTCTGCCTCACATTTTTCATCAAACGTTCCTTCATGTCGTCTAAACTATTCATCTGAGAAAGAAAATCCCTTATTCCCTTCAAGAATATACAGGGTGAGTTTTTAGTACGTATTTGCTCTGTAGCGCCTTTGCTATTTATCAGAGAAAAATGCGTGTTATCCCAGGTTGTCGGTGTCTTTTTTTGGCGTTTTTATATATATATAAATATATATAAAACAATATCTGTGAATGTACAGGGTGTCCCATATCTCCTGGACAGCAACTTATTTTAAATGGAACACCCTATATATTTTTCGAAAGGACCCCGCACCAAATACATGGGAAAATGGATTTCGGTGGCATTCTTTTTAACTGGGGGGAATAAATTCGTTATTTGATGCTGAAAAAAGTTCCCAATACAACTTGGGTCTGAAAATCCCGGTGTAAAAAGTTACAAGCTTATCAAAATCAGCTATTTTCTGTTAATTAACCAAAAATGTGCAATATGTTTGGACCCCTGGATATATATATGATATATATATATATATATATATATATATATATATATATATATATATATATATATATATATATATATATATATATATATATATATATATATATATATATATATATATATATATATATATATATATATATATATATATATATATATATATATATATATATATATATATATATTAGCTTTGAAATTCTTTGCTATTCATATTTATTTTGTGAAAAGTAATCTTGGCTACAAACCCAAGATTACTTTTCACAATGTCAATTACTTTGTCGTAAACTCAAAACACCCTGTGGAAAAATTGAGGCGAATAATTTTGTTTACAAACTGTTTGCTGCCATCTTAGACGTATTGTAAACATTTTGTTTTTTGATTCATCCCATTATCTCATTTCTTCTGCGAGCAGCAAAATTTTAAATGAAACGCTGATTTCAAGCTTATTTTTATTAACAAAAACATCCACTAGGTATATCACAAAATTAATTAACAAAGACAAATTTTAATAACGTGTATGTCCTCCTCTCGCAGCAATGACAGCTTGCATTCTTCGTGGCATCGAATTAATAAGATTACTTATTCTGTCTTGAGGAATAGCCTGATATTCTTCTGTCAGCGCCAGCCGTAAGTCTTGCAAGGTTAGTGGTTGCACAGGACGGCGACGGAGTGCTCTTTTAAGAACATCCCAAAGATGTTCGATTGGGTTGAGATCCGGGCTACATGCGGGCCAGTCCAATCTTGGAAGTCCAACCTCATCCAGATATTCGCTCACTACCCGTGCAACGTGAGGTCTAGCATTATCATGCATTAATGTAAATTGGTTCCCAATGAAAGGAGCAAATGGAACAACAATTTCTTGGAGGATTTCCTCAATGTAACGGTGGGCGGTTAGTAATCCATTTTCAACAAATACAAGGTCAGTACGTGCATCGGTAGAAATACCCGCCCAAACCATGACTGAACCACCGTAATATTGCAGTCGCTCAGATATGGTGCAGTCTGCATATCTTTCATTTCTACGTCTGTATACCCGTTCACGACCATCCGGCGACCTTAAACAAACCCTGGATTCATCTGTGAATAGTACGTTTCCCCACTGTTCTACAGTCCAGTCAGCATGCGCTCTTGCAAATCTCAGTCGGTGTTGTCGATGCCGAGGAAGCAATTTTGGACATACTGCTGGCCTTCGTGAATGCAATCCTGCTTCTAACAATCTTCTACGTATCGTTCTTTCACTTACACTTACTCGACGTACCATTTGCAAGTCATTTTTTAGATACACAGCAGTAGCTCTTCGATCTCTTAAAGAACTCATAATGACAAAGTGATCATCAGCTTGAGTGGTCATTCTCCTTCTGCCAGAGCCTTGCCGCCTAATAAAGTTTCCCGTCTGTAGATACCTATTCCAAACATCACAAACTGTAGACCGCGCAATTCCCAGAGTACGGGAGACATCTCTTATTGCGGCCATCCTCTATTAAGGCAACAATTCTACCTACGTCTGCTGTAGTTACCATGATGACAACACACTAAATTAACTGTACTGTCAAATATTCTGTCACAATAACCGCGTATTTAGCCAACGTCGATGTTTTTTAATTAAAAATGATAAAATTAACAGCGTTTCATTTAAAATTTTGCTGCTCGCAGAAGAAATGAGATAATGGGATGAATCAAAAAACAAAATGTTTACAATACGTCTAAGATGGCAGCAAACAGTTTGTAAACAAAATTATTCGCCTCAATTTTTCCACAGAGTGTTTTGAGTTTACGACAAAAAACAACACTTTGATTTACCCCTGTATAATATTGCCTGGACGAAAAATATGACTTATTACAATAATTAAAAAGACACACAATGAACTGATCTACAGACTGGTAAAAAATTTATGAAAATCAGATGAAAAATAAAAAAATTATAAAAAATCAAAATTGGGCAAAATTTTAGGGTGACGGAATTTTGTGCCGGGGAGTGTATATATATATATATACATCATATATATATATTCATTTCTGCATTTGTATCGGGTTTGCCTCCACACATTCTTAGGACGCCCGCACATCTACTAGAAAAAATTAAATTAGAGAACTATATCCGCTATTTTTTGAACGTCTATATTCCACCCAGTAAAGGCAAACAGAGAGGGGTAATTAAATCAGACGTTTGTTTTATATAAAATTTACGCCTATATATAGTACGCTTTGAGTTCCTTATATAAATGATACGCATCCGCCTCAGTGTATATAAAAATATTAAATATATCAATGGGGTTCGCCTCCAGCAACGTTGCCAGATTATGATGTCTGAAACGATTGGGCTACGAGAAGGACACACAGAACTGCGTGCTGTGTAGATTGCAACACGAATAATAAAAAATGCGGCTGGTTTTGTTTCATAGTTTAAATTACTTTAATCATGAAGAGGACTATCCACTCACGGTAAGTGTTAAAAATTGTTTTACATAAAATTAACCACTGACAAAACTAAATAGTGTTATTTTTTACTATTTTGACTTAATTTACTATCGAGAATTTACATTAAAGATTTATATTTAACAACGGTGTTTCTTGGCGAGAGACGACGCGACGGGTTCCGTGCGTAATGGCTCGCGCACCCGCGATAAAAGTTTGTACCTCACTGGGAATCTTTTTTTAGCCAATCAAATTTGTTTGATGTTATACGGTACCTATTAAAGTTATTTTTTGAGGATTCTGCAGAACAATGCAGAAATTCTGTATTTGAGCTATACTTTTATATATAACTAACTTTTTCAAGTATTCCATTTCAAATTTTTCGTCGTATTGTATGAGACGGCTTTGATTGACGCGGAAACTTTAATTACGATTAATTTTTTTTGAGAAATTACTAACAAAAGAATCCTCATATTATGCTGCATATTATATATCTTGTTTTTTTTCAAGTGCGACAAAGATATTGGAGTTGGCACTCGAAGACAAGCACAGGAAACCTAATCCAGACAACATCTCAGAGGATGACGATATGTGTATTATAATAAATAATACCATACTTAGGCCCGGTTTCAAAAAGAGATAATAATGGTTAACTAACAATAAAATTAACAATGATTTTGTTTTGTTAATTCATAGTTAAGTTTTAAATGTCATCTTAACATCAAAATGACTTGACAGTAGTTTTACTAATAATATATTTTTGCACAGCTCGCACAAAATTGGCGCTTTCCCATGTGACGCCCTACGGAGAAAGCGAAAAGTCGCCTATTTCAAACAACGACATGCACGTGCACATACGGAAAAATATACTTGGAGCGTGGAAACCTCATGTAGTCGTGAGCAAAAGTCTATTATCCGCACCAGTACTTACAAAAATCGAAAAGCGCACGGCTAACGAAACAGTTTTGCGTGCGTATTGAATGGTGCCTTATTTGCCTGTTTGAAATAGCCCACTTCCCGTTTTCCTCCGCATGCATAGAAGAGCTCCATTTTCTGCGATCTGCATCAAAAATAGTGTGTGTGACACGTGCGGACTGCGATCGCAACTCGTGAGCGTCTTGCGCGAGCCGATGGCTTCAAGCGGCCGGCTCGTGCGCCGCTCACTCGTCGCAATCGCCGTCTTTCCGTGCTGTTACACAAATAATTATTTTGTTGACACCAGAGTTAGGTTTTATAAAAGTACGCGAACTCAAAAATACTACGTTTGACACATATCAAATTTAACAATTTGCTAGTTAACCATTGTTATCTATCTATGAAACAGTATTCAAGGAAATGACACGTCAGGCCGATATTAGACAGGCAACCGGATGGCGAGTGGTAATCTGGGCCTTTGAGTAGTACACAGCCCCCTCGTAGAGGTCAAAGTGACCCCAAATGGGTAGGGGCGACGATATGGGGGTGGGGCAAAATCGAAAAATTTTTGACAAAGCAACCGGATAAAAATGCGGTAGCATTGATGGTAATACCCTAATTATATAATAAAAATTTTTTGCCAGCCGAAACACGCACTGGCCGTTTTTGCCCTAGCGAATAAAAAAAACAAGAAAAAAAGTTATGAGGCAACCGCCTCAAAATTGGTGAGCATACTTATTGACACCACCAAACATTGGGAAAAAGTTGCCATCCGATCCTGATGGGCAGTTTCGGAGAAACAACCCTTCAAATTCGCCAAAAAACCCTTTTTTCGATTGTTTCAACAATAATTAAAAAAAACACTAAAAATTGTTGAAATCGGATGGCGATCGAAATTTATACTGTCTTACGTACAAATAATAGTGTATATCAATGCCATCCGATTTTGATTAAATTAACCCCTATTAATGCCTTTTACCATTACCATTAATGCTTTTTAAATAGGAAGAAAAAAATATTTTATTTTTAATAGTCAGGGAGATTACTCGTGCAGACCCAAGATTCCTGAGAAAAATGGAGTCAAAATTACCATACTGGAAATTCTTTGTAAACAAGAAGCTCTCGAATGTGATACCCGAAAAGCACTCTGTAAATTTGGTCTAAGTACCTACCTACACTTATCTTGATTATTAATGAAATTTGATATTTAACACTATCTAAATCTTGCGAGCCAGAGGAAAGTCTTTTAATAGTGAATATTTAATTTTGAATAAGTACTTAATTTTTTAATACAGTGCTTTTTTGGATAATATATTCAATGAGCCGTAGCTCCTCTAGGTAGCATTTCCAGGCATATGCGTAAAGTTTCTTTGTATTGGTATTGTAGAATGAATTCCAGAAATCAGATATTTTGCAACATTTCCCTGTATATCAATTTTCAGCCATTTTTTCCAGGAACAAGTCGATCCTAATAGTGTGATCCTAATTTTGTAATAACCATTCTCTATTCAATAGGTTTTTTCTTTATTAATAATTTTTTTATGTACGAGAAAACGGTTTTTTAGATTTACGATCAATTTTTAAAATAGTAAAATTATGAATTTTTTTTCACAAATTTGGCAGCTATTTTGAAAATAATGCCATCTTTTATTCTAAAATATTCCTATTACGCCGAGCAACCTCTCTGGCTTCCTGGGTATAACTTTTTACTTTAGTTTATTAAACATTTACAAAGTTACCTTTGTGCTACGTAGATAAGTAGGTATAAAAAATAAAGATTTCATTTTATTTAGTTGCTTCATTATTTTTCTTTTACTGTGACAACTGTTGAAAATGGCTTAATACCACAAATACATTCCAAATATATCGAAATATTCTAAAAATTTGGCCTACTTGCATTTTGTTTTATGTAGTAGGTATATGTAGTATGTACACTGTACAGGTACATAATCTATATTCCGATATTCCTACACAATATGTTCACGTAAACTTAATCTTGTACTTAGGCTAAAGAAATCAATAAACACATGCTAATAGTATAATTTTAATATAGAAAAGTCAACCTATTTTGTTCAATGTATTCTTATTCCATCCACATTATCAGAGCAAGTATTTTTTTGCTTAGTTGATTTTTCAAAGAAATCTTGAATATATCCACGTTTATTTAGGTATATAATAATGAATTTAAAATTTATATATACTTATATATTAAGATATTTTTAATATACTCGCAGTGTTTCAACTTCTTTGGCCGTAGACATTTGAAAGGAAATAGCGAGTTTCTTTAAAAATGAGTTTTATTAAATTTTTTTTCTTAAGGTTGCTTGATTCAATTAGCATAGTTGTGTGGTAATTTTAGATTTTACTGCAGATTAAATCTGACGGGAGAAAAATAGGGAAACTTGAATAATCTTTGATAATATTCGAGGGAGCCGTTCTTTCATCCCGTTATAAAATTTCACCTCCTGCACCAGTTCTAAGTGCTGCTTCCTTATCCAAATGAACAAAAACCAAATATACATGTATATACTATATATATATATTCGTATCGTTAGTGCCTCATAACATGGTTGCCAATAAGATGAGGCGAACTGGCATTCCCAATCTAAGGAGGCGGTTAGTGGCTACATACATTAACCATATAAAACAAGAGCGACATCTGGTGAAAACTTAATCCAACTATGATATATATGTATAGGTGTATATAGGTAATTTTCACCTCCGAGCAAAAAAATTGCAAATGATAGAGGGAGCCACAATTAAGACTATCAAGGAGAAAAATCATATGAAACGCTTCCGCCTTCGAAATCGGAGGCGAACTCGTAAAATCGGAGGCAAACTCAACCTAATCATATAACGTTCGGAGGTGTATAAGTACTAAATGCATATAAATATATATATATATATATATATATATATATATATATATATATATATATATATATATATATATATATATATATATATATATATATATATATATATATATATATATATATATATATATTGCGATGAAACGGCTTATCTCAGGGTTTGGTTGCTTAAAAGTGTGGGATCTGGCTAGGAGAAATAATAGTCTCTTCTGGTAGAACTTCGGAAATATTTTAATGGACGTTGCAAAAATGAGGCTGCCCCTCGCAAGTTGGTATGAAAAACCACGAAAACAGTAAAAACTAAAAACTAAGTTAGGGATGTCAATATAAATATCACATTTAAAATTTAGGGACGCTCTTACCTAAGTGACCAGGCAGATAACCACCAGAGAGAACTCTGTTCGTTGATATTCGACCACAAGGCTCTCTTAGCTTAATTCTTTCACGTACGTAGGTATAGTAAGGATACACCGATGTTTCAATCTACTGTTTTAATCGCGTCTATTTATGACACTTTTTGTTAGGCGGGCGGTTTTTTGGCCGGCAGGAATTAAACTCAAATAAATGAACGCGTACGCCAACTGTTGGTGGAGCTGGGGATTACGGTAGCGCTAGCTAGCTCACTACAAGAAAACTATCGTTTTCTTCCTGATGTTTCGTTCTGTCATATCTTGCCCCCCTCAGCTTGTGGGAAGGTATAACCTACTGGACTCGAGCTGACTCGTTATACAACTTTAAATGTGAGGCATGAAACGTACCCCTTTCACAGTCTTGATCTATCCGCTGTAAGATATAAGTAGCATCGCTAACCTGCTTTTTTATTTTATAAGGGCCCTCAAATAAGAGCAAAAATTTTTTTGTCTCCGTTTTTATGGCGGAAGAAGTGTTATTGGCCTTTAAGAGGACCAAGTCTCCTAGTTGAAACTTATGATACGGTCGGCCTGGATTGCTAGAGGCACGTCGCGCAGCTTTTCCACGAAGGGTAGCTTCCGCTAATATCAATTTTGGGGCTAAAGTCTCTACTGGTGCATCAGCTTTGAATAAGGTTAGGGAATTTGGCAATAACCGTATGCGACTTTCTCCTAGTTGTAACTCGTTAGGGGCGAATCCGGTTGACTCATGGACGACGGAATTTAAAAATAATTTAAACTGCGGTATCTCTAAAGCCCATTTACTGTGAAGTTCACTACAGTAAGTGCGGAACAAACGACCTAACTCTCTCATTACTCTCTCCGAAGGATTAGCACAGGGATGTCGTACACTGCTGTAAACTAATTTTATACCGGCTGCAGCCATACTTTTCCTCCAAAGCTTGGAGGTGAACTGGCTCCCATTATCATGAAGTACGCGGTTCACTAAGCCGTAGGTGGGAAAATAGTGGTTGATTATTCGATGTAACAAGGCCCTCGACGTAGCCTTTTTCAGCGGATACAACTCGACATATTTAGTAAACAAGTTTAGAACTACCAACAAATATGAAACCCCTCCTCTGCTTCGAATTAGGGGGCCATATATGTCCATGGCAATAATGTCCTCCTTATTCTGGGGAATAATCTGTTGTTGTGGAGGATTTGGCAACACGGAAGCTTTTGCCTTTTGACATATTTCGCAAGATTTTAAATATTTCTTAACTTGGCGATGCATGTTGGTCCACCATACCTCCTCGCGTAAAGCACGCCAAGTCTTATAGACACCAAAATGACCAAGCGTAGTATGATACGCTTCAACGATCTGAGGGACCGTTTTAGCCGGAATACAAAGCAAGTATTGAAAATCGTCACTACCTCTTTTAAACAGTGTTCCCTCGTGAACAACGAAACTACGCTGTAATTGTTCGCTAACCGGTAATTCTCTCTTAATTCGCGACAGTTTTTCATCGTTCGCTTGTAAAACAGTAATATCTTTCAATAAGGTTCTAAACGGAGCCGGCAATTGTAGTGTAGCAAACATTTTAAAACATTTGTCTACCGGAGTAGGGAGACGGGTACACGCATGACGCGATAGAGCATCCGCCTGCACATTTTCCCGACCTGGGACATGTTCCACCTGGAACGAGAACTCCTGTAAAGCAAGAGCCCACCTAGTGACACGCGGGGACAGTAGGCGGCAGGAATTTATATACAACATGGCTCGGCAGTCAGTGTGAATCACGAAGGTGTTACTGAGGAGATAAATACGCCATTTTTGCATAAAATACAGTGCCGAGAGCACCTCCTTTTCAAAAGAACTATAGCGCCTTTCTCGTTCTAAAAGTAGGCGTGAACCATATGCGACTACCTGTCTCTCCCCCGCCTTAACCTGAAAAAGTATAGCAGCGATGCCCACATCACTGGCATCGGTCTGTAGGTGCCATGGTAGTTGAAGATCCGGATGATACATCAACGTAGCTTGCTGCAATTTGGCTTTGAGCTTAAGAAAAGCCTCTTCATGAGGCGCCTCCCACTTCCACGGAGTTTTCTTCCTAAGAAGACGGGTAAGTGGCTCGGAAACTTCTGAAAAACTAGAGGTAAACATGCGATCGTACTGGCATAAACCCAGGAACTTCTGCACCTCCTTCTGGTTTCTGGGTCGACTATAATCAACTATGGCCTGAACCCGCTCTGGATCAGGTCGAACCCCTTCGGAACTTAAGACGTACCCTAAATATGACATTTCACTACGAAAAAACTGACATTTCGACAACTTCAGCGTAAATCCGACTTCTTGTAACCTTCCAAAAACCCTCTCTAAATGAGCAATATGTTCGTCAAAATTAGAACTCATTACCAAAATATCGTCTATGTAAGTGACCACGAAATGCCTAAATTCCGCTCCAAAAACCTTATCCATGCATCTAGTAAATGAACTAACGGCCGTGGCTAAACCAAAAGGTAACACGCAAAAACGATAAGTTCGGGTACCAACCATGAATCCCGTGTATTGACGATCTTCCGCTCTCAGAGGCACCTGCCAGTACCCGTGTGTTAAATCGAGCGAGGACATCACCCTCTTACCAGACATTAATTTAATTAGTTCATGTATAGGACGAGGAAGTTCAAAATCCGGTTCCATTACTGAATTCAACTTTCTAGCATCTAAGCAGATGCGAACCGTGCCATCTTTTTTTAACGTGGTCATTAATGGAGATATATAATTTGAAGGTGCTCGTTCAATAACCTGCCACGCCTCCATTTGTGCAATTGCTTTCTCTACGGCTGCCCTATGAGCCACCGGAATAGGGTATGGTTTGATAAAAAACTCTTTAGGATCCCTAAGTTTTATAGAATGGTAATAAAGTGAAGTTCTACCCGGAATATCAGATAAAACCGCGGAATATCGATTTAAAAGATTTCTAAATCTTGTTTTTTCATTTCCTGCAGGTAAACTAGCATTAACTACGTCATCAATGTTTAGGACTATGTTTTCCAGGGCACCTGAACTATTATTGTTCAGAACTCCCGGACTATTATTTTTTTTACTTATGGCACAAATGTCTACCGGACCTGAAAAAGAACCTTCATGTTTAAAATCTAGCTCCGGAATTATTACAGTTTTCCCGTCCAAGACCGCTACTACACATTGCTCTGACAAATTAATGTTAACCTTAAATAAACGTAAAAAATCACAACCCAATATAACCGAATAAGATAAATCCTTAATTACTAAAAATTCATGTGAAAATAAATTATTTACACACACAACATTTAACAACACTTGAAACGATACTTTCTTAAATTTAGATTTAAAAGCGCCTACAACGCGTATTCCTGTGCATGGGAAATGCGGAATCAACTTATGATGATCGCTTAGTTGTGTCCACACTTCTAACGAAATAGCAGATACCGAGCTACCACTATCGATTAGCGCAGGGAATTTAAAACCATATAAAGTTACACTAATTAAAGGAGAGCGAGTTTCTAACATCTCGTGTTCGAAATCACATTCCTGTAGTAAGTCATCTACAGGGTTGTTCTGTACAACACAGTCGTCAGCTCGCTTATTAATAATCCCCACACATGAGCTTCTGCGTGGGGAGGCTATTCGTTTCCCTCAAGCTGGTCTAGGCTTTCAAATTCACAATCTAAACCGGCGATGGTACGTTTAAATGATTTTTCATTATTACTTGACCGAGAAATGTTTTTAAACCCATTGTTTTTTGCAGAAAGATTTGTATCTTTATCATTATAGCGTAAGTTTTTATGTTTTTGATCCGTGTTTTTATAATAGGCATCAGCATGCCGTAATCTAGCTAACGCCTGTGGTAAAGTGGTGCAACCTATAAGTGCACTAGCAACATTTGGGGGAAAATGTGGCGCTAATATATCAATAAGTTCACCTTGACTATAGGGAGGGCGTAGGTGCCTAACCTTGGCAATCCAATAATTGAAATGGTCAACAAATAACCCCTCTCTATATTCATCGGTGTCCAATTGCATTCTTATTTTTTGCTGCTTTCTTGCCGGCCAAAATTGCTCCACAAACTCGATTTTGAACTGTTCATAATTATCAAAAATACTAGAAAAAGCATCCCACCATAATTTTGCCGACCTTTTAAATACATTATTCAACACAATTTTTATTTTTGAAAACGGTGTACTATTTGTGTCCATACTATTTTCTAAAGCCTCTAAAAATTCTAAGGGTTGTAGTAGCCCCTCATTATCAAAATATGGTACTATTTTAGTAATCTCAAGCAACGAAAACTTTTCAAACGGGTAATTATTACTGCCAGCCTGTACATTATTTACTATACTATTAGATGCAGCCTCACTATTAACATTAGTTGGTATATTATTTAAAGTTTGCATGGTATTTACATGATTTACCTGATTATTACATACACTATTCAACTGATTAACCATAATGGACATTTTATACATTAAATTATTTAAATCTAGAACGCTAGGTTGAGGTAGATAGGGCGCATATTGTTGCCCCCCAAAAGGTATATGCCAGGGTGGTGGCACTTCATATGCTGCAGCATTAGTAAAATCCCTAGGTGTGAAAACGGGTTGGGTAACCCCGACATTGTTTGTTTCCCTAGCATGAACAATTGGCTGTGACATTGTGAAATTACTCGTTTGAGTAAAAATATTATCATTATCTATGGTCGTCGTCGTAGACCTTGGTAACTCCCAACTAAAGCTTGTAGTGGTGGTGGTCAAAGTAGGATTCACCCCCGTAGTTACATTGTTGCTTGTTGTGGTAGGCTCAGATTGATGTAAAATATATGGAAAATTCCTACCTTGCTCTGATGTAGTTTCCGGCGACCTTACGTTTTCCAGCGCTCCGCCATTTTCCTGCGACAAACCACGGTGCATCCTACTGTAATCCAAACTTCTTCTCGTTCTTACGTTGTAACCAGGAGTACCCTCCATTTGTATTCCAAAAAAAAAACTCCAGAAAAAACGATTTTTCCTAGCCCCTCGAGCGGGCGTCACGATGCGATGAAACGGCTTATCTCAGGGTTTGGTTGCTTAAAAGTGTGGGATCTGGCTAGGAGAAATAATAGTCTCTTCTGGTAGAACTTCGGAAATATTTTAATGGACGTTGCAAAAATGAGGCTGCCCCTCGCAAGTTGGTATGAAAAACCACGAAAACAGTAAAAACTAAAAACTAAGTTAGGGATGTCAATATAAATATCACATTTAAAATTTAGGGACGCTCTTACCTAAGTGACCAGGCAGATAACCACCAGAGAGAACTCTGTTCGTTGATATTCGACCACAAGGCTCTCTTAGCTTAATTCTTTCACGTACGTAGGTATAGTAAGGATACACCGATGTTTCAATCTACTGTTTTAATCGCGTCTATTTATGACACTTTTTGTTAGGCGGGCGGTTTTTTGGCCGGCAGGAATTAAACTCAAATAAATGAACGCGTACGCCAACTGTTGGTGGAGCTGGGGATTACGGTAGCGCTAGCTAGCTCACTACAAGAAAACTATCGTTTTCTTCCTGATGTTTCGTTCTGTCATAATATATATATATATATATATATATATATATATATATATATATATATATATATATATATATATATATATATATATATATATATATATATATATATATATATATATATATATATATATATATATATATATATATATATATATATATATATTTATATATATATATATTTATATATATATATATATATATATATATATATATATATATATATATATATATATATATATATATATATATATATATATATATATATATATATATATATATATATATTTATATATATATATATTTATATATATATATATATTATATATATATATATATATATATATATATATATATATATATATATATATATATATATATATATATATATATATATATATATATATATATATATATATATATATATATATATATATATATATATATATATATATATATAAATATATACATATATATATATGGAGGTAACTGGGTGGAGTGGGGGGTTGAGTTTGGTATGTCTGAATAGTTTTTTCTTTTTTTCTTTTCAAAAATATTGAACCCCTATTTTGCTGTTTTCCGATACGACGCATATTTTTCTAAATATTTGACCGTCCCGGGACTTTTGCTTCCGCTTTATTATTTTTAGACCGTCGATTTGAGCGACATGTAGCCGGTATACAAAAAAAAGTTTGGGACAAAAAGTTCTTATTTTTCATCGTAGAATCGGAATCTGCAATAAAAGTTGGGGGAGATTATATATATATATATATATATATATATATATATATATATATATATATATATATATATATATATATATATATATATATATATATATATATATATATATATATATATATATATATATATATATATATATATATGAGCTTTATAACTTTTTTCACATGTTATATCTAAATTTAATTTTTGGTACATCGTAAGAACATAGAGTGGCCTAAATTCTGCAATTAAAATATAATATACCAAGTGTTATATTTTCGATGCCACATTTAGCTAATTTAAAACTGCGAAAACTTTTTTTTCCACTGGTCACCCTGTCTTCTTAACTTTTATCTTTTAACTTTTATCAAAAAAGATGTAATGAAGTAGAAATAATTACCACCTCATTACGTTAAATTCAATTTTATTTTATTCTCTGCGTTAATATGCTTCGAAAAATTTCATTTCTTTTTAGGTAAATATTGGTAATAAATTGTACATTCAGTTCTGCTTAAAACGAGGTCATAAACAAACAAACCCCTTCTGACCCCGCCGACGTAGATATTTTTTCCAGTTTCAATAATCCGCGTAACCGTCACCTCAAGGCACCGAAATATCACAAGCGGATACAGACAGGGTCTGAAGGAGCAGAGCAGCAGCTCGGGCATGCGCAAGAAGCTTCGAAATAAATTTGAAATTAAATCAAAGAATATTGTAAATATAATATTCTCTGGTTAAATACAACAGCTAATTCAAAATTCGATAATAATGAATTATGATCCATATTCATCAACTTGGAGAAATAAAGGGCTTTAGAATTTCTTGGTTATGTTTTTATTAGTAGGTACCTACTAAAATAAATATTTTTTATCAGGTTTAATTAATTAATTAGCTAAGTATATTTTTACACAACAGTATTATAGCAGAATTATGATAATCATTCTAGCTCATAGGTTATTCCGTAAACTTTGGTATAAGTAGAAAAATAACAAATACGTAGGTACCTTAGTACCTACCTACCCAAACTAACATCCAAACATCAATTAAGTATTATATAGTAATAATACTAATATTCTAGTAATAGATTATGCATGCAATATGACTGTATGATCTGTAATACAATATAGAAATACATATTACACTTTTTTAGTAGCTGACTTAAAATTATAGCATTATTAATTATTTTCAAATCTTTCTTCAATATTAATTAAATTATTAGCAAGAACTTCACTCTCTTCTTCGGTGGGTTTACACATTCCACCCCTGGCTTTTTTAGAAACTTTTCTTGTTTTATAAATTCGTTGAGGAGAAATGTTTTTGTTTGATGGCTCAACAGTAACAGTTTTGGGAAGTGTTGCTTTACACTTGTCTGATGCTGCTGATAATAATGGAAGAAGAGGTTTTATTACTTTTTGAGTGAGGGCTAGATCTTTTTCTGACTTTATATTTTCGTTTAACATTTGTACCACTGTGTCTATAAATGTTTGTTTCTTTATCAAAAATTGATCTAACTGAGAAGTTGATGGCACAATTTCTATAATCGTATTAGAGGCTAGGTCACTCACTATTTTCTTTGTTTCTAATATATTATTTTCGTAATTTGGCAAATGCTCATTTTGAATATTTTCGGATGGATTTTGAGTTTCTGTTAATACAATTCTGCTTATAGCATGGATATGTTTGCATATATTCCATTTAATTGCACAGTCAATACAGGAACATATATATGAGTGTATGCATATATCACATTCGGAACATCGCAGATTACAATTGCAGTTTTTGTCATTTTCTATTACATTGTAGAGTTCATAATTCCTTGTAGATTGTATTGCCCAGGTTCCATTCCCTGCTGAAACAACCATATTGTCGGATATTTCTAGTGATGACTTGTGACGTTTTCTTATATCGCTGATTTTAGACGTTAATTTACCCTTGTTTAAACTGATTAGACGATCAAAAACTTTATCTCTTATAAAATTCATTAAGGCGAAGACACATGTATCAAGCCTTTTATTCTTCTTGCCCCGCAAGTATATATATTTTATTGTTCTATGCATCCTCTCAAGATGCATATTTGTATTCAAGCCAGAATGGAGGCGGTAACAGTATGCCCAGCATTTCACATTACTTGTATAATTCATTTCAAAATAGTCGCCAAAGTCTCGTAGTTTTAGGTCAGTTCTAAAATATGCTATTAATTTCTGTTGCATTGTTTTAAAAGTTGTTTCATCAGTTTCTTCCATGCAAATTCGAAGCATTTTGTAAACTTCTTTTTTTTGGTCAAAACTGCATTTCAGTTTTGTGTTAATATTTTTTCTCCACGCCTTGTCTACATGCCAGCAACAAAATAATCTAAATGTAGGAAGTTCCATCGTTTTCTTCCAGGCATTGTAAAAGCTCTCTGCCATATCGGACATAAAGGTTTTTGGAGTAATTATTCCAACATTATTTTTAATGTGTAAAAAAAATATCGTCATGAATTGTTCATCTGTTTTATTCGAAATCATGAAACTACAAGGAAATCCTTGGTGCAAATCATCTAAGATTAATAAAGTTGTTAGCTCAAACAGATATGAATTGACACCATGAGTGCTATCCAAACAGATGCAATCATTCCCAAATTGTTCTAACATTGACTTTTGGCACTCATTCATTATTATAAGACAAAAATCGTCCACTTGCAATTCTGGAAAATTTTCATCCAACTGACCTTGACGTTTATAAAATAAAACACTTGATGACTCACATGCCCAAGAATCTACGCTAATTGCATCATTTTCATGCATTACTCCCCTACACGCATTTAAACTGTAACATTTTTCGATGTTATTCAAATCTTTTCTTGTAAGAAGATCGTATCTTTGTAAGCCAGTATCTTTAATAGAGTTTCTAACTTCATATAGGATGTCTTGGAATGGAATTCTCATAGAAATTTGTGTAGCTAAATACATTCTTTCGCCAGGGGTGAGATTTAAGTGACATAAATCTGGATCATGTCCTACGTGAGTAATTATATAATCAACCACGACTCCTCCATTTGGTAAAGTTTTTACATACATGCGAGAGGGGCAATATTTCCCCATTTTTTTGGACCCTTGAATTTTCAAATATCGCAGGCCTTTACCTTTGCGCTTGTAGAAGCCACTGCGATGACAGTAAAATGTTATTCGTTCACAATCATTTTTACATTTCTTTGCACTAAAATGTTTTACATATTTATTATAACACACTTTTTCCTCTTCCTCCTTCCATAACAAGAAACTGGACATTGAATTAAATGTTTTAAGTTCTTTTTTAATTTCAATATCATGCTGTATGAAATAATGGTTTAAAAGTTTTTCAAGTGTATGGCAGGACATTTTATCACAAATAGCACAGACAAATGTATAAGTACATGTACTTATTTTTTTGGATGAATGTGATCTTTTAAAATGAATAATTAAATTGTCTTTTCGGTTAAACACTGAACTGCAGAGGTTACAAAAAAATTGTTCATTGGTTGAAGGCAAACTTACACTCTGAGGCGCCTGAGGCGTATTTGTGGGATGTTTAATCTTATAATGTCTTATTAAGGAGCTTCTGAGAACATATGATTTTTTGCAGTAGCAGCATACATAATTTTCACCACATTTTTCCGTTGAAGGTATAGTTATATTTAATTTATTTGAATGATTCATTTTCACATGTCGAATTAGCGAAGATTTTAAATCAAACTTTAGAAAACAAACATCACAATAAAAACATTCGGTTATATTAGAATGTTTCTGTTTTGTGTGTCTTTTTAGTGACGATTTAATTTGAAATTTTTGTCCACATAGTTCACACGGAAATTTATCAGCATCACTGTTAGTATGAGAACTTACAACACTTTTCACACTTTCCATTATTAAGTAATATTAAATATCAATAATAAGAACGTAAAATATACTAATATAATAAAGCTCTCTTCTGTGATAATAGATTAAGGTTAAGTGTAGTACTGGCTGGTGTAGTAATAAAAACGTTAGTCGTTAGTTTTTAAATTCGAAGCATCTTGCGCATGCCCGAGCTGCTGCTCTGCTCCTTCAGACCCTGCCTGTATCCGCTTGTCCGAAATATCGGACAGCGCCACATGCGCTGCACTCCCAACGATATCGGTAGGTAGGGAGATCACGCGTCAACGCGAAAAAACCGTCCAAAATCATATAAAAGCAGCTCCACAGCGCTGTAAAGTCAGTTATCTGGAATATCACCTACAAACTCGACAAAGTCGAATTGGGGCAGCAACGCCAATTCGAATTTGTCAGGCACGTTTGCGATATCCGCAAGAAACAGCAGATCTAGAGTGAGAATAGCGAAGCATCGATATTCTACGCAAAATCCGCATAATACGTCTAGCTAAATCCTACCCATAAACTTAAATTCAATTAATTAAAATCAAACGCGATAAGGCACACAAAAAAGGAAGTAAGAACCGTTGATAAACAACATGCCAAGCCCGAGAGGGAAGAAAAAACGTAAACGCGATAAGAACCGTGAAGATTTACTTACGGAAAGCCAAATTAAATTAAATTTAAAAGCGATATCGGCATCAATGCAGAATCTCAGAGTACAATTCGGCAAACATTCAGATTCTGAAAGCGACTCGTCGGACATCTCTAAAGCGCAATCATATTACGTGAACCGCAGTAGCCAAATGCCGGTTAGTAAGACACCACCGTCGGCCAACTCGACCTACGGTACACCCCACGCTGATTATCCCCATCTCTTAAACAATCCATTTAAAGAAAAAATTCAAACCCTAGCATTATCAGACATATCAGATAACAAATCACATTCAAACACAACCACTAATAATACTGTTATAATGCTTCAGATGAGTAAAACCTTATTACTCTCTTCCTTACACTAATCTTAATTGGGTGTGGACTGTATTAAATTAAATTACACCATGCTAAACTTAACAGCTTTACTAGCCAAATACACACTTTAAGGGTATACATTATTTGAGTAACAGAGAACTCAAGATACGACTTACTACATGTCTACAGTCTACATGTCGACTGCTTAACTTAACTTAGCATACTCTCAGATAAGACAAGAAAAAACATACTGAGGGCGCGAAGCAGCCCCATTGCCCCTTTTCTGGGCATGCGCACTCGAGTGTGCGTGGCGCTGGTAAACTGGTAAACTTGGTGACCTTGGAGGAATAAAGTGCCAATTGATATTTTCTGAAGCCAAGTCCCTTTGGATAATATCAGTTTGTGACTTGAGAAAGTTAGATATTTCTTGCAATTTAGATCGAGTTCCAACAAAATTTGTACCATTGTCAGAATACATACGTAGAGGTCTGCCTCTTCTAGCAACAAATCTTCTAAAGCAAGCAAGAAATGCTTCCGCACTTAAATCTCCCACCAATTCTAAATGAATAGCCTTAGTCACTAAACATATAAAAATACAAACGTAGGCCTTAACAACCTTATGAGCACCTCTAGTGACTCTATCCTTAATCATGTGAGGGCCTGAAAAATCTACTCCAGTATTCATAAACGGATAAGCTTGTGTAACCCGTACAGAGGGCAACTGGCCCATAAGGTAATCCTTTGTTACAGGTTTAGCCTTGAAGCAAATTACGCATTTATGTATAATTTTCTTACATAAATTTCGACCAGCAGCAGGCCAATACTGTTCGCGAACTGACGCTAATAATTGCTGAGCACCGCAATGCATTAATAGTGCATGTTCTCTTTCTAAAATTAAGTAAGTTAACTTGTGAGTATGAGATAATAAAATTGGATGAGTTTTATCATAACTAAATTTCGCATTTTGCAATCTACCACCTACTCTCATTATTTGATTATTATCCAAAAAAGGATTTAATCCTAATACGTTACTTGTAGGATTGATAGGCAAATTTTTTGACAATTTGTCATGCTCCTTTATAAAAGACTCACGCTGGCTAAGACGTATAAGTATATTTAAAGCATTTTGTAACTCTTTAACCGAAAGTTCACCCGTGAATTTTTTGTACGGAGATTTACAATTACTACTAAATCTTACAATGTACGCGACTACACGTTGTAGTTTGCTTAAACTAGAAAATAAATGGAAAAGAAATGGTTTGTCATATTCAACTGTTATATTAACAGTAGTGCGTTCTTCCGGAATATTGTTTAAATTTAAATTTATTTGGTCTCGTGGCCATTTTGAAATATCTTGTAAAAGCCATTCAGGACCATTAAACCAAAGACTCGAATTTAATAAGGTATTAACACTGCAACCACGAGAAATTAAATCTGATGGGTTATCCTTTGAACTACAATGATACCAATCGCTTATATTGGTCACTTCTTGTATTTGACTCACTCGATTAGCTACGAATAATTTCCACCGCGAAGGACATCCTCTTATCCAATGTAATGTAATTGCAGAGTCGGTAAACAAATAGTATTTATCAAATTTTAAATTAATTGTTTCCGAAATTCTCCTAAATAATTGAGCTAATAGAAGTGCGCCACTGACCTCTAGCCTCGGTAATGTAGTGAATTTAATAGGCGCAACACGCGATTTAGCACAAATTAAATTGCAACAAAATTCACCGTTTGCTAATTGACACCTTGCAAATAATGAAGCTCCGTACGCTACTGTCGACGCATCGCAAAAACCGATAAGTTCTATGCGGACGAAATTATTTGCTAATATATATCTAGGAATACTCAATTTATTTAAATACTTTATCTCGTCTACAAATTGAACCCATTTTTCCTTAATATCATTTGGTACCTCGTCGTCCCAATTAATATTTGATTGCCATAAA
Source organism: Tetropium fuscum (assembly GCA_964058915.1). Lineage (NCBI taxonomy): Eukaryota > Metazoa > Arthropoda > Insecta > Coleoptera > Cerambycidae > Tetropium > Tetropium fuscum. The sequence goes on along the minus strand of CAXKVY010018543.1, from coordinate 59,363 downwards.
TTTTGCATCAATAACTTTGCTACGACAATAACTGGACTTATTAGACCTAGGGGGTCGAAAATCTGACTAATAATTGACAAAATTGTACGCTTAGTTATATTCACGTAATTGTTGATACTTATACAGTAATGCATGCTGTCATTACTTGCATTCCAATAAACGCCTAAGGTTTTATTATTTTCATCAGCGCCTATATGCAAAATATTTGCGTCTAAATTTTCATTAACTTGAAATTTATCTAAAATAGTTGAATCGTTACAGAGCCACTTGCGCATTTCAAAGCAACCGCCAGCTAATATATTTTGAATATCACGCTGCAATTTAATTATTTCTTCAATATTGTCAGCACCCGACAGAACGTCATCCATGTAAAAGTCATTTTTTATGATATGACATGCTTCAGGGTAACTGGTTATATTTTCATTGGCTAATTGATGTAAACATCTAATGGCTAGAAATGCTGCAGAGGCTGTCCCGTAACTTACCGTACCTAGTTCGTAACATTTTAATTCATCCGACGGTTCGGACCGCCAGAATATTCTTTGACAATGACGATCTTCTTCAGCCACGTCAATTTGTCTATACATTTTTGACACGTCTCCTGTAAATACGTATTTATGGGTACGAAATCTTAAAAGAATATTAACTAAATCATTCTGTATATTAGGACCACTATACTGCACATCGTTTAAAGAGAGTCCGCTACTACTCCGCATCGACGCATCAAAAACTACCCGTGTACGCGTAGTAAGGCTACCTTCTTTTATTACCGCATGATGTGGTATATAATAATTTATTTCATTGTCCTTTTCTTCCGAGATTTCTTTCATATGACCTAATTTATTGTATTCGGACATAAATTTTTGATATTCCAGTTTTAAGGACTTGTCTTTACTTGACCGTCTTTCTAACCCTTGAAATCTTTGAAGTGCGCTTTCACGTGATTCACCTAGTAACATTTTATTGTCTTTGAACGGAATACGTACCGTGAATCTACCTTGACTATCGCGAGTATGATTTTTAATAAAATGATTTTCACAGAATAGCTCACTTTCATTCGAATATGATCCTTGTGAATATTTGCTTTCATTTTGATTTTCAATTAACCAGAATTTCTGTAATTGATCACTTAATGTTTTGTTTGTCACTGCTAGACACGAAATAGATTCATTTTTTCTTAAATTTGTGGTAAGGTTTCCACCCGCAACCCATCCTAGCACAGTTTCTTGTAACGTAAGTGGCCTATTTGTTAAGGCGAGCTGACCTTGCTTTAATAAATGCCAAAATATTTGACTACCTAGTAACATGTCAACATTTGCACTACTACCGAAATTAGGATCGGCTAAAAGAATATCATCTGGTATATTCAGGTCATTTATATCAAAAGATGTCACTGGTAATTTTTCTGTTATCGAGTTTATTACTAAAAATGACAATTTTGTCTTGAAAGAATTATATTGCGATTTTATTTCCATATTTACGGAATGTTCTATGTTTAAAATATTTTTACCTACGCCACTGACTGCATGGCGCACTCTTTGTCTAGTTAACTTAAGTTTTTTGCATAGACTATCCGTGCAGAAGTTGCCTTGCGCTCCCGTATCTAGTAAAGCCCTGACCATAACATCTTGGCCATTTGAATCTTGCACCTTGACTAATGCTGTAGACAAAATTACTTGTGAATTTTTACTATGCGTTGTCGAATGCGTACTAATTAAAGTATTTGAAGCCCCGTTATTTTCACTAATCGGAACATCCAAATCAACTGAATTATTTTCAGATTCACTCTGCTCAATTGCAGTATTTCTTGCTTCAAAGTGTAACAATGAGTTATGTTTTTTGCTACATTTTTTACATGACGAAAATGTACACTCGGACACATTATGCCCTGGCTTCAAACAATTAGCACAAAGCCTTGCTTGTTTAACTTGCTCGTATCTTTCTCGTGGTCTTAGATTTAATAATTTATTACAGTGATATACCAAATGGTCGGCTTGTTTGCAAAAAAAGCATGCATATTTATGTTTACTCGCTGAGGTCGTTACATAATTATTTGAATAAACTTTACCTTTATTTATATTATTTGATTGCGGTTTATCGGCCTGCAATTTCTCTAGCAATTGACACTTTTTATCCAGAAAATTAGTCATATGTGTCATATCTGGTTTTTTGTTATTATCTAAACAAAGCGTTTCCCACTCGCGTTTTGTTACGGAGTCGAATTTTGACACTAGCATGTAAATTATAAGGCTATCCCAACCATCTATATTTTCTCCTAAGACCTCTAGTTGCCTAAGTCTGACCATTGTATTATCATAAAGATCTCTTAAATCTCGGTGAGATTCTTTTATTAAGCTGGGTTGCTCCCATATAGCTTTAATATGGTTTTGTATGGTTACACCAGCATTTTCATACCTATTTTTTAACTTTTTCCAAGCTATTTCATAATTAGCGGCTGTGACTGGTATAGCTTTAATTATTTGAGCTGGCTCTTTGGCTAACGAATTTTTTAAATAATAGAATTTTAAAACCTCGTCAACATTTTTATTGTTATGTACTAAGGCTATGAATGCATCGTGAAACTCATTCCAATTGTCTAGTTTGCCGTCAAAAGTACGTAAATTTATGGTTGGTAATTGTACATTACTTGCTTGCCTTATTGGATTAGTAAACTGGGGTATAACATTTGGCGCTACACTACTAATTTCAATTTTCTTGAAACTCTCAATCGTATTTTGCATAAGCCCTACTATGTCAAAATATTGGTTTTCAAATATCTCTCGCTCTTTTATTTCTGATAGGGTTACCTCACCCTCCTTTGCCGTTAGGGTATCTATTTGTGATTGCACATTGTTATATTCTTCCAATAGTGGATCAATTTTGTTTAGCCTGGCTGCTAAAGAAGCGATTACATCGCCGTTTAAGTTATCTCTATCTAACTCTTTGAAATTATTGTGTTCTCTGGCTAACCGTGCCTTAATCGTGCTTCTAATTATTTTTTATTTTTCCATTATTATTTAAACCCGTGATAAATAAATTGGTAAAATGAACATTAGTGCTAGCCCACTAATTTCGCTTTTAAAAATATTGTAAACAAGATACAAGTCTATACCTACCTAGTCGTAGGTATAAAATAAAATACTACATCAACAAGTGGTACAAATAGAGCGCGATATATACGGTTATAATATGAAGGACAGAGACAGATGGTGATATGCACGCTTACTGTTTTTTGTTCCTCCCGTCTGGTTGCTTGGCGGTGAAAATCTGGATACTACTGGATTGCTACTGGCTAGCGGCAACATGCATGATGCAATGATGATGTTTTTCCATGCGGCTCGAAGACCATGTTATAATGCTTCAGATGAGTAAAACCTTATTACTCTCTTCCTTACACTAATCTTAATTGGGTGTGGACTGTATTAAATTAAATTACACCATGCTAAACTTAACAGCTTTACTAGCCAAATACACACTTTAAGGGTATACATTATTTGAGTAACAGAGAACTCAAGATACGACTTACTACATGTCTACATGTCGACTGCTTAACTTAACTTAGCATACTCTCAGATAAGACAAGAAAAAACATACTGAGGGCGCGAAGCAGCCCCATTGCCCCTTTTCTGGGCATGCGCACTCGAGTGTGCGTGGCGCTGGTAAACTGGACTGAACAAATACTATCACATACACAACCACCACACTTATATACACAACAACTAACACAAATACAATAACCACACATGCAATAATTAATTCACCCCAAAGCACATCACGCTCACAATCACACTCACGATCATCTCCACTTTTACACGACACGATGCACACCTACTCTCCAGTAAGTGATAATCTGGAAATTGACATGGAAAATGAATTTGAATTTGCCAGCAGATACGCACAAGTGCAAAAAGAACAGCCGATAACAGTCAATATAAAACAACCTGCCATCAATAAAAATAAAAATAATAAAACAGACACAAACAGCTCTCCAGAAGTGCAACCAAAAAAAGCCAGAAAAGAGAGGAAAAAACTAAACTTAGATTTAATAGAAACCGACAAACAACAACCCTCAACAAGTACACCCGTACCACAGAACACATCACCCACACAAACCCAACAAAGGGTACAAATAAATAGACCCCCACCGATACACATATATACACAACATAACGCCAAAATGGTCAGCTATTTAAATAATACATACACACCAAATATCAAAATTAAATTTAATAACTCGTCTTTAATATGTTTTCCAACTAATATGGATCAATATAAACACCTAACTAATGAGCTACAAATAAATAACGTGGAATATTTCACGCATAATCCAAATAAAGAAAAGCCAAAAAAAATTGTCGCGAAATATGTGCCCCTAGATATTCCAAACGACACCATCATAGCAGATCTAAAGGGTCCGCCAATAAGCGCGCTCGATCTTTAAAATGAAATAAAGCAAGTTGTGTGAGAGGTATAAATGAAATTTATTTTTTGTTTGAAAGAGTATTCGAAGGCATTATGTATGGAAAATAATATCGGTCAAATGTCCACCTCGGCTTCGCTGGGTGGCGCGCATACGAGAAGTCCAATTTTCAATGACTCTGGCGCACAAATCGGGCTGTATTTCATCGATGGCGTGGCGTATGTTGACTTTGAGGGCATCAGTGTTTTGTGGTTGGTTTGCGTAGACCTGTGATTTAAGAAAACCCCACAAGAAATAGTCTAGTGGGGTTAAATCGCACGATCTCGGTGGCCAGTTGATGTCGCCTCCGCGCGAGATAACCATTCCTCCGAAGCGCTCGTGCAGAAGATCCTGCCTATGCGAAACTCATCTAAAACCGAGTAAAGCTTTTAATATTACAAACGAGACAATCAGGACAGACAGAAAGGACAGAGGGGGTGGCACGGCCATACTTCTACGAAAAAACATACCCCATACCCAAATATCCCTTCCCAGACTCAACAGTATAGAGGCCACAGCAGTAAACATAAAAACTAAAAACAAACAAATATTAATAATAGCAGCCTACAAGAGACCACAAAATGTACTAGACTTAACAGACCTAGACAAACTAAAACTACTCAAGAGACATTACATACTGCTCGGGGACCTTAACAGTACCCCAAATCATGGAACATAATTAAAAACACTGAAGACAGCAACGGTAGAAAACTATATGAGTATACACAAAGTAGACAAAATCTTTAAGTTATTGCACCAAGCTGGCCCACACGACCAATATCGGGAAACATTATAGACCTAATAGTCACTAGTAATATTAACGAAAACATACAATTAGAAAAAATAAAAGATCTCCAAAGTGACCACGTAGCAATATTAGCAAAAATAGAAACAATTGTGTAGTTTGTTGTATAAAAAATCTTTAGATATCCCAACGAAAAAGATTATGACTGGGCAGTGTTTAAAAACCATATTAACCTAGAAATTACGGCAGACCCGAAATGTGGGACTGTTGAGAACCTCGAAAAGGCCGCGGAATACATAACTAAAACTATACAGACAGCACTGACGACAAGCCAAAAAACACTGGGAAATCACTTGCTATCCCATCCCCTCCCAAAGCACATACTAGAAATTATCCAAATCAGAACGCAAGCTAGGAAAAATTATTACCGCACTAAAAACCCTACTTACCGTACGCAAATAAACAATCTAACCAACCAAATTAAAAAGCAAATAAAAGAATTTCGAGAAAACGGAATGAAACAAGCAATAGAATCCCACCCTGACGATCCATATTATCTTCCGAGGCTATTCACGAAAGCAAAACCCCCAATACCAATATTAACCACAGCCCGTGGTGATGTACAAACGGATGTAGAGAAGGCCGAGTGCTTTTCTCAAATATTTGCCAAACAATTCACCCCAAACGAAATCAGCCAAATAACTAAAAATACCGTATAAACTTTCATAAATACATTAAATAATACAATATTAAATAATACAGATAGCCCTATCTATTTCACGCCGCAACATCTATACGGAATAATTAAGGCAATTAAAAAAAGAAAAGCACCCGGTATTCACAATATTCCTAATTTTGCCATTAAAAACCTACCCCACCTTGCAGTAATGTTCCTGGTTAACCTGTACAATTCCTGCATGAGACTAACCCATTATCCCGCATATTTGAGAACAGCCAAGGTCGTCCCTATACACAAACCGAATAAATCACATTCCGATCCAGCTTGCTATAGACCTATCAACCTATTACCTTCCATAGGCAAGCTTTTTGACTCTCTCATCCAATCCCACGTATTGGAGTTCGCAGTGACAAATAATGTCATGAGCAAATTCCAATACGGATTCCAGCCTTACCACTCAACCGACCAACAGTTGTTCCGCATCTGTGAGTACATTACCACCAACCTTAATCGAGGTCAATACACAGGGGTTGTCTCCCTAGACCTCGAGAAAGCCTTCGACAAAGTCTGGCACCCTGGACTGCTATACAAACTACATTTAGCGAAATATCCGACTCGTATTATAAAAATAATACAGTCATACATATCCGAACGCACCTTCGTAGTTGCAGTTAAACAGGGTACATCCACATCCCGCCTAGTGTTATCAGGCGTACCACAGGGCTCGGCACTAGGACCAACACTATTCAACATATACACCCACGACATCCCAAACCCTACAGACCATAGGACTACTGTTGCATTATACGCAGACGATACAGCCACTATTACCACATCTAAGAGCCCAAAACTATTACAGACACAAATGCAACAGCAGATAAATAACATAACAACTTTTTACCACAAATGGGGGTTAAACATCAACGAGGCAAAAACGCAAGTAGTCGTCCTCACAAGGAAACGGGAACCACCAAACCTAAAAATATGCATTAACAATATAAACATTAAAAACATCACGCATTTGAAATATCTAGGGGTTAATATAGAGCGAAGATTTAGGTTTGAAAAGCAAGTAGATGAGACTATAAAAAAAGCTAAAGCTAGGCAGGCCCAATTAGGCACAATAATGATAAAATCAAATACGCAAACAGCATTATTAATATACAAAGCTTATATCAGACCTATTATCACCTACGCATCAGCAGTGTGGTATCCTTGGATTTCGCAATACCACAAAAACAAACTACAAACATGTCAAAACAAAGCCCTTAGGCTGGCCACAAATACAAAACTAATCACAGGAACAAGAAATACCACACTGCATCAATATACAGGCATGCACACGATAGACCAGTACATAGAAAACACAATAATACCAGCATTTATAACACGATTAACCCAACACCCAAATAAAACCATACAGCAAGCAATGATTCCAAAATTCGCAGACCCCCCCAAACACCCATCCCTAAACTATATCTATGCCCCATAACTCCCCGCATCACAACCCTATATTAACAAACAATGATTGAAAAAAATAAAAAACAGAACACACAAAAAATGAACAAAATAAAAATAAAACCAATAAAACCAGACAAAAAAAATAATACCCAAAAAAAGAGGCATGTAATAGAGATAATAATAAACTAACACAAAAGACCCATTAAACTAACGTAGCATATAAGTATTTTGTAATCCAACGCTTTTACAGTCCCGCTTTTATGTAAGTACTAACAACTAACTAAAAACTAAATGTAGAAACTAACGCTCGCAATATCCCATCCCCATCCCCCCGCCCAAGGTCGAGGGAGAAAAGACATAAAACCGGATAGTCTAGAACACCGCAGCAACAAAAATACAATCACCCGGCACAAAGCATTCTGCACCCTTCGGGTTGTCGCATTTTGCATTCACCGCCTTCGTTGCCGTTTTCGCTGCTGTTTTCTGTAATATGACAAGTTGCGACTTGCCGTGATTGCCGCTACCGATCCCCGTCACGAAAGAAAAGTAAGTGTACTTTATTAACAAGCGCTAAGGAAATCCATTCTCCGAAATCGTAGTTAAATACACGTGGAAATCGTGTGGGTTCACCCAATAGGCTGTAGTTCGGGTCGTAGCATCCTGCACCCTTCGGGTTGTCGCATTTTGCATCCACCCTTCTGCTGAGCATTTTGCATGCAGCAGGGACTCAACAGGCTACCTGGGTCACGCACGCAATTTTCACTATTCGGTCTTCGGCATTAATGTTGGATACACGTGGAAACCGTGTGGGTTCACTCAATAGGCTGTAGTTCGGGTCGTAGCATCCTGCACCCTTCGGGTTGACGCATTTTGCATCCACCCTTCTGCTGAGCATTTTGCATGCAGCAGGGACTCCACAGGCTACCTGGGTCACGCACGCAATTTTCACTATTCGGTCTTCGGCATTAATGTTGGATACACGTGGAAACCGTGTGGGTTCACTCAATAGGCTGTAGTTCGGGTCGTAGCATCCTGCACCCTTCGGGTTGTCGCATTTTGCATCCACCCTTCTGCTGAGCATTTTGCATGCAGCAGGGACTCCACAGGCTACCTGAGTCACGCAAGCAACTTCCGACAAAACTAGTCCGCGTACATCATATCCGCGAAAGTTTGGATTTCCTACACGCTGCACGCTTTACTGTAGTATTATTGCTTCCTCCGCTTGCTAAAGTAGTACCATTTGTTTTGCACTCGCCGCCCTTTGTTATCCCGCTTTAAGCCTTTATTCATAACGCTTTTCATCCCCATGACGTAACTCGCTATATGCAGACTGAATAACCTCTGTATATATGTAAATACCTGTGTGACCGATATAATTAATTCTGTAAATACAATTTGTTGTAATCATAAACCGGTGTTCTTCTTGAAGATAGGGTAATACAGGGCCTATCGGTGTATCACGTGATCTGGCTTCCGCCCATCTCCACAAAAGTTATCCGGAGCCCCTACAGATACTGCCTGTATGAAAAAGTGGTCTGTCTGCACTCTAAACAGACAGTGGCGCTCGAGATAAAACCTCCGCACCGAAGCTAAGAGCGTCACAAAGATGCATTAATATATTTGAGATAGGTACTCAAGGATCTCGAACAACACACGAGTAGAGTCTAATTGGTACAAAGGCTTTAACAAATTTAAGCAACAAACAGAACTACTGTCAGTTTCTCAGTGGTTTTAAAAATCGGATTTAGTGGCTTGTATTACTACATGTGTTTGCTGTCCCATTAATATTACCTCGTATAAAACGTGAATATGAATTATTCAACTCAAAAATTAGTTGATATGACTTAATTATTAGGAGAATGTCATAGAAATTATTGTTTATTGGCGTCCAGAGTATATGGTGCGCGATTTCATCGTGAGCGAAGAAAAAAAAGTAAAATGTTTTGAAAAACTTATGAAGTGTTTTGAACTTACTGCTGATACTAATTATAAAAACACACAGCAAAGAAAAATTATTGGTGAGGCTATGCAATTTGATATAGTTACTGCAGTAGTTGAAAATTCCAGTATTAGTACTGGACAAGTTAGTGCTGTCTTGGATATCTCTCAGACTTCGGTAGTTAAAATATTACATAAACATAAGTTGACTATCTCCTGAATATGAACAAAAACTTAATGAACAGGATTATCAAAACCGTATAAATGTTTGTAACTGGGTGCTGACGAAAATACACGAAGATCAATTATTTTCCAGATATATATTATGTACTGATGAGTGTACTCTCTCTAACATATCGTAGAAATTATAACCATTACGACAATGAAAACCCTCATTTTAAAATCTCGATAGAAAAGCAGCATCGTTTTCCTGTCAATGTATGGACAGGTATTATTGGTCAATACATAATTGGTCCTTATTTCTTCGAAGGAAATCTGAATGGAGAAAGGTATTTACATTTTTTACCAAATGATCTACTTGATTTACTCGAAGACTAACAAATAGATTGGACGGGGTGGTCCAGTCACTTGGCTTCCGTGATCTTCCGATCTAACTTGTTTGGATTTCTTTATTTGGGGATATATTAAAAATCTAGTTTACCAAGAAATATCAGAAAATGTAGAAGATTTAAAAACCAAAATACGACAATTTTCGTACAATTACACTAGAATGGAAATGTACAACGGTCATTTAGAGAAAGAATTGAGTTATGCATAGCAAATAATGGGCGGATATTGTTATGTTATTATTATTGTTAATATACCATTATTATTATTATTATTATTATTATTATTTATATGGAGAAATCTACATTTGAGCCCATTTTTTCCATTATTCTTTCATAAAAGTGTACATAGTAGGTATATTATTACATCATTAATGTAAAAAATCGATAAACATTGACCAAAATAGTAATAAAGAAATAAACAACCCACCGACAATATCATAACATAACCCTTAACCTTACTTTTACAGATGGTCTGGCGCTCTTGCCTAAGAAATGTTAAAACTAATACGCGACGTACGTCCATGGAAAACAGACAATTTAACTTAAAAGCATTTATTTAATTAACTCATAGGTCTAAAAAATAATTTGGATTTGAATTGTAGAGAAATATGTTTAAAGTTTGACGTATAATAGGTTTAAATACTAAAAAATGCTCAAAACCCGAGAAACTCTCGTCTGAAAATCACACTTTTGAATCTCCCATAAGAAATACATGGCAGTCAAATTTGCTGAAGTGTGTTTAGGAACCCATTTCAAATTCGCATTCAGATTTTCATAACCTAACTAATATGGTCAATTCCAATGCGATGCCAACATTGTTCCTGTCCGAGCAACTAAAATTAATACGAAACTATCAATATGCATTTTAAAGTTTTTTTAATAGTAGTATTACTCGTATATTTAGAAACCGGATTCTAATCTATTTTGCTATATTTTTTGCCATATTTAATTCATCAACTCTTTTAATTGTGAATATCTTGTTTACTTTTATTTTAAAAGTACTTCCTTATTTAGTTCTTTCGTTATATTTTTAGTTCTGAATATTATTTTCTTTTTATAGTACATTTTATAATACAAACTTTTTCGAGATTTTTTGGCATATTGTGTGCCTATTTTTGTTAAATAATGTGTGCTTTTTTAAGTATAAAATAATTATGTATTTAATAATTAATTAATATTAACTTTAATTTATTAATTAAGGATTGAAATGTGAAATGTAGAAAATGTGCTTATTTTTTCGGATTTTAATTATAAATATTTGTTATTTTATTACCAATTTATTTATTTACCTTTATAGTGGAGCGGATCTACGAAAAAAACGGGTCCAAACGGAAGTGACTTTTTTGAAAAAAAAAATTTCCAACTTGTTCATAATGTTCCCCCTTACCTCCTGGTAACTTTTTCCGGTAATTGTTCTCCACCAGGGGGCGCGCGCAGCCCTTCAAATATTGTAAAAACAGTTTTTTTTAGATTACGCGTAATCGAGGAGACGGGTAGAAAAATGTTTTGAACAAGAAATATAGGTCTCCTCGATACGCGTAATCTGGGTTTGAACCCGTCAAAATCGGTCCATTAGAACCGAAGATACAGCAGTTTTAAGATTTTTGTTTTTTAGGGGGGAGGGCAAGAAAAAGGGAGTGAGCAATGGGGGTGTTGCGGGCAAGGGGGTTGTATTGGGAGGCTGATTTTTTTTGTAGGTAATGGTTATCAGAAGCCCAGGCCGAAATTTTTTTGAGATTGCTCAATTAGGGAAGGGATGGGAGGGGAGAGGGTGGAAAAGGATTAAACGGGTGTATTATTTTTTTTGTTTTTTATAAGGAATCGAGGACAGCTTGAAAAAAAAATAAAACTCAAAAACACGGGCGTGGGGGGTGAAAATGAAAACGTAATTTTTTTGTTTATTTTTTTGTTATGGGAAGGAGGTGGGAGGGGCGCCTATCATATTGAAAAAGTTGGGCAATTGTATAAACTTTACTGAAAAAGAAATTACCGATTTCGTTCATTAGGGACGTCAGGGCGTCGAATCTAGGTTAAAGCCCTGTAGAAGGGCGAGAAGACGTCCTACGCCCTTAAGCCAGGGCTCGTTCTCAAGGTGAAGGTTCCCCTATTAATTAAAAAAAAAATTATTCCCGATCGCACCAATAGTTTGCCATATGCCACACTTTTCGAACAGCCCCGGTAAACAAATATTCGCCACGCGCAAGCAAAATTGACCAAAGTACGTTTGGAAGCCCTATTTGATCTTAAAAACTCAAAGTACCGACGCCGAGTGGGGTAACTTATATTATATTCTGTAAACTTTGATACTACTTACCTTTCTCCAAAATAGGCAGAAATTTAGGAGGCAATCATTTGTAATCTCTATTAAATATCACTTCGAAGTGATAATTCCTGCCAATTACAGTTGTTAATCTAATGGAACTTTCAATTCAATAATGAATATTCTCGGTTATCCAAGTAATAATGGTACCTAATTTCCAAGTGATAATTTTCATATTATATGACAAATAAATCGCGAGTAATACCGTTGATGTCATAAACGTCAATGCTGCATAGAGGTGAAAACATTTTTACCGATATTGCAAATTGCAAGTACCAAATAAAATATGTATGCATCAAATACATATATTTTGAATTTGTATGACGGAAGTGATTTTTAAGATGGTTTTGGTAGTTCTTTGATATTGGTAGTTCAAATGTCCCTTCAAGTATAGGTATTGTCCTGATTGTCCATGATACTACGACTACAAGACATGGTAAACGCATTTTGAACAAACTTGCGCATGACGTCACCGCGTGATAAAAATGTATGTCGATATATTATTATATATGCAAGCTTTTAATGTGTTTTTGTTATAAAGTATCGTTATTTTCGTTATGATTCGACTGTTATAGGCCAGGCAAATTAGCGCGAAAAACATGAATTTCCCGATTCATTCCTCACAAGTAAAACTGGGTTGTGGGGGTAGAGAGTAGTTATTCTGTCATACACCGAACAGCTGACCTCTTGCGGGGGATGAACGATAGGGGTGAAAAGTGTTTTTTTGCAATTCCCGGCAAAAGTAATGGTTTCAGAAAAAAAAGTTGTAGGTAATACAAAAATTTACAACTTTTGTTCGAAAATTTTTCTCACATAACCTCAAAATCTTTGCGTAAAATTTAAAAAACCATATTTTTGGTTTTTGTTTTTTGTTTGTATGACGAATAAGTAGATTTTTTTTTATTTGCGATAACTTAATTAATTTTTGAGAAATTGACGTTTTTCGAAAAAAAAAGCGTTTTTTTGAAGTCTTCCTAGATTCTAGAAGAACTTCCTAGATTTTATCTTAGACGGCTCATTTTTTTAAATCTCTTCGTAATTACCATTCTCTTGGTATTATTTTTACCATTTAATAATATTAAGTAGAGAAACTAAATACCGGTTCATAATACACAACGTTTCACAATAGTAAACTAAATAAACAACATTTTTTGTGGGTATAATTCAATGCAGGTAGGAATCTCTGCCTTCTGAGTAGTTGTTTTCTGCAAATCCATTCAGTGGTTACACAAGACATATCAAATTTATCATAAGTATACCTACATTTAGCCTTGTTGATCAGCTTGGTAAACAATGCATTTTAAAGTAGAGATTAGAAATTAAAACATAAGGTGCTTGTAAACAAAAGTAATCTTCCGAATAACAACTAGGTACAGCGAAAGTGGTATTGAATGTTGTATTTTAGAAACAATGTAAATGTTTATTGTAGAATTAATTACTCTTTGTTAAAATAATTCCTAAATATAGGCGTATATACCACCCTAGTAGACATTAAACAGAGCTCGGCTCTCGGCTATAGAGTTAATTCTTAAAAACACACAAATATTTGGCAGAGATCTAAATGTCGCATAACGCAAATACTATAATACCTACTTATTGTGCTAGTTATGATGTAAAAGGTATTATGGATTTCCTAATAGGAAAAACAACACTTAAACAAAGCAAGTATAACATAATATATTAGGTAGTTATTGAACATTTGAACGTTGGTCTGAGAACATTGGAGATATACGTTAATTATTTTATTACACTCGGAGTAGTTTCCACAAACACCAAAACACTTTCACTTCGCTCGACGCGCGTTTCGCCAACCAAGTTGGCATCATCCGGAGACGATTGAAACTAATCTTAAATTAAAAATCTACCCTATTTATACTATTTATGGTGAAATCATTAGCCACGCTTCAGTGATCAATTCAAGCGTCAAAGCGGGCTATACGGTATAGGTCCCTTGTCGCTATTCATCCTATTTTTACATTTTACAATTTCTATGCTCTCAAATGCATCCAACTGTCTATTATTGGTCACATTTCTAACTAATCTTAAATTACTAATATCTATTCTATGATTGTTGTCAAAAGCATGTTGTGCAACACTAGACTTATCCGTTCTTCCATATTTTAGATGAGCCATATGCTCTTTAAATCTGGTGTTAATTGATCGTCTCGTTTGTCCAACATATTTTTGATCACAATCATTACAACTAATTTCGAAAATCCCAGACCTTTCATTTGGAACAATTTTATCCTTTTTGATTGTCTAAGAGTTGTTGTAATATATTATTCGACGAATGAATCACTGTTATACACACGTTTTTGAAGATCTTACTCAAACCACGAGTAAACCGGGGTTCGTACGAGATGGATACATATTTTGTCTATACAGGGTGAGTCAGTTTTTTGTAGACAAACTTTAACAGGGAATAGAACGCACGTTTTTAAAAAGAAAAGTGCCTATAAAGATATGGCCGATCTAGCTTTCTAAGGAAGATACAGGGTGTTAAAATTTAATTTTTTTTTACATTAATGTGTAATATTTTCTGAACGGAATGATATATTCACTAAATATTTTACACATATCTTAACCTGCATAGGATCAACATGTTGTATTGTTCCTGTCGAAAATACTATAGTGGATGTTACTTTTTTCGGGTACTTCGACTATTCTGCATAATAGAACTTTTTTTTCGTACGCCACTGACATTATCTGATACATATTTCTAAAATAACGGCCCCTTAGTAACAATTTTGAATTTTGATCTCTTGTAATTTTGCTCTAACTATGACAGTTTTCGAGATATTGGCCGTTGTTTCTCTGACAGTGTAATGTCGTTATTATATTTTTTTTCTCGAATTTTCTTTATGACTTATAAACGAACGCTTAGATTTTTTCATGTTTGGGGCATAATGCCTATTAATTAAGGCGCATAAAACAAGCGGTAAGAATGTTCAAAAACTTGCACAGTGGCGGGGTGGAAGGGGTGCTCCACCCCTTTCGTAAACAGAACTTCTACGCCAAAGACTATTTAAAAAAAACTGTTATTTTCATTATCTACATACAGTTTAACAAAAATAATGTCCCTTCTTCTGTTTCGAAATTCCTGTGCGTTTCCTAGTTATTTTGATTTTTAGTGTTTGATGTGGTACTAAATTAAGTAATTTATTTATTAGCAATAATAATTATCGGCTAAATATTTAATTCTTTCAACTAAACCTACCTAAATATGGTTTGTTAAGGATTCTAAAAAGCCGAAATCTCTTTATCTCTTTCCAAGTAATTACAATTACAAAAAAAAACATTAGATGAACATTGATGTTAATGTTTATGGAGATATAAACATTTTTGAAATTATTGCAATATTTAATTAACAATAATAATTGTGGAATAAATAACAATTGTTAGCAATAATGATTTATAAATAACAATTACAAGAATTAATAACAATAACACTAGTACCTACATACATAAAATTAGATACTTTGTTCAAAATGTAAACCGTTCTTCTCAATACACATTTCACTGCGACGTATCATAGAACGTCTTAAGTTAACTAAATGATGCACCCTTATTTCTTTGCAAGCATCTCTAATGCGATTTTGAAGTTCCTCAAGTGTATTAACCGGAGTGGTATACACTATTTCCTTAATGAATCCCCACACAAAAAAGTCAAGTGGTGTTAAATCGGGGGATCTGGGAGGCCACGCCACTGGACCTCCACGACCTATCCACCTCCCTGGATAGTTATTGTTTAGCCAATTTCTTACATTTCTGCCATAATGGGCCGGGCACCCATCAAGTTGAATCCAAGACTGTCTTCTTATATTCAAAGGAATGACTTCCCATATATTACCATGGTGTTCTTCTAAAAATTGTAGGAAATTTTCTGAATTTACACGTTGTGGCAAGAAATAAGGTCCAAACACGTGGTTGCCGTAAATTCCAATCCAGACATTTGTACTAAATTCATGTTGAAAACTTCGTGGTCGAATGGCAGGTGGGTTTTCATGTGCCCATACATGCAGATTGTGAAAATTTACTATACCACGACGAGTAAAACAAGATTCATCAGTCCACAGTATATTGGATAAGAAATCCCTATTATTTTGAATGGAGTTAAGAACCCACCTACAATAAGTAAGTCTTCGTTCAGCGTCACCTGGACATAAACCTTGAACAGGTTGAAAATGATATGGGCGTCTGTGATCCCGTTTTAAGACCCGGGAAATTTTACTTTGGGAAATACCAAGAGCAATAGCAGCACGTCGAGTACTTGTCGTTGGGTTTCTATTAAATTCCCGCAATATACGGTCTCTATCTCGTCCACGGTTGTTCTGTCGGCCCCCGGGTACATTTTTCAAACCCTGGTTAACAAATCGACGGTGGATACTCACAAAAACGGAATGATGAGGTTGTCGTATATTTTGAAATCTTCTTCGATACTCCCTAGCTGCGTATCTTGAATTCCCATTTGCGAACCCATAAATAAAATGAATGTCGGCTTGTTCGCTATTTGTAAATGTAAACGGCATGTTACACTAATTAAAATCTGGCAAATCACATAAAATAACTTTTTAATCTTAAAAATAATAATTAAGAACAGTGAAAATATTCAAGATGAAGCAAAATTGTTTGTAGATAAACTTGTAATACGTCAAACTGTCGTTTCAAAATATGACATAATGCTTACTTGTTTTCCAAGGAGTATAATATTTTGTTGCAATTATTACGTACAGTTACAAATACGCTAGTTTTAAATGGAAATTATTTAGCAAACAACAACAAAAATTGAAACAGAAATTGGTACATGCACAAGTTTAATAAAACTTAAAGGAAATTTTTAAGACTTTTGGCAACTGCACAATAATCTATTGTATTGTAAGTACATTTGTAATTTAACAGATTTCAACATATAAAAGTATTGTATTTGAGTAAGGCTTGATATAACAAATATTTATTTTGACTACATTGGAAAAAGATAAAGAATAAGAGATTTCGGCTTTTTAGAATCCTTAACACACCATATTTAGGTAGGTTTGGTTGAAATAATTAAATATTTAGCCGATAATTATTATTGCTAATAAATAAATTACTTAATTTAGTACCACATCAAACACTAAAAATCAAAATAACTAGGAACCTCACAGGAATTTCGAAACAGAAGAAGGGACATTATTTTTGTTAAACTGTATGTAGATAATGAAAATAACAGTTTTTTTTAAATAGTCTTGGGCGTAGATGTTCTGTTTACGAAAGGGGTGGAGCACCCCTTCCACCCCGCCACTTTGCAAGTTTTTGAACATTCTTACCGCTTGTTTTATGCGCCTTAATTAATAGGCATTATCCCCCAAACATGAAAAAATCTAAGCGTTCGTTTATAAGTCATAAAGAAAATTCGAGAAAAAAAATATAATAACGACATTACACTGTCAGAGAAACAACGGCCAATATCTCTAAAACTGTCGTAGTTAGAGCAAAATTACAAGAGATCAAAATTGTTACTAACGGGCCGTTATTTTAGAAATATGTATCAGATAATGTCAGTGGCGTACGAAAAAAAAGTTCCATTATGCAGAATATCCGAAGTACCCGAAAAAAGTAACATCCACTATAGTATTTTCGACAGGAACAATACAACATGTTGATCCTATGCAGGTTAAGATATGTGTAAAATATTTAGTGAATATATCATTCCCTTCAGAAAATATTACACATTAATGTAAAAAAAAATGAAACTTTAACACCTTGTATCTTCCTTAGGAAGCTAGATCGGCCATATATTTATAGGCACTTTTCTTTTTAAAAACGTGCGTTCTATCCCCTGTTAAAGTTTGTCTACAAAAAACTCACTCACTCTGTATATCCTTTTGAAAGGTGGTAGAATTACGAAGTGTGTCCTTAAATTTACGCTTCCTAATTAGTTTTTCAACTATATCTCTAGGATAACCATTACTCACAGCTATGTCTTTAATTAATACTTCTTCTTTTTCATACCTCTCATTAATGAGAAGGAAGCTTAGTAATCGTTGGACAAGAAAATTAAAACTCGCCATTTTGTGTTGATAGCAGTGGCGAGAGTCATTAGGGATATATCTGATCGTACTGGTATCTTTTCTATATATATATCAAATCCTAACCTATTGTCACTATTTTTAATTACTAATACATCTAAAAATTGATGTTTTCCATTATTTCCTAGTTCATATGTAAGCTTGATAGAAGTGAAACGACTATTTAATTTGGAAATGAAGTTTTCTACATCCGCAATATTAGTGTCAAACACGGCAAACATATCATCCACATATCTCAGCCAAATCCTAGGAAAATACTCGAATTCTTCTTTTGCTTCAGTTTCAAATCGACTCATGAAGACATCAGGAATGAAAGGCGATAAACAGTTACCCATTGCGGTTCCTTCATGTTGTTCATAGCTTGTCATTGAAACGGAAGCAATTTTGTTTCATATAAAGTTTTGTAAGGTTTATATATTCTTTTATTACTTCTTTTCTATAGTTGTTTAATTCGAGTAAATCCTCAAGATAGTCCAAGGTCTGTGGAATTGGTACACTCGGAAATAATGAACAAACATCAAAGGAAATCAAAATGTCACCCTCTTGCAATTGAATATTCTTGACCTTATCGATGAAATCATTAGAATTTTTAACTGAAAAACTAGACTGTGTAATGGGCAAACTTTCAAATTCCGTAGTCAACCATTTTGATAAGTGGTAAGTCGAAGATCCAATAGACGATACTGGCTTCCCTGGCTTATGAATTTTTGGTAGACAATACAATCTGGGGACGGTAGGGTTAGATATATGTAACCTGTTCTTAACAGGTGGAGTAATAAGGTTGTTAAATGATTTGAGGACATTTCTTATTTCAGTGGTCATTCTTGGTAAAGCGTTTCTAGTAAGTTCTTTATAAGGAACATTACCTACTAATTAGGTTGTTTACCCGTTCATAATTAGTTATTAGTTACTTATTGCAATAGGTATATACGTTAACATAAATTGGAATTGTGTGTGCATATTGGCAATAAATATGTACATGATTAGGGTGGTAGTTAGTGGCGTGCGGTGAAGTTTTAAGTAAGGGAAGCAATTTTTAAAAACTTACCTACCTATATATTATAGACCAAGAGCCCGTGTCACTTCTCGAGCGTTGAAACTATGTCAAGAAAACGGGCCCCAAAAAATTTAACAGTTTACGACTGACAATAGGGGGGTCTTACCAGTAGCCTTTGAACGACACAAATTTCGTCCGCCAGTCTTTTTCAATAGGGCGGAAGGGCGCTGAGTCTTCCGATTTTGGAAAAATTTTAGATATTTTTTTATGATAAGTTTACGACTGACTTTTTCAAAATTAGGTTCAATTCCAATTACCTAATCGGAAAATGCAATTACCAGTCGTTCAACATGACGTGGTGGAAATCTTGTCAGTCGTAAAAAAAATTCGTGGAATGAGGCTCTGTAGAGCACGGCTGCTAGTTCTTGATTTCTATGATCAGGTGTAAAAATACATTTCTCAACTGTTTATTGTATGAATAACTTCCTGTCAGTCGCTAAACAAGCACGTACGCTGCAATTTCTCGTTGCAGGTATAATATGACTATTATTAAAACATCGCCCTTAATTTCTTAAATACTTTATTCTGAAGACTGGCACTTTAATATTTACCTGAATTTGATCTGCTGGATCGATGAATTCATGTGTCAGTCAGCTCACGTGTCGGCGGAATATTTTCAGTCAACAAATGGAGTGCCGCGCTCTGATCTGTATTCGGAGCTTTATAATTACAATTTATAGATTTCTATAGCTTATATGAAGTGTTTGTGACTGACACTCGAAAATTAAATTACAAAGGAAGCACGTAAAAGTAAAAATACATTTCTCAACTGTTTATTTTAACTGTTACAGCAATGACAGCAATAGCGGTAGCATTTGTTCTATGCCTGTGCGCTTGCGCACCGTTCAGGGACGCAGGAGAATAAAGGCTTGTATTGCATTCTCATTCAAATGACGTACATTTTTAATTTTTAGTGGGCCTTTGCCACACTTCACATGATTATGGGTGACAAATTCTTGATTTATGTGGTACAACTAACGTTCTATAATTTGTTTAAAGCATAAACTTATAATATTGAAATATACTTGGATATTTGTGTACCTTTTTAAGGGCCCAGTACCTTTTTGCCATGTAGTATATGACTGACGATTATAGATTCTCGATTTGTGCATAACAGATAACTTGTCCCTAAATTTTGAAATGTAAACTCATCATAAAAAAATATCTAAAATTTTTTCAAAATCGGAGGACTCAGCGCCCTTCAGCCCTATTGAAAAAGACTAGCGGACGAAATTTGTGTCGTCAAAGGCTACTGGTAAGACCCCCGTATTGTCAGTCGTAAACTGTAAAATTTTTTGGGGCCCGTTTTCTTGACATATTTTGAACGTTGCAGCAGGTGAACGCCAAGTTGTAGACGACAGACAACCGGCGAGCGTCGCTTTATTTTATTGAAAACTTTTGTTTCCCACTACCCTCAGTCGTGAACTTTCAATATTTTTCACCTATTTTTTTATAACCGTTCAGCAACTCTCCTACCCTCACTTCGCCCCAGAAAAAATGTATGGCGGACATGTCTGTAGCATCGTAAAATATGTAAAAAATCTGAAATTTTCCGTAGAATTCAATAAACCAAAATACAAAAAACTGGCACCTCCAGGTCCCATAGTAAATTGGGCCCAAAGTTGGCCAAAAACGGTTTTCTCCATTTTACCATATCATGGAGCCATAAAATGAAAAACAAATTGATACAAAAGTTGTTGAACTATTAAATGCGGATCGATTTGTGGAAATCCGATGTCAAAAAGTTCAAAAATAAATTATTTATTTGCTAGAAATCTGTAAAAATCGCGTTTTTTTGAAACGCTCATATCTTCGTGACAACAAATCATTTTTTCACGAAACTTGGTGAAAGTATAGCTCTCTACTAACTGAAAAACATAATTTTTAAAAAATTTCAAAATATTATAAACTTTTTCCAAAATTGATTTTTTTGAAAAAATCACGTTTTTTTAAATCTCGATATCTCATAGACACTTTCATATTTAGAGTCAATTTTCAGATTAAAATTTTCTTGAAATATTGTACTAACATTTTGATTTATAGTGTGCTTTTTAAATTTATCGTTAATATACAAAAATCGGTTTTTTGTTAGCAGCATTGAATAGCTGGTAATATTTTATAAATTTGCAAAAAAAATTTTTTGTCTGCGACCCTTTGTAGGTGAGATAATTTTTTTTTTAATCTACTGTCTCAATCTTTTAATATTAAGGGCTGAAATTATTTACAGAGTTTGTAATTCAATACTTGTATTTTACATAAAAAATAATACAATGACATATCTGTAGTAATATGGCAAAACCTAGTAACTAGCTTTTGGGAAGGTTTTAAGGAGAGACGTATTTATAAATTTGTATGGCGTTTTTCTAATACTTCGTGAATTAAATTGATTTGAGGCATCTACTATGTTTTTTGACCTGCAAATTTTAATGCAATCAAATTCGTTTACATAAAATTGCCGGAAAAACAAAAAAAGTAACTTACTTTCTTTTGCTTCCGGTTTTGCTGATAATGATATTAATGAAAAAAATATTGAAAAACTAACAGCTTCACTTACTAGTTTTTAAAAAAGGCCAACTTATATCAAACACACAAACTCATAACAGTAAGTTTATTTACTAAATACAGTTTGTACGAAACAGATGTTAAAAAATATGCAAAAAATACCAAGGTGACTTGGTAAATTATTTTATAAATATATATATTATTTGTAAATCAACAGTTGTTAGCAAGTTTACTTAACTAAACAGAATATTCTATTAACATTTGACAATTAAGGCGATTTGGTCTACATTAAACATCTGAAAAATTAAACATTGTTGCTGTATTAATAATTTACATTTCGGATACTTGATACAAATCGACCGAATTATCACTTGAGGGTAAAAATTGCCAAAATAGCTTTTTCCTTTCATCCTGGAAGGACGGCAAAAGCGTTTTTAAAATCTTTGTTTTTTTCGAGGTGTTAATACCGAGAGGTTCTGAAAAAGATGTTTCCGGAAATTTCGCTTCATTTTTTTTTTCAAAAAGTCTACCTCTGCAAAATTTTCTTCAAAATGACCTTTTTTAAAAAACAAACACCGTGACCCCTTTCGAAACTCTGCAATTTTTATACTTTCTAAAAGAGGAATGTTGTTGGTTTTTCTTTGCTTTGAACCATCTTCAAATGAAAAAAAGTCAAATATATTAAGCGACAAGCACTTGGTTTTTTTAGAAGAATGTTCAATGATTTCCAGTAATTGTTGGAAATCATAAATATTTGGGTATTTTTTCATTTCACTGCTTATGCGACCATGTCCGGGTTCAAAATATTTCAGTGTGATTTTCCTTGGGCCCCATTCAGCATTGACGAAACACACAAATGCAGAATACAACGTCCAGTTCTTATTCTGAGCGGAGCTATTATCCACCCAGAATATAAATTCTTTTATTTCAATATTAGAATTTTTAATAAAGTTATAATAAGCTGATGTAACGTCACTGGCAGATCTTCCACGAATTGCTTCATGCCACATTACACATGTATTACCATCTTGATGTAAAGATGCAAAAGTCTCATTAAAAACAACTAACCTAAAATAAAGCAAAAAATACGGCTTTTAGAAAATGAATTATGTCATTGTTAGCAGCAAGTCTAATTACCTTGGAATGAAAAATGATTGCTTAGTTGACATTTTGGGAAGCAGCAAGACTTTCTGCATGTCTACGGCGTATATTTTTTCATTACTGGTTCTTTTTTTTTGAATCGGCTTCATAACTCTGTCTTGCTTCAGTATAGTACCTATGATGATTATTAAAGTTGCTACACATGGCACAATCATTTTCTTGGCAGTCTTCTTCTAAGCTTTTACGGTGAGTCTTGTATTTTATACAAAGGACACATTCATCTTGGGACGGTTTGTTAAATCCAATGTTTTGTTGTTCAAAGACTTTTCTATAGGCATCATAGGAAATTTTTTTAGTCTCACAAAAATCTTCCATAAACACCTAATTGTTAACTCTGGGGGTAAATAGCGTCTATTTGGACAATTAACCAAATTATAACGAGAAACTGCGGGATTATAAGAATTTATATGTTGTACTATCAATTCAGTTGTTTCTATACGTTGATTTTGCAAAATTCCGCGTGAAACCAAGCCCCTATCGTCTATAGTTTTTGCCATTCCATCAGAACTTTGTCTTTTGGCTTGAAGATGACAAGTTATCATTCCATCTGTTTTTAAACCTCGAGTATGTAAAAACATTGTTTTGCAAACTTGTAACTTTTCAATGTTATTTTCCGAATCAACAGCTGGTCTTGATAAAAAATATTGCAAAGAAACGGTTCTGATAGACGTTTGAGCTTCTTGGCGGCGTATTTTAATTCCACACTCTTTTACATAACTGTCCAAAAACAGTCTTCGTTCGCCGAAACTAAGCCGCCAAAATTTGTTTCTTATAGTTTCTCTAACACATTCTTGAAATTTCAGTGAGCATTTCCTTCGACAGCTTTCGTTACAAGCAGGTAACAGGTTATATTTTTGAATTGCAGTTATCGAAGATATCCCACATACCTTATTTAAAATATCAGCTAAAACATTTTTGCAGATATCGTTGATATTTTCTGGTATACTCGTGTTGTTATTCTCGATAGTCTTTAAATTCTTTGGAGTATTTTTTTCTGCCCGTATTTGATTATGGCTGTTCTCTGACAATAAATTATCCAGATTAAAGAACCTTTTTCGTTTTTTGTTAGTTAAACTTTTAGGATCAAAATCTGGGTCGGTATCACTGTCATCAAATTCAGAAAAATCATGTTCGGCAACAGTTTCATGGCCGTCTGGTATATTTTCTGTATCAGAGTGTCTATAAAAATATTTTATATTTAGTAATTATTCATCATAATATTTTTAAATAAGCAAATAATTTGCTGCCATCAATATGCTAATGAACTTAATATTATAAAAGTGGGTCCATTATTGCCTTTTGCGATAAAAAAATAATAATTAACATAATTTTGGTCTTAAGTTGTGTAAAAAGTACAAAGGTACAAAGTATTAAACAAAACCAAAATCTTAAGAGAATTAGGTTTAATATTAGTTTTATATATGTTAAGAGTTATGCAGGCTTCTAAAATAACTTCTAATCTAAGATTTTTTAAATAAAACATTATTATATACCTAATTATACTTACTCTTTAGTCAGGCATAAACTCACTATATACTTTCCTCTCTTATTCATGTTGTATTTTAAGTTATGCTAAAATAAACTCCTCAATTCACTCAATTCGCTTCACGATATTTATTAATACTAGGTAGATAAGAAGTACTAGTACACTCGTACGTGTTGTCACTAAGCCTGTCACAACACGACTAATTTAATATTACTGCATCTGGGCAGAACATAGGAAGTTGACCTACTCATTTTCAACTTTATGCGATATTTAAAAAAAATAATAATGTAAAACCTAGCAAGTAGACATACTGTGTTTTCAAAGCATTTTATAGCTAAATTGGTAGACTTACTAAAAATGTAAGGAAAAAATATACTATTTCTGTGCGTTAAAGAGAGATGCAAAGATGTCCAGTAGGTAACTTTTCGCGCCCTTTTCAAAAATTGAATAATTTAGTTAAACCTAGTACGTCGACTTGCTAGGTTTTGCCATATTACTACAGATATTCGCTCTCTATTCTTTGGAAATTTAATGGTGATTCTTAAAGACATGCGTTGACAGGTAAGTAATAATAATTGTTAAGCAACATTTTCCGTATAAAAATAAATATTTATTATACATGAAAGGGCAAAATATTGACAGTGAATCTAAACATGTACAGTACTTAATGGACCCGGAGTTTTTTTATTGGAGAGCTCTAATAGCTCAGGCGCACCCAGGGGGATTCGCTAGATTCCCCTGATACCGGCCGGGGGTTGCCAGGTTAACCTCCTTGCCACCCCTACACTCGGTTCCCAGACCCAGAGGAAGAGGCACCCACGATCGACCCCTCCCGGATGGGGGGTCATAGGTGGTGGGGCCCCAGGACACATGCCTGAACATGATGACGACCGCAATGTACATGGACGTTTTGAGTGGACAGACGAGCTAAAGGATGACCTTCTGCATGTTTATGAGAGTAGTGAACCGCTGCGCAGGGGATACATGGCGCGGATGCATGCTCTGTGGTGTGATATACACCCAGAGCATCACGCCTTTTCCGCCCAACACCTAAGGGACTATGTATCCTACTTAAGACGCAGTGGTCATGTCAGGGCGCCTCCAATGCGGGAGCAACTGGTTTTAGAATCGGAGGCCTTGGCGGAGGAGGTGGCCTACATACCTCTGGAGCATACATGCATAGAGAGCTTAAGAACCCGCAGGGCGCTACGCCTATACAAGCCCCTGCCGCCACAAGAACTGGCGAGAGTGGATGCAGAGCTTCGGGAAACTTTTCCGGAAGACGCAGACATCTGGTGCATCAATTGTGCAGTTTACAATGGTGCCTTGGGGCTGTGTCAGTCGGAGAGACGTAACATACGAGTGTCTCCGAATGACAGAACCCTTGGGCGGGTGTGCCAGATTGAGGCGAAGATCCAGTCGGCAAGACAACACGCGTCCCGTATCCAGTGTGTGATGGATTACATTTTGGCAAATAGGCCATATACTACAAAAGTACGGCGTTGGGCCGCATGTTTAAGACGGCTCCATCACACACTAAATAGAGCGGTGCTGTTAACTACTAAACAGCACTGGCTTGAAAAAATACGGGCGCTAATGGCTACGAAAAAGTCACTAGTTAAGTGAGGCGAGCTAGAAGTCTTGCAGAAAACCAACAATTCCGCGAGAAACCTTATTCAAACCGCCTTCGCGTGTAGTCGAAAATCCGCCGACGGTAGAACGGTTGAAAACTTCTGGAAGGGAATATATGCGGTTTCTCATCCACTAATTAGAGACACGCCAGCCCTGGCGCAGTTTGAGGCCTTCAGCGGAAGACATCAACAGCCAGAGCTCCAAGAACTGCGCCAACCGATAACCTCGGAAGAAGTTCGGAGAGCTCTTGAGGGCTCAAAGAACTTTGCTGCTCCGGGTCCTGATAGGATCCCCACTTATTGGTGGAAGAAATTTATTCAGATCCACCACCATTTAGCCAGGATTCTTAATGACTGGCTGAATGGAGAGCAGCAGATTCCGGCCTGGTTTGTCGAGGGGCGAACAGTGCTCATCCCAAAGAACGGAGATTTGTCTGACCCTTACACGCATCTTGAACATGCGTGTACTCATGGCAGTTGACGGGGTCTACCAACAGATATACGAGCAGAGAGGTTCCAAGAGAGGCGTAGCTGGCTGCAAGGAGAACCTGCTGATTGACAGGTGTATCATGCAGGACTCCAGGCAGTACAAGCGAAACCTTTCTATGGCCTGGATCGACTACCGCAAGGCATTTGATACAACATCACACGAGCTAATAATTCACTTGCTACAATGCCTTACGGTGCCAGATCCAATAGTGAGATGCATGGAACAACTGATGCCGCTCTGGAGAACCCGCTTCACCATTACATCGGGTGAGAGCAGGGTTCAAACGGAGCCGGTTATCTTTAGGCGGGGTGTATTCCAGGGGGATTCCCTTAGTCCCCTCCTTTTCTGCATCCCACTCCTGCCGTTATCTGTTGCACTTAGAAGAACCCGTGGTTACAACTGCGGCCCACCCGGAAACAGGAGGCATAAGGTCAGTCATTTATTTTATATGGATGACCTTAAGCTGTATGCCTCCGGGGAAAGGGATTTACAACAGTCCCTCCGAGTGGCGCAAGAGCACACAGCGGATATTGGTATGGAGTTTGGGTTGGATAAATGTGCACTGATTCATCTTAAGAGAGGAAGATGCGCGGACTACGAAGATGATGCGCAGCTGGTAGACGGAGGCATCTTACACCCCCTTGATGCCGGAGAGACGTATACCTACCTGGGTGTGCCACAAAGTCACATCCAGGAGGTAAACATTACAAAAGACGCTCTCCGCGCCAAGTACCGCCACCTGCTTCGACAGATCTGGCCCTCAGAGCTGTCGGCGACAAATATGCTTGCCGTTCCGGTTCTACTCTACTCCTTTGGAGTAATTAAATGGACACTAGAGGTGCTGCAGCAACTCGACGTAGGTACCCGCAAAATGATGCATCTCTGTCGGAGTTTGCATCCAAGATCGTCCGTTCCGCGGTTATATTTCCCACGACAACAGGGAGGCCGTGGACTCTTGGGATTGGAGTGCCTCCACAACAGAGTAACTCTGGACACAGCCTGTAAAATTATCAGTTCAGATCCCCTACTCCTCAAGGTCAAAGACCATGAAGGAGCTGGCGTAGGAGCTCTTATATATAGGGCAGCACAAAGAGCAGCTAATAGCCTAGGTCTCGACTTTGACACCGAGCAGAATAATCCAAACTCTGTCACCGAGTTGGACCTTGCTCGGTTGAATACCCACCTTCGGGCTACTACTATAGAAATATAGAAGACTTAGGCTTATCCCAAAAGCTGACCTTTTGTTTTTTGAGGTCAGCTGGGCTGAAGTCTGAGACCGAAGGTTTTATATTAGCTTGCCAAGATGGTGTATTAAACACCCTTGTCTACCGAAGCCGCGTGATGGGTATAGAAGTGCCTGACGTCAACTGTAGAGCATGTCGTCAGGCCCCAGAGACCATTATGCATTTGCTGTCAGCTTGTCCAGCATATATGCAGTCTCTGCCTATATCCATCGACATAAACTCTATAAAATCGACATTACGAGTGCTGTATTACCACCTACGGCACTCGTACGGTATAGATCAGACACCGGTGTTGCCCTATGCTCTGGAGGATATTGAGTCCGTTGTGGGGAATGAGAGGTCCCGGTTATACTGGAACTATTCATTCCCCACCGTCAGGCAGATACAAGCCAACAAGCCTGACAAAGTCCTCTTCGACCACCAACTCAAGACGATGTTCGTTATAGAGTTTTCGGCTCCGGCCGAAAAAAACATCGTCTTGAAAGAGGAGGAGAAACGGACAAAATATCGAGATTTACTCTCTGAACTCCGCAGGCTGTACCCGGGTTATTCTGTTAAAATTGTGGTTCTTATTATTGGCTGTCTCGGAGGTATGAGACAATCATTGCTCTCAGAATTAAGAACCATCCCAGCATGCCGTCAATCGGCAGAAGTCATCGCTGGGAAGATGCAGAAGGCCGTCATACTTGGCTCGTTGCGTCTACTCAGGACACATGAATTGCGACCTCAATGACCGCTTACCCCGCGGACGTAGGGAGCGGTCGTTGAGTAACGAGGCTGGAGGGACTCTCTCGACTAGTCGGAGGCCAGGGGGACTTACCAGCATCCAAAAAAAAAAATAATAGTAATAATAATAATAATATTAATTTTATAAATCAAATTACAGGGAGTAAGAAGTTTTAATTATAATAGCCTTAATTATAGTATTAATTTACAAAATAAATATAGATTTACATCCCTTTTAAGTTAAAAAAAACTTGCGAATGGATGGATACATCTAAATACAATTCAGGAAAATTTACTAGTAATCAAAAAAGAAAAAAGAGAATAAGAAAGAGTACAGAGAAAAGGAAAGAAAAGAAAAGGTAGTACTTTAACACAATTTAGTGTTATGTTAATTCTATCAATCTTTCAATAAGAGGTCTTTCGTTCTCTCCAAACCAATTTCTTAAAAATAAATATATTTAAGCAATTTTTAATGTTAGAAGCCAAATGATTATACAATCTCTGTCCAATATAAACAAAATGTCATTCACCTATATCTTTTTTTGCTACATCTAATTTGATCAAGTCATTTGTTTTTTGTCGACTGCAATAAACGTGATCTATAGGTTGTAAAAAATGCTTGTTTTTATAGAGACACATTAGTATAACTTTAGCGTAGATCTGTCTTAAGTCAAAATCTGATGTTTTTATTTAAGATTATCTTTATAATTTTTTATGCAAAGTTTCTAACGGCTTTGAATATATTTTCCTTACACCTCCCCATGCTATTATACCATACTGAAATATCGACTCAACAAGAGCATAGTACTTTCATAATATATTTTGCATAATTATTTTCAATTGTTTGAAATTCAAAAACGCTTTTACTATTTTGAATTTGTATATTAAATGTTGGAGTTTTCTTATAATACTGCTGATTTGAGTATCCCACCTTAGATGACAGTCAATCATTATCCCTAAGTATTTAATACTTGTTGTAGAAGAGATTACACGGTCATCCAGTGGTATTGTACTAAAATCAGGTAAGTTATTTTTATATGATGTAAATGCCAAGTATTTAGTTTTATCCCAATTTAATGCAAGTTATTATAAAATCATTTTATTATCTTTTTCAGGTCCGTTGATGCAGAAGATCGTAGATCCTGCCAATTTACACCTTCGAATAATATTGCAGTATCATCTGCGTAAGATATGATATTGCCTTCTGAAGGTAAGGCAAGTAAGTCATTAATGTTGTAAACAGGACAGGGCCTAGAACTTGTACCCTGTGGTACCCCACAAGTTACATATCATTAAGTAGTTTGTTCTTATCCAAATAGTTACATAATCTCAACTTTATGATCTTTTCCAATATTTTGGCAATATGCAGAAACCAGCGATGTGGGTCTATAATTTGACATTTTTGTTTTTTCCATTTTTTGTAATGTAATTCTTCACGACTAGTTGAAGTCAAGAACATAAGAATATGGATTTCTGTGAAACACAATTTCTTTTAGGTTCCGAACTATAATTATTGTTTGTAGCTTGTATTTTACTAGCTAATATTTCACCTATTTCGATGAAGAATTCATTAAAATTATTAGCAATTTCTAATTTACCATAAATTGCTTTGGAGTTCTCCAAAACAATGTTACTGATAGCGTCTTTTTTATTGGGATTCCGATTTAAGCATTCATTTAATAGGCTCATAATAACGATAGGCTCATAATAACGACAGGAATAGATTTTCAAAGGGATGACAGCGTTGTAAGAATATATGGTGAAGACACAGACTGAGTTATTAGTTATTAGTCTTATTAACAGAGCTTGTATAATCATAAAATATACTTCTGTAAGCCGGGAAAAGGAAAAGAGCTGGATAAAGTTTATAATTGCAACAGCTTTAAATATCCAGACTTAAAAAGTACTGGTACTAGTCTGTTGTACATAATCTCTGGCTATGACACAACCTTCTGTTTATTTAAGCAGGAAAACATAAAATCTGTAAAATATTTGACAAACAAAAACTAGTTTCGATGCCTTTTACAACGAACATTCCAGACAACAAGTTATTGCAAGCGTTGGATGCGAGATAATAGCGTGCTTATACTCTACAAAAAAACAAAAAGTACGTTAAATGATCTTAAGAATGTTAAATGATCTTACGTCTTTTACTTTGGTCGCCCTCCCACCTATGGAGGCAGCAGCAGCTCAACATGCCTACCGCTCCTATTTGCAGTTGCAAACGTGCTCGGAACTCGCTCGAGCCCGAACAATGGAGTTGGACTTCCGACGGCACTAATCTGCTTGCCACGTACAACTCGGATCAGCTTGTTCCAGAGGAGAGGTGGGGGAGTGGTCTTCAATAAAAAAAACTACGGATCAATTAATTACTGTACACGTTTAGATTCACTGTCAATATTTTGAACTTTCATGTAAAATAAATATCATAGATATCATAGACATATCAAACTCATAGATATGTCTTTAAAAATCACCATTAAATTTCCAAAGAATAGAGAGCGAATATGTCATTGTAGTATTTTTTATGTAAAATACAAGTATTGAACTACAAACTCTGTAAATTTCAGCCCTCAATATTAAAAGACTGCGACACAAGATTTTCAAAAAAAAATTATCTCAGCTCCAAAGGGTGGTAGATAATTTTTTTTGTAAATTTATAAAAAAAAATATCAGCTATTCAATGTTGCTAACAAAAAAGGAACAAATAAAATAGATTACCACCCCCAACGGGGGTGAAAAGTGATTTTCTCCTGATGAAGGGAGAAACCCGCGTCATCCTCCGTTTTCGATGATGACGGAATCGATGGCGATGCTATCACTCATCCTTTACTTGACACCACCCCATCAACGGCCAAGAACCACCCTCGACGGGGGTAAAACCATTTTCTCTTGATGAGCGAGAAAATCCGCGTCATGTACCGCTTTCGAGGATGCTGAACAAGAAAAAAATATTAGCAACTTCAGCTCGAGCAAGCATCTGTAACGGACAAAAGCTCTACATAATTATTTCTCTACATAATTGATTCTTTATCTTCGATCCCTTACCTTGTTTAATAAAATCTTGCATCAAAGGGGTCGTTTAGATCCGTTGGAGGAGTACGCGGGGGTCGAGCTGAGTTGCTCATATTTTTTTCTTGTTCGGCGTCATCGAAAACGGGGGATAACGCGGGTTTCTCCCTTCATCAGGAGAAAATCAATTTCACCCCCATCGGGGGTGGTTCTTGGTCGTTCAGAAGGTGGGGTCAAGTCGGAGATAATAGACAGCATCGCCATCGTTTCCGGCGTCATCGAAAACGGGGAATGACGCGGGTTTCTCCCTTCATCAGGAGAAAATCACTTTTCACCCCGGTCGGGGGTGGTTCTTGGCCGTTCAGAGGGTGGGGTCAAGTCGGGGATGATAGACAGCATCGCCATCGTTTCCGACGTCATCTAAAACGGGGGATCACGCGGGTTTCTTCTTTGATCACGAGAAATGATCAATTCGCCCGTTTCGGGGTGGTCTTTAGCCGTTTTCGTGGAGTTGCCCCACTCAAAAAGAATTTTAACCCCCACCATCGTGCTCAGCATCCTCGAAAACGAGGGGGAAAGGTGGTTTGGTAGCGTTCTAAAATACTTCCATATTCGTCAGATTCACAGAATGTACTAAATGCTTCATTGGTTAACCAGACTGACGAGAGACAATCACAGCCAACAAACGTTTCATTTGAGGACTTTCTACTACAAACCGTAAAGCAAAGTTCTGGAAATGCTAAAGTCACAAAAGACGAGTAGCAGCAGGTGCTGAAGTGATAACGTATCAAGTTATAGACCAGCTACCGGAACATAATAAAACACATGCAACAAATAAAACTAAAAAACACAAAGATCGAAAACTCCAAAGTACTAGCAGTGAAAGTAGCTTAGAACCAGTCTACGAAGACTCTGATAACGATTTAGATTTCCTAGACGATGAAGAGGCAAATGAGATGGAAAGCTTTAAATAAATCGCTTGCATATTGTTTAAATACTGCACAAAGAAAACCATTAAATATTATGCTGGGAAAATCATAGAAATCGACCGAATTAAGCGCGGCTGTGTTGTGAAGTTTTTAAGATATAACCCAGAAGCCAATCAGTTTTATTTGTCGGAAAAAGGATGATACGGATGAAATAATCTTTTAAAATATAGAAAAGTTCTTACCGGATCCAACACAGGATGAACAAAATCATTTTAATTTTAACGTTGATTTCGAAGGACTAAATATTGCTTAAGATTTTAATTTAGTTTTGCTAATATTTGTAAAAAATAAAAATATTTGTTCTTCTATTTTGCTTTCCGATCATCCATGTATGGGGTAAAATCGAAGACCATGCAAATATTGGATGACTAAAAAATTATGTAACTTTTTAAAATAACAGTGAAAAAGTTGCCAGGGGCATGTTCGGAATTCGACCTTAACCCGGAGTCATGCGTTACGTACCTAAATCATGAATTTGAAAGTTATCCGATCTTTTCCCATAACAAGGGGCAAGTTCGAATGGGTGCAAAATTCCTTTTTTGTAATTTTTTTTAAGATTCGTAATTAAAAAAATATCAGGTTTTTACACTGCAAATTTTGCCCGCCTAGTGAAGTGTTACCCTATAAATTTTGACTAATTAATTAAACGATTTAAAGGAGCTAGCCCTTGCTAAATCTCAACTAGTCAAGACGAGTCTGGCAAAATCGACGTGGACCCAACCGAACTGACCTCTTGCACCATATATTGAGGGCCCAGCCCGACCGGCCGCTCAATAAGTACCCAGAGTTCTTGACCGATAAGAGGGACCCGTCGTGTGACCTATCATTGTGAGCAAGTCAAGGGTCAGGAACACAACGGTTACGAAGATAGGTCTACCAGACCGCAGTGGTAGGACCAAATCAGTCGAAACTGATATCATCGTAATCGTAGAGATCACTTGGACCGTAGTTTGAGGATCGAGCTCGATCACCCGTAAACTGCTCCGATTACGTAAAATTTCCTGTCATGGAAACGCGACACCTCATTTTCAAGTAAATAGAGCTCCCTGAAAGTACTGGGACTGTCCGAAATTTCCGCAGTATAAACCCAGCGAAGATTACAAGATGGCGTCTAAAGAAGAACCAGACCTTACGCTTAAAATTCCCACAGACGACACCGTATTTACCGACATTGGCGACCTGCGCTTGAGTTGGATTTATAAACTTAAGAAAGAGCAAATTGACGCCGAACTAGACACGACCGGACCCGTTGACGATAAGAAACGCCGATTGGTGAAGTTCTTACGAGATGGATGCTCGTCACCAGCCCCCACGACCTCACAGCCCCGTTTTCCCTCACCCCAACCAATTACCTTCCCAGCCCCCGTAATTTCCACTCCCACCGTCAGCGAAGTGTGCGAGAAAGCACGTAGATGGAATCTACACTTTAATGGCAAAACAGACCCCGTGGAGTTCTTGGAAAAGCTGATAGATTTCCAGCAATATAGCGAACTCCCGTACACCGCCCTCCTGCCTGCCCTCTTCGATATGTTCCAAGGCAACGCTCTTGCCTGGTATCGGAACAACCGCCACCTATGGAATATCTGGAAAGATTTTCTAGCCGACTTCAAATTGTTCTTTCTGTCCGTCAACTACCAAGTGTCGCTAGAGGAAAAGATATTTCACCGCCGTCAAATGCCAGGGGAGACTGGCAAAGAATATATTCTTGCGTTGCAAACGATAATTCGGTGATATGGAGAATTATCTGCCGAGCGAGCCCTACACCGTCTGAACAGCAATCTACGACCGGAATATCAAATGTATATCCGGCAAAATGAAGTAAACAGGGCTTAGTCAGTATACAGGGCTTAGTCAGCAAGGTCGAGCAGTACGAAGCCGTGCAGAAAGAGCTTGTCGTATCGTCGACCTCCCGTGAAAACGTAAGTACCCCCCGTACGCCACAGCCGACAGCAATCCAGCCCAACGGCCACAACCATCGACTCCACGCATAGCACCCCTGTTACAAACATCAACCAGGACACCGTTTGACAGTAGGGCCCTATACTGGCGCTGTGGTCAGACGGGCCATTTCCGCAGTCAGTGCCGCTCTCCACCTAAGATAATTTGCTCCCGCTGTGGCCGACCCGGCACAATGACAAGATATTGCCGCTCTCAAGAGACGGAAAACTAAAATCGGGCTGTACGGAACCGAGGTCCGTACAGCACCGTGACCAGATAGCCCCGCACAGCACAATCACCAATACCGACCCCCCGAATCCATGTGCCCGTACGCATATTTGGGGAAACTTTTTCCACGCTGATCGACACAGGAGCCATTCGCTCCTATATAGGAGACAACGTCCAGGAATTCTGTAACCGACATGGAATGTCAGGCAGTACTGTATACTCCGCGAAGGTGCAGCTAGCCGATAGCAGCGTAGTCAACGTTGGCAAAAACTACATGCTATAATTCGTAGTAGCATACCATGTAGTATGCGAACCTCTGTATCACCTGCCAAATCTGTCCTCCGACATAGTTTTTGGAATAGACATCCTGAAGAAATATTTCCATATCGACATTGTCACCGCAACAGTGTCGATACGAACTCCGCCTGAAATCACCTCCGATGTAGTTGTCACTGACTGTCTAGGGGAGATCGCTCAGACGCTCTCCCCTACCGAAGAAGCAAGACTTGAGTAATTCTTAGAGAAAGAATTACCAAGGTTTCAAGATATATGAGGGACTACACCGCTAGTTGAGCACCGGATCCGTCTCCGGCAAACAGAACCGATAAAACAGCGCTACCGACCACAAAACCCCAGGATGCAGGCAATAATCCATAAAGTAGTGGACGAGATACTCCACAACGGAATTATAGAATCGTCCAGAAGTCCGTGGAGCTCACCGGTTGTAATAGTCCGTAAAAACGATAGAAAGCCTCGCTTCTGTATCGATTTTAGGAAGGTAAATGATGTGAGTCAGAAGAATGCCTACCCGCTACCGTTTATCAATGCTATCTTAGACAAACTCCGAAAAGCTCGGTATATATCGAGCATAGACCTGAAGCAAGGCTACTGGCAGATCCCACTGTCTGATGACAGTAAAGCCGTAATCGCCTTCACTGTACCGTCTCGTGGATTGTTTCAGTTTAGAGTAATGCCTATCGGGCTACACTCTGCACCGGCCACCTTCCAACGCCTGCTCGATCAGATCATAGGTCCCGACATGGATCCGTACGCATTTGCGTACCTAAATGACATCATCGTACTAGGAGAGACGTTCGAGGAACATCTACAAAACCTGAGAGAGGTTTTCCGTCGACTCCGTTCTGCCAA
Source organism: Tetropium fuscum (assembly GCA_964058915.1). NCBI lineage: Eukaryota > Metazoa > Arthropoda > Insecta > Coleoptera > Cerambycidae > Tetropium > Tetropium fuscum. Next base: position 23,511 of record CAXKVY010018543.1, on the reverse strand, counting down.
CCTGCAACTAAACCCTGACAAATGTCAGTTCTGTCGCAACTCCTTGAAGTATCTAGGACATGTAGTCACAGCCGATGAAATAGCAACCGATCCAGACAAAGTAGAGTCCATCCGACAAATTCCAGCACCCCGTAATATTCGAGACGTCAGTCGATTTCTGGGAGTCGCCTCGTGGTACCGAAGATTCGTCCCGTCGTTCTCGCAAATATCTGCACTGCTAACGAAGTTGCTAAAAAAACAACACCGTTTCAAATGGGGCGAAGAACAGGAAACTGCTTTTCAAGAGCTTAAGAAATGCCTCACCGAAGCACCAGTATTAGCCTGTCCCGACTTTGATAAACCGTTTACCTTACAAACCGACGCTTCCGACTTGGGATTAGGAGTGGCCCTCAGACAGAACCTACAAGGAGGGGACCACATAATCGCGTATGCGAGCCGTACCCTGACCCAGCAGAGAGGAATTACAGCGCAACGGAAAGGGAATGCCTGGCTATAGTCTGGGGGGTGGACAAGATGCGCCAATACTTGGAGGGATACCGTTTTACGGTCTTGACTAACCACCAATTCCTTCGCTGGCTGCACTCCATCAAGAGCCCCACCGGACGACTAGCCCGATGGAGCATTTTTCTGCAACAATACGACTTTGAAATTAAGTACCGAAAAGGAGTGCTTAATCGAGTTGCCGATGCCTTGTCACGACAGCCCTTACCCGGACCCTCTTGCGCCCCTGATTCACCAGATATGTGTGTCATAAACGATGCACCAGACTCTGCCTGGTATCAACGCAAGAAAGCCGAAGTTGAAAACCAACCTGAATCCCACCCCGATTACTACATCCGTGATGACCGCCTCTTCCGGCATATTTTGAACCCCGCCAGTTACACAGAACCATATCTCGAGGATCCCTGGAAACTCTGTGTCCAAAGTTCTCCGTAAAGAAGTTCACGATCACGATGCACCATACGGAGATGCACGAAGAAAATCACGATGCACCGCATGCCGGACATATGGGAACCTCTAAGACAATTGCCCGCGTATCTCAGAGATACTATTGACCAGGAATGTTCCGAGACATCGCCAAATATGTCCGCGGCTGTCTACAATGCCAGCGGTATAAATCGTCACAACAACAACCCGGTGGCAAGATGCAGCCGTCCGCTAACCGTAACCCCTGGGAGACCATCAGCACCGATATAGTTGGACCATTACCCCGATCCAGTAAAGGAAACAAGTTTATGGTTGTAATCCAAGATCGGTTCACAAAATGGGTCCAGTGTCGTGCCATCAGGAGTGCCTCCGCCCGCAACATTACCACCGCTTTATACGAGGAGGTCATAAGCCGATTTGGCTGTCCTCGTACAGTAATCAGGGATAATGGTACTCAGTACACCAGTGGAGTATTCCGGACACTGCTTAAAGAATTTGGGATTCAGCATCGTCTCACTCCGCCATACACGCCACAAGCAAACCCCGTAGAGAGGGCAAATCGAACCATGAAAACGATAGTGGCGCAGTACTGTGAGGCAGATCACCGTAAATGGGACCAACATTTACCCGACTTTCAGTTGGCCGTAAATAGTTCCAAACATAAATCAACTGGATTCTCGCCTGCTTTCTTGAATTTTGGACGCGAGTTGACATTGCCTGTACCAGAAAGAAACACAGGCAACCGCAGACAATCCGCCCACCGATAATGATGTACCCGCTGTATACACTGACCGACTCACGAGACTAACAGAAGTCTACGAGCTAGTCCGCATAAACCTGGCAAAAGCATTTGCTATACAAAGTCATCACTATAACCTCCGTTGAAGAGAGTGGCAGGGCCACGTAGGTGACTTAGTGATGGAACGAGAAAATCCTGTATTCCGCCGTGAAAGGATTTGCCGCCAAACTAGCACCTAAATATTCTGGTCCGTACACCGTCTATAAAGTCATTTCTCTGGTGGTATATGACTTGAAAGATACCAGCGGAAATAAGAGCAACAGAGTTCATATCAAGGACCTGAAATGACCCCGTTTCTAGTGTGCGAGAGATATCAACTCGCACACCGACTACCCCGAGAACCCGAGAAAGGTAATCGAGTACCTCCCACCGCCACCCTGCGCCTAGAAGGCGTACGCAACCGACGCTGACCCGACGTAATTCTAGATTACGCCCGAAGATGAGCCCAAGCGCTAAGCTCATTAAGGCGTCAACCCCTGCCAAACTAATCCGTCCACTGGCCCCGGTCAGTCCCCCCAATCCTGCCCCTGGAAAACATGGATCGGTCACTAAGACATGTATTGTTCCTCAGGACCAACAGATGACTCCCCGGATTCTCCTCGATCCATTCCAGAATGTCTGTCCCCCCCAAAAGTAGAAAGTCCGCTGTCACCAGAACCCGAAACCCCACTCTCCCCAGAGCCCGAATCCCCACCGTCCTCAGGATTCAGGTCCCCATTATCCCCTGCTTTTGACCCTCTGCACCGGCCACCTTCCAACGCCTGCTCGATCAGATCATAGGTCCCGACATGGATCCGTACGCATTTGCGTACCTAAATGACATCATCGTACTAGGAGAGACGTTCGAGGAACATCTACAAAACCTGAGAGAGGTTTTCCGTCGACTCCGTTCTGCCAACCTGCAACTAAACCCTGACAAATGTCAGTTCTGTCGCAACTCCTTGAAGTATCTAGGACATGTAGTCACAGCCGATGAAATAACAACCGATCCAGACAAAGTAGGAAAGTAGTACCAGAAAGAAACACAGGCAACCGCAGACAATCCGCCCACCGATAATGATGTACCCGCCGTATACACTGACCGACTCACGAGACTAACAGAAGTCTACGAGCTAGTCCGCATAAACCTGGCAAAAGCATTTGCTATACAAAGTCATCACTATAACCTCCGTTGAAGAGAGTGGCAGGGCCACGTAGGTGACTTAGTGATGAAACGAGAAAATCCTGTATTCCGCCGTGAAAGGATTTGCCGCCAAACTAGCACCTAAATATTCTGGTCCGTACACCGTCTATAAAGTAATTTCTCTGGTGGTATATGACTTGAAAGATACCAGCGGAAAGAAGAGCAACAGAGTTCATATCAAGGACCTGAAATGACCCCGCTTCTAGTGTGCGAGAGATATCAACTCGCACACCGACTACCCCGAGAACCCGAGAAAGGTATTCGAGTACCTCCCACCGCCACCATGCGCCTAGAAGGCGTACGCAACCGACGCTGACCCGACGTAATTCTAGATTACGCCCGAAGATGAGTCCAAGCGCTAAGCTCATTACGGCGTCAACCCCTGCCAAACTAATCCGTCCACTGGCCCCGGTCAGTCCCCCCAATCCTGCCCCTGGAAAACATGGATCGGTCCCCAAGACATGTATTGTTCCTCAGGACCAACAGATGACTCCCCGGATTCTCCTCGATCCATTCCAGAATGTCTGTCCCCCCAAAAGTAGAAAGTCCGCTGTCACCAGAACCCGAAACCCCACTCTCCCCAGAGCCCGAATCCCCACCGTCCTCAGGATTCAGGTCCCCATTATCCCATGCTTTTGACCCTATCTACGAGTCCGTCGACGATAGCAACCTTCCCCCCCGGCCCTAGTCTTCAGGCCATTCGCGCAGCGCATAGGCGTGCCGAACGAGCACGCCAGGAGGTGTGTTACGTCCCCGTCCGTGATTCCGATCTGTGTTGGCGATGTGGAAAGTATGGCCACTACCGCAGTAACTGTCGCGGCTGGTCAATTTTGTTCTGCTCTCGCTGCTGCCTGGGAGGGACAATGACCCGTGACTGTCCGTGTAGCCGCCCCCGGTCGACCATCCGCATACCGCAGGAACCGATCCCCGATCTTCGCCTGCGAGTACGACGATCCCCCCCCTGCAAAGGGCACCCTGACCCGCTCCAAGGGAGTTCAGTGTACTATTGTGTGTAGAACGCAAACACACACACGGAACGCAAACCTAAAAAAAGAATATAAACATTATATAGATGGACGGAGACGGAGATCGAGGACATCAACGTCAACGATGACAGATCTCAGAGGGGACTTTTTTGGAATGCTTTCATTTTGCTCATGCGAGAGTGTAGATTTGGTTTTCCTTTTAAGGTTTTTGATAACATTGTTTATTTGATGTAAAAGTGCTTGCGATCTGTAGCCAATGTTTTTGTAATTTGGTTTCAGTAATAATTATTTTCTCTCTGCATTTTGTTAAGACGCGTTTGGTCCAGGATTTTGGTTATTTTGAATTTAAATTTTGTCTTAATATACATATATGAAGGTATTGGTGAAGTGACAGTGACAGTGTATTTGTATCTTGACTTCCAGGGAGCATTCAGGTGAGATCAGAGCTATTTATATAACTAGTGTCACTACGGCCCTCGAGCCTACGTCCATTTGCTTTCCTCTATAGCTAGTCAGGCTCAGCGACCTGTTGTTATTCTCGCTGATGGCGCCCATTAGAACTTGATGAAATTGCGTTTTTGTTTGCAATTAACGTTTATAATTAGTTTTATATATATTAATAACTTTAGTTCTACCGATCTGTAAGAATTGGGGCTTTCAAATTTTTTGTTATTTCTTCACAAAAGGATCGGCTAGAAACAGTACCCTCCTGGAATAGACATGACCAGAGGGACTCATCAGGGTTATTTATCAGAGTATATTGTTTTATATTTGTTAGAGAATTTGTTTTGATTTACTAGAAACCCATGCGAGGTCACCCCGTCAGAAGCACCCCAGAATATTGACTTCCTAGAGAGAATATTCACTTTGTTCCCACAGACGCAATCTCGGCAGAATCCCTGGTGGACGAAATCCTTATGAGCCACACTCCCCTGAAATCCGAGGGCAACAAGCCTCCGAAAAGCGGATAAGTTTTTTTTTATTTCTTATTTTATTTCTTATTCTCCTATATCAGATTCAGATTCCGTAAAGAATCCATATCTGTTTATTATTTTACTGTTAATTATCTTGTTTTCTTAGATAGGTTTGTACTTTGTACGACGATGTACATGCTCCTTAATAAAGGGCTCTCCCTTTAAGGAATGGAAGTGGAGTATGCATCCCCACTGTAGTTTGAGGAAAAAAATAATAATTCTTATTATTTTTTTTAGGAAGTAAGAGGGGAATGTAATGAAGTGGTAATAATTTCCCCCCCATTACGTAAATTTCTTAATATTTTAGTAGGTATTAAGCCGCATGTTTGTGTATTATAATTTATTCTGTTATTATAGGCCGTAAAAATTCATTTCTTTTTAGCCGTACATTAGTATTTAATTGTAAATCCAGTTCTCATTACAGCCAAGTAGTAAACAAGCCCCTTCTGGGTACCGCGCTGCGTACATAATTTTTCCTAGTACACCCTAATAGCTGCCTGCACCGCTGTTCCAAGTAAAAACCGTTAAAATCGCACCGTGTGCAGAACCACCGTTCCGTGTGCAAAATCACACGAAGCCACCTGTAGAAAACACAATAACACAACATAATAACACGTCACAATGAGCGTGGCCGAATCCTATAAAAGTAAGTAAGCATCATCGTCTACCAGCAGCAACACAGCCGTCCGGAAAAAGTAGTGACAAGTAGTGAACAGTAAGTGCGAATAGTAAAGTGACGAGTAGCGGAACAAAAGTGATCGCGGTCGCCTCAAAAGTCGGTATAAGTGAATAGTGCCTTCTGTTACTGCCTCAGAAAATTACTAGGGAGGGAGCCTCCTGTTTCTACCCTAGCAAACTACTGGGAGAAATCTGACCGGCTCAGTATATTACTGAGCAACTAGGGGCTATTCACTCGTATGCACGACAGTCGCGCTAACTGAGTACTACGCACTACGTTCCTAAACTCAGCACTGTATTATCGTCTGCACGTAATCACATTGCTATTGCTTTTTCCCCGCTCGCTGTCATAACGCTGCTTTTTGCTTAAACTCGCCGCCATTTTGGGTCCCCGTAGTGACTAGGGCTATCGTAGGTCCCTAAGACCGTATTTTCATACGCAGGCATACTAATGATTATGCTTGCACATGCCGTTTAACTACGCTTGACTGTAATCAGACTGAAGCACCTGTAGCTGATCTGTATATAAACTGTATATAAACCTGTTGAAACTAGACTGAGGAATAAACCTGTTGTAACCGTTCATCTGTGTATTCTTTAAGATAGGGTAATCAAAGGCCTATCTGTGGAACACGTGACCCCTGGAGTTCCGCACTCAGCTATCCAAACAGACAGTGGCGCTCGAGATAAAACTAGGCACCGAACCGACAAGAGAAAGAGAGCGTCTCAAAATGGCGCCCGAACAGGGACCTTAAGCGTGTAAAAGAACACCATCACGCGTGAAAAACCATGCCACGCGTGAAAATCTCCGACCCCACAGAAAAGTGCTTGAGGGGGTCATTTTCGAAGTACTTGAAGCTTAGGAATCGATTACGATCATTTCCGAACCTCTCCGAGCACTCCCGAAGGCGTTTTAAGCATTTTAAAGAACGGCAAACATTTCCGAGAAACAAAAGTAACTTTCAGGCCTACATATGAAGAGACTGGACGCAAAGCCACAAACCCGAACTATAGCCGAGCACTTCCGAAGATATCCGAGGAGACCCAACCTTAATTATGAAGTGGGGTATCGTTTTCCACTAAACCCGACCCAAGGACGCGATTGCCACCACTGGCAATTCTCTCCGACAAGCCGTTCCCGAAAATCGTGCACCCTTCGCACGTGAGACGTCCAAACCATTTAAAAATGGTATACCACCCGTAATCTAACTGTTACACATGGGTTCCCCCATATTTCAACGTCATCATCGATCGTACCTAACATACTTGTCCGCCAACGCAACCGATTAGACCTAACGTGTGACACCTCTTTTTATGGGAAGGAATTTTTATGGTCAGGAATCGATTGCCACCGTCAAAATTCCATTCGGACCACCGGTTGTGAAGATAGGTATACCAGACCGGAGTGGAAAGTCTGAGTGTGGCAAAACCGACGTGGACCCAACCGAACTGACCTCTTGCACCATATATTGAGGACCCAGCCCGACCGGCCGCTCAATAAGTACCCAGAGTTCTTGACCGATAGAGGGACCCGTCACACCCGTCGTGTGACCTATCATTTAGTAGCAAATCAAGGGTCAGGTCAACACATCGCCGCCATTAAAAATCCATTTCGAGAAACGGTTACGAAGATAAGTCTACCAGACCGCAATAGTAGGACCAAATCTGTCAAAAGTGATATCATCGTAATCGTAGAGATATCATTTGGACCGTAGTTTGAGGACCGAGCTCGATCACCGGTAAACTGCTCCGATTACGTAAAACTTTCTGCCATGGAAACGCGACACCTCATTTTCAAATAAGTAGAGGTCCCTGGGACCGTCCGAAATTTCCGCAATATAAACCCCGCGAAGATTACAAGATGGCGTCTAAGGAAGAACCAGTCCTTACGGTTAAAATTCCCGCAGACGACACCGTATTTACCGACACTGGCGACCTGCGCTTAAGTTGGATTTATAAACTTAAGAAAGAGCAGATTGACGCAGAACTAGAGAAATTTCACCTAGACACGACCGGAACCGTTGATGATAAGAAACGCCGATTGGAGAAATTCTTACGAAATGGATGCTCCAATGCAGCAAGGTCGAGCAGTACGAAGCCCTGCAGAAAGAGCTTGTCGTATCGTCGACCTCCCGTGAAAACGTAAGGACATACGTACCCCCCGTACTAGAAAGAGAGCGTTACAAAATAGCATTAGAGCCATTTGTGACGCATTAGAGCCATTTTTTATAGACATGACATGTAGTTAACAGATTTGAAATATTGTATGCAATCTTAAAAGTTAAAATACAAAATTTGCTCCTACTGTAAATATATGAAGATTGAACTGTAAATACTCCTACTGTAAATATATAAGAATATATGAAGATAAGAAGAATTTTAAAAAATATTACAAAAATGTACAGATCCAAAATTGATGTATTAAACATAAAATTATGCTGATATTTATTTATGTTGAAAATTTTGCTGATTATTTATTTAACTTGTGGGGGTGTGCAGACCCCCAGGTATACCCAGAAAGATTTTTGATGCCGGATTCGTGATCAGCGAACCCAAAAAACCCCGAGTAGGTTATTTGAACTAATTTCTGTCATCGCTTGAGGAGGAATTCCTGAAGACGAGGTTGATAGAGGGTGTACAGATCCCCAGGTACACCCAGGATGTTTTTTGACGTCGAATTCGTGCTCAGCGAACCAGAAAACCGAAATAATAAATATGAACAACTTTGCACCCTTTTAAAAAAGTTTTTTTATGAAGTAAAATGTGGCTGCAAATTTGATGCATTTTTGCATACAAAAATGCATTTTTGAAAAGCCCCCTTAGTTATCCCCCGAACTTTTTTCTAAATTATTTTTAGAATCGAATGCAAAAAACCCGAGGTCTCTACCTGTGTGTCATAAAAAGTGATAGCTTTCTTCACTCATTTTCCCCGTCTAATACCCCTAATGTCTAAAATTTTCAAATTGTATACAAAATGATCTACTTGAAGATGTCCTAGAGGCTCGACTTGATATGGCTTACCAAAAATTCAAATATTCAATTTGTAGGTCTTAAAAGTACCCGGGTATCACCTTCAGCCACATAAGGGTTAAAACCATTCAGGCTTATTAATTGTCAATTTTAATTAGTTTAAGTAATTCTGTAAACCATCTACTGGTATATATATATATTTATTTGTGTATATACTGTTTTAAAAAATAAATTTCTTTTATTTCTCCATAAATATCAGAACACTCGGAGTAGTTTCCACAAACACCAAAGCACTTTCACTTTGCTCGACGCGCGTTTCGCCAACCAAGTTGGCATCATCCGGAGACGATTAAAACTCTTCAAACGACGACTAAAACTTCAGTTTTAATCGTCTCCGGATGATGCCAACTTGGTTGGCGAAACGCGCGTCGAGCGAAGTGAAAGTGTTTTGGTGTTTGTAGAAACTACTCCGAGTGTTACAGTTACATCAAAGGTTCCAGCCCTATCCAGTAATAAATATCAGAAGCAATGGACTTATTAACATCACGGCATCCTACCTTCCCCCGCGAAGTCAACTGCTCAGCGAGGATATGGAAGCCCTACTACCACCTGGGGCACAAGGAACCATCATCGGAGACCTGAACGCAAAGACAATGGACTGGAATAGCGCAAAAACTAACCAGAGAGGACGCCAGCTACGAAGATACCTGGAGCACCGCAATATCCTGGCGCTGGAACCTCCGGAACCCACCCACTTCCCCTCTCACGGAGGGCGCCTGGACGTGCTGGACATTGCACTCATGCGCAATGTGCCTATGCAGTTCCACCTCAAGAACCTCAGGGAGGGATCCTCAGACCACGACCTCATCCTACTTCACCTAGGCGTAGCACGGGCGGACAACGCCGAATGGTTCACCAAGAAAAGGACGGACTGGCCGCAGATCCAAGCCCATCTGCAAAGGTCCAGTGCAGTACCCCGAATCGAGGACGAACCTGCACTCGAAGCAGCCATAGCCCACCTCGAGGAAAGTATAGGCACAGTGCTAAGCGCCAGAACAATGGAAACCATCGTGAGACGGGAAGCAGACCCAACCGGAGAAATTTCCAAAGAGACCAAGCAGCTAAACAGGAACCGCAGAAGAGCGAAGAAACGCGCTCTCAGGACTCAGGACGCAGGACCCAGTGGATAAGCCCTGGTCGAGACGGAATAGGAAACCGGATTCTCAGGAAGCTCCCTCTTTAAGGAGTGGCCACACTTGTGGCTATCACAAATGCTATTTTGAGGCTCCGGTATTTCCCCTCACGATGGAAAGGCAGACGTGATTTTCATATCCAAATCCGGAAGGACCACCTCTTCCCCTAAAATTACAGGCCGATCAGCCTAGTGCCAGCGATGAGCAAAATTGTCGTAAAGGCCATCTTGGACAGGACTAAGGAGAAATCAGAAGAGCTAGAAGCCATTGCAGACGAGCAGTTTGCGTTAAGAAGCGGACATTCCACGGAGCTCCAAGTACTAGACCGGTTCCAGGGGACCGTGCTCTCCCCACACCTGTTCAACTTATACACCGCGGACATGCCGAGGACGAACAACACCACCATGGCCCTCTACGCAGACGACACCGCCATCCTCGCCAGATCCTCGCAAGCGACGCAGGCCACCCGCTACCTGTAGGAAGCCGCGTCGCTTATCTAGGACTGGTGCAACCGATGGAAGGTGGAAATCAACGCGGAGAAGAGCCAAGCAGTGCTGTCCCGGAGGATTAGCGCTTCGGACTGCAGTAGGTGCCCCTTAGTATGTGACCAACGAGGTCATCCGAAGGGATCTGAAATACAAGACGGCCACAGAGATGATCGAGGACCACGCCAAGAAGCTCTACGTCATCGCAGAGGACCACAGGAATCCACTAATCCGGCTGACCGCGGACTACGATCCAGAGGAAGCAGGACCTCACAAGCGGCCAAAGACGGGAAGCAGACCCAACCGGAGAAATTTCCAAAGAGACCAAGCAGCTAAACAGGAACCGCAGAAGAGCGAAGAAACGCGCTCTCAGGACTCAGGACGCAGGACCCAGTGGATAAGCCCTGGTCGAGACGGAATAGGAAACCGGATTCTCAGGAAGCTCCCTCTTTAAGGAGTGGCCACACTTGTGGCTATCACAAATGCTATTTTGAGGCTCCGGTATTTCCCCTCACGATGGAAAGGCAGACGTGATTTTCATATCCAAATCCGGAAGGACCACCTCTTCCCCTAAAATTACAGGCCGATCAGCCTAGTGCCAGCGATGAGCAAAATTGTCGTAAAGGCCATCTTGGACAGGACTAAGGAGAAATCAGAAGAGCTAGAAGCCATTGCAGACGAGCAGTTTGCGTTAAGAAGCGGACATTCCACGGAGCTCCAAGTACTAGACCGGTTCCAGGGGACCGTGCTCTCCCCACACCTGTTCAACTTATACACCGCGGACATGCCGAGGACGAACAACACCACCATGGCCCTCTACGCAGACGACACCGCCATCCTCGCCAGATCCTCGCAAGCGACGCAGGCCACCCGCTACCTGTAGGAAGCCGCGTCGCTTATCTAGGACTGGTGCAACCGATGGAAGGTGGAAATCAACGCGGAGAAGAGCCAAGCAGTGCTGTCCCGGAGGATTAGCGCTTCGGACTGCAGTAGGTGCCCCTTAGTATGTGACCAACGAGGTCATCCGAAGGGATCTGAAATACAAGACGGCCACAGAGATGATCGAGGACCACGCCAAGAAGCTCTACGTCATCGCAGAGGACCACAGGAATCCACTAATCCGGCTGACCGCGGACTACGATCCAGAGGAAGCAGGACCTCACAAGCGGCCAAAGACCCAAATACTGGACAACGAGTAAGTATAATATAATCACGATCTTATGTTTCAGCACGACTGATGCGAGAAGAAGCAGTCGACACCGAAGAAAAGAACAGGACCAAAGAAAACCGATCGAGAACACACTAAAACAGCCCAATCCAGTGGATGGCGAGGCCGACTGCCTTGCCAAACCACACATCCTTATCTTACCTGACGGAGCCAGCGAGCTGATCCCTGAGCTACAATGCTCATCCTCTATATCAACCTGAATGCCGCGCAGCCGGGCTCTAGCAAGCCCGGCGAGAGGCAGGAAGGATTCCTCAAACACCCGACATGACACCCACCCCCGGGGGGTAATACACACCGGCGAAGAAAGTCAAGAGCGCCAGAAGTAAGGCTCTGCCGGTGGGGCCCATCAGCCAGGACCGGGGGAGGCGTAACTTCACGTGACACTGATCACATTTGTGGGGAGGGTCACGTGAAATGCGCGGCTTACCCCTTACGAGGCGGTCTCGGCCTACATAGATATTAGGGGTAAAGAGCGATGGTACCGCTCGGCCCCCTCTTATCGAGGTCACATCTATAGCCAAGGATATTGGCGTGCTCTCCTATGTAATTTCACTAAGATTTATGAGATCATCTTGTACAATCGCATCTACGAGTATATGTCTAGTTTGTTGTGAACAGACATATTTTAATATCTTAATAATATGTACTATATTGCTTGCTTAAAAGTTTTTCTGTTTCTAAGCAAATTGAAAATTAAGTAAATTAAATGTTCATCAAAAATTCATAAAAATCTGTCAAGAAGGCATTTTTTATTATAACTGATAAACGGTAGTGTGAATTATATACAGTCCACTGTAGGTTATATTTTACTTGCATCATTTTATGATAAAAATAGATGTAAATAAAACCAACGAACGCAACGAAACATAAAATGGTCCTTCGAGCCGGATGGTAGATTAAAATATCGAAAATCGAAAATGAAATATCGAAAGTGTCAGTTATCATCGAAACGTAACACAATTATTTAGATCTTGGATTTCACGAGAAGCGCCCGAAGTGCGGCTAACGAGTTTAACGAACGCAACGAAACAATGTCCGAGAAAAATATATTATCAACAAGGTAGCATGGTTTCATGTCAAACAGATCTACTATTATGAACATGGAACTATTATGAACATATTCAAACAGTATCTAATTTTATTGGCGAACGAGGTAAAGTAGATGCTTAGTGTACAGATTTTTCCAAGGCCTTCGATCTCATCGATCATAAATTATTACTACAGAAATTGGTTAAAGTTCGAGTTTTACTTAAATCTATTAACGTCTTTTCAATCTTATTTAACTGATAGACATCAATTCGTATTATGTGATGGATATAGTTCATCAAACTATTTGGCCACTTCTGGAATACCGCAAGGCTCAAATGTTGGACCTCTACTATTTTTATTATTCACTGATGATCTGTGCATAGAACTACAACGTGAAGGACTGGTATTTGCAGATGATAAAACATATACACTCAGTTCCAAAGACTTGCTATACGCAAGTACGAACAAACACGAAGCACTGCTCGGAGGGTGGGTTCTGGTTGCCCTCGAAAAAATTCTCCAAGAAATGATCGCTTCTTGAGATTACGGATTTAAGGCAATCGATTAAACACTGCGGTAAATGCTCAGCAAGATCTTCGCCAAATTCGTGGTGTTGCAGTAAGTAAGCAGACGGTATGTAGACGTCTGTTAGAAATTAATTTAAAAGCTAGGAGACCTGTAAGAGGTCATAAATTATTGCCTGTACATCGTGCTGTTCGAAGAAATTTCGTAAAAAATTATGGACAAAGGAATATTCATGAATGGTCGAATGTATTGTTTACAGATGAATCAAGCTTTTATCTTAACATGGTGGATGGAAGAAAAAGAGTGTGGAGAAGGACTGATGAAAGGTTTAGTCAGAGCTTAATAACAGAATGCGTAAGTTTTAATGGTGGGTCGGTTATGGTGTAGGGAGGGATTTCAACAAATGAAAAGACACCCCTTCATGTTTTTCTACCGAGACAGTTAATGACAGCCCGAATGTACATTGACATTTTACAGCAGTATGTCTTACCTCATGCACAGTTGGTGGGCAATAATTTTATATTAATGCAGGATAATACCCGGCCACATCCTGGCGGGGAACCTGAAACCCCAACCAGGCGCGTCCCCAGGTGGCGTATAGGGGAAAGCTCGTCGGCTCCGCATAACGAGGCTAGGGAAATAAAATACCTCCGGCGGACCAACAGGCCTGCACCCCCTCCTCGGATTGCACACATCTCCGAGGAGAGGAGCCGAGAGCAAGTACCATAATAAGTACTACTGGCGTGGCTCCGGAACGTTGTACGGGATCTGTGACCAGGGGACTTGCCTTAATCGGGCGGTCCCTTAATCGGTGCCTTCGAAGGAGTCAACCTCTATAAAAAACCGACAGACAAGTCGCAAAACCCTTAGGATACCTGGGGACTTCCGGAGTATATACCCCCTCCACGGTAAGGGTGCACTGCCATGGTTGTACCCAGAGCATCCCAACTCGTGGTAATTTTATGGATAAATTTTTAAAGGAAGGAGATACGATGACGACCAGGCAAACGACTACGGACAAGATCAAGGACGAGACTGGTTCCCAAGAGGAAGGCGGACCTTCCAAATATGAATAGGAAAAGGAGAACGACCCAACTATGAGACGCACGTCTTTAGCGCGAACACCACCAGGTATTCAGAAAACGGGCCGATCAGAAGAGCCCGTGCGCATGGCAGATATGAGCCCCGACCAGGAGCAGGCCGAAAAACAAAGTAAGAGGCTTCTGCAACATGTAGAGCGTATGGAGAAGGCCCTTGTCATAATGCAGAAGGCCACAGGCAGGCAGAAGAACGTCAGCATGGAGATCAATGACGGCCTGAACAAGATCGAAGCGTCGCTGGACTCCGTACGGGACTGGTGCAGGATCTCAGCTGAGATTAGCGGCTTACTTCTAGACCATGCGAGGAGGAAGCCTGCGAACCGCGCATACGTGCAAACGCTGCTACCAGCATCTGTCCGGGCGGCTGGCCCGCTACAGAGACAGAAGCTAACCCCAAGGCCAGCTAAAAAAAAAAGGAAAGAGACTTCAATGCTAGAGCACTGGAGTGGGGCATGCCACAAACAAACGCAAGGGGGCGAGGAAATGACGGCCACCCTCGACCTGGAAGTTCTCAACAGAGGCACAACACCGACCTACAGGCGACCGGGGTTTGGAAACTCCATCCCGGATGTCACACTGCCATCGGCTGCAGTTGCACCTCGGATGGAAGGGTGGTGGGTGATCGAAGACTACACTGGAAGCGATCAACAATACATAACCTTCGGCATCAGAGGAAGCAGGGAAACTGCAAGATATAACGCCGAAAGACCACACCGCTGGAATTTAGCCAGGCTGGACAAGACGAGACTGGTGGAGTTTCTACAAAACGCTTCGGATCCCACCTCAGAGCTCGACAGGAGACTAAACGGAAGGCATAGGGCCATGAGCCTTATCAAGAAAGCCTGTGACATATTATCTATGCCAGCTAAAAGGCAGCGAGGCAACAGAAAACCGGTATACTCGTGGACGGAAGAAATAGCCGGACTGAGAAGGACATGTCTGAGACTCAGAAGAAGGGCACAACGAGAGCGCAACGCGGCGGAAGTTGGGGCCCGGGCAAATGAATACAGAACTGCAAGGAAAAATCTTCGAAATGCAATCAAGAACAGCAAGCGACTGTGCTGGAGGAAATTGTGTGAGGAGGTGGACAGGGACCCATGGGGACTAGGCTACCAGATCGTGACCAAGAAACTGAAGTCCCTAGGACCGATCGGGGCTTTGCTTGCAGAAACCGTAGACGGCATAGTCGACGAACTCTTCCCAATGCACCCTCTAAGGGATGAGAAAAATTGGGAAGAAGAAATCGACGGAGTTCCTATTTTCAGCATGGAAGAGCGGATGACGGCCGTCGCCGCCCTAAAAAGCAGAAAGGCCCCTGGACCGGACGGCGTGCTGGCAGAGATTTTTAAGATCGTAGCACATACGATACCGAACCTACTTGTCATGTGCAGTAAACTACGAAAGCTACCCGCTTACACAGTTCCTACGCAGGTTCTCTTAGTGTTTAAATCAAAACCCTCGATCGCTAAATTAATTTTGCTCATTGCCAACTTCATTCTTTAAAAACATCATGATGCTTGAGACGATTTTCTATTGTAGAAACACCTGCGGTGTGTATCATCACTTGTGGCGTGGTGCCTATCGAAAGGGAATTATCCGGTAAACGTTGCCAAACTCTTAGTAAATCTGACGGTAGACATGACTCAACCAAAGGAAACAGCATGGCCGCATATTTCTCGGATGTAATACAGAGTGTCTCTAATGCCCGCAACTGTGATTCTAAGTTATCATACAAGAAAGATAAGTCTATTTTATTGACAGACGAAGTGGTATTTATAACTAATTTGAGCAGTTCCCGAACATAAACTTCGATCTGCAAGTCCTCACGACCGAAACGAGAGAGAAGACAGTCAATAATCTTGATATAGTTGCTTCCCGTAGCGGGAAAACTGTCAACGAGTTGCCTAGCTCTACTACCCGGCACCATGGCTTGAATCAAATACTCAACCTTGTCGTTCGAGTCTGCTGGATCATCATGTACCTTTTGGAACTGAGACCAGAATGTAACCAATCTCTAATATTCCCGTCAAACTTCTTGAATTTTAAGATGGGTAACTTAAATTTACGCATTCCTGCTCTCTGTTAACGGTTCTGTCTAATATTACAGAAGCTACCTCACTTTCTACGGCATTCGATTTTGTCTGCATACGTTCTTCGTACCGACTACTCAGATCCAAGAATTTCTTAATATAGCTGCCACTGACCTCCATCTCTACTAACAAATCTCCTTCATTGACATCACCATCTAATAGAAGGTTGTAGATCTCGTGGTCCACTTGTTTTAAATCCTCAATTTTTTGTAACACAATATCTAAAGATACCTTAATGAGGCGTAATTCACATTCCGGCGTCGATAATAACTCATCGAATTCTTTAGCCGATTTGGTAAAAGTGGTGCGAAGTACTTTCCTATGTTTCTTCCGTTGTTCCATATTTCACTACAAACTTTGTCAAACCTCTCTCGTTTTTCAATTAAATTCCCAAGTCCTGTCACGGTCGCCAAATCGAGAGTAGCTCCTTTAAAAACACTGTCAATACCTCGACTTGAATTGATGGCAGCTGTCATAGCTCTTCGACTATATACGACGTGCAAAGATAATCTTAACATTGAACTAGAGAGCTTTTTCTGGAGTGATTCGACAACAGTGATTAGCTGGATTAGAAGGTCAGAAGAATGGTCAACCTTCGTTTGGAATCGGGTAATGGAAATTCGGAAAACATCTTCAGATGCATGTTCCTGGTACGCTAAATCCGGCCGACCTTCCTTGTCGAGGTTGTTCTGCTAAACAATTGATCGAATCAAGTTGGTGGGAAGGTCCGTTGTGCACGCCTGTCCTTTCGGCGGGGTTTCGGGCATCCTAGGGCTACTATTTTGAGTTTGTATGGGCGGCGTTTGCTCAGGAGCCAAAATAAGGATTGGCGGCTCTTCTTCGTAGGTGTGACACATACCAGTGTCACTAAGGTAAGTAATTTTGTGACCCCTGGAGGCAGGGTCTTGGCCGGCTTTCTCGTGGTATAGTTCCACAAGGCGAAGTATGGATGTTGTTCTCTGAGAGCAGCGCCTCAGAGACGAAGGCGACGTAGAATTAATGGTGTCGGCACACACCGTAGGACGTGGTATGTAGACGTTTCGCGTCGTGAAACGACATTTTGCGTAAAGCAGGGGAAGTAGGCGTACTGGTATACAGCAGCGAGAATACAGGAAACGATGGTTGAAGTTAGCACTGGTAAACAGTGCAGAAGCAGGATGCGAATGGTTCTGTGTGCACTAGGGGCTAGTGACACGATGGTGAGTGGTCAAGACTGAAGTGGTATAGACGACTGTCAGTGCGAGACTGGATGATGCTCTCAAGTCTGCGTTTAATTCATAGTAGCAGCATCGCGGTTTCACGGCGAGGTCGAAGGTACGACTGAGCGCTCGTTCGCCGCGGCCGCGATGCCCTGTAGGGCCCCTTGGGGTAGGTCCGGGTCTACATTGTTTTGGACGCCGTCGCGACGTGCTGGAGGCGGCGACACAGTTGTGGTTATATCGAGAATCATCGCATTGGCCTCAGGATAATATCCATTTCAATGGGGAGGAGATTAATAAAGAAAAGAGAAAAATACTAGTTACAGTG
Organism: Tetropium fuscum; assembly: GCA_964058915.1. NCBI lineage: Eukaryota > Metazoa > Arthropoda > Insecta > Coleoptera > Cerambycidae > Tetropium > Tetropium fuscum. The sequence goes on along the minus strand of CAXKVY010018543.1, from coordinate 5,817 downwards.
CTGGTCAATAATGAGGAGGGGATGATGGCGTTAGACGACTGGCATATATACTATTTTTCTCAATACCAAAAAACTCTACGAATGTGTGCGTGGATCTCCGAGTTATACACAATACAAGAAATAAGAATGATAAACGTAAATGATACCTGAGTACTGAAGAATATGAGAAATCAGAAGTTTTATTGATCAAACTAATACAACAGGAATCATTTGTGAACGAAAATGACCGGAAACTATGTGGGCTGAATGCCTTTAATGACAATAATGATTTAATTCGGTTGAAAACTCGTATTAGTAATCGAGATGATCATGAAAATTTTCGCTTTACGATTGTTTTGCCTGCCAAACACACACTGGTAAACCGATTGGTTTTTAAGGAACATGTTAAGATATGCCATGTTGGTTCTCAAGGACTGATGAGTATTTTACGAGAAAAATATTGGATTCTAGGCGGGCGAGGGCTATACAGTCAGCGATTTCTGGTTGTGTCGTCTGCAAAAGACATAATGCTAAGCCGTTTGATACAAGTTCTCCGCCGCTACCGATAGATCGAGTTCGAGACGCAACAGCATTTGAGATAACGGGTGTAGACCTTGCGGGACCTTTGTATCTCAAGACAGGAGAAAAGGTATGGGTGTCTTTTTACCTGTGCCGTGTATCGGGCCATACATCTGGAACTTTGTAGTTCGTTATCAGCGGTGGATTTTATGCAAGCTCTGCGAAGGTTTATTGCCAGGCGAGGACGTCCGAAAACCATATATAGTGATAATGGTACAAATTTTGTAATATACGAAAATTGCGGAGAATAGTAGTGCCGAACGTATAATCTGGCGGTTTAACCCACCTACGGCTGCGTTGTGGGGTGGGTTTTGGGAAAGACTTGTGGGTGTTTTAAAAAAAATCTTGCGAAAAATGTTGGGGCGTGCTTCACTGGATTATGAAAGTCTAGCAACCATCCTCTGTGACTGTGAATCAGTCATAAATTCAAGGCCACTTACTTGTCCTCTATCAGATGCTAATGAGCTGGTACCTATAACGCCAGTAATGTTCCTGCGAGATCAGACACCATCAGGTGATGTGTCAGATTGTGATGCCGTTGATCAACAATCACTGTCTAGGAAGGTACTACATAGACAAAAGTTGTGGAAAGATCTTCGGAAGAGTTTCCACAGTGAATATTTATGTCAGTTGAAATGGTGGTCCAAAAAGAACAAAAAAGCCAAGTCAAGGTAGGAGAGGTAGTATTTGTAGGTAACGATCAAGACAAACGAGTCAATTAGCCTCTTGGTCGTGTAATCGAGCTATTCCCTGGAAATTACGGTCAGGTTCGACTAGTAAAAGTCCTTACAGAAAGGGGTCAATTTCTGAGACCAATACAGAGATTGTATCCATTAGAGTGCACAACAGATCCCTCTCAAATAGAGGACGGTGTCAGTTCGGAGCCCCTCATGGAATCAGATGCATTGAAGACGCGAAAGTGAAAGTGCGAAAGCGGGAGTGTCAAAAAGCAGAGTACACGAACCGAAAGTGAAAGTAACGCGAAGTGGGCGTAAAGTTAAAACTCCAGTTAGGTATCTATAGAATGTGTCTATAGAATTAGTCAAATACCTATACCTATATGTATAGATATTTTTTTCTTTTTTCTAGATATTTCTATCCTTTATGATTCTAGCTCTTTTTGTTGATTGTTTTCCTAGCTTTAGAAAGATAATGAATCATGTTTATTTGTTCTAAACATGCTTCAGGTGGGAGGATGTTATAGCCATAATGATATATCTAGTGGTAGAGTTTGATTTTTTGAGAGAATAGACGCATGTCAATGTCGATGTTGTAGTTTTATTGATTCTGTGCTTCGTATATCAAGAAGCAGTGTTATTGAGAAGAGAAAAGTAAGAGAACCGACGTAAGAACTGTGTAAGCGGGTAGCTTTCGTAGTTTACTGCATATGACACTACTGTTGGAAATGATGAACGCTTGCATCCAAGAAGGAGTATTTACCGCTCGCTGGAAGCAAGCAAGACTAGTACTCATAAGTAAAGGAAAAGGGGACCCTTTTGCTTACTTATGAGTCTGCTTGATATTGGCAGTAAGACGCTGGAATTGCTGCTGGGGCCTCGACTACTGGATGCCATTCGAACGGCGGGAGACTTCTCCGACAGGCAGTACGACTTTAGGCGGCGCCGTTCCACCATCGATGCCATACGAGAGGTAGTGGAGACGGTGCGCGAGACCCAGAGGGCGAGCCACCAGGTTCGTCCGATAGTGGTGCTTGCCACCCTGGACGTCAAAAACGCCTTCAATTCGGCGAGATGGATAGACATCCTTGAGGCGCTACTAGATACGTTCGGCATTCCGCCTTATCTCCTCCGCATATTCAAGGACTATCGCAGAGACCGTACAATAAAGTACGACACGACCGAAGGGACAAAGACCAGAGAAATCACAGCTGGAGTGGCACAAGGCTCAATACTGGGACCGGACCTCTGGAATGCTCCGTACGACAGCCTGCTCCGGGCGGACATGCCCCGAGACGTTTTCCTCGTCGGGTACGCGGACATGCAGCAGTCATCGTTTCCCGAAACACCGAAATGGCACAGCTGAAACTCGACCAAGCAATGAGGCGACTGCAGCTGGCCTTGGCAAAGACCGAGATCGTGCTGCTCACGAGGAAGAGAATCCCCACGATCGTACCAATGGTAATTGGTACCGAACAGGTCCAGACGAAGATATCGGCGAAGTATCTGGGAGTGATCTTGGATACGAAGCTCACCTACTGGCCGCACATACAGAGCTCGGCCGACCGAGCCGTCACGAAGACCGCCGCACTGAGTGGACTCATGTCGAACTTGAGTGGCCCGCGGCCAAGCCAGCGCAGGCTCCTGATGGCGCTGACGCATTCGATCTTGCTCTATGGAGCGGAGATCTGGACCGACGTTATGAGTAAAGAAATACAGAAAACGCATGAGCGCCGTTCAGCGAAGGAGAGCACTACAGATCGCGTGCTCTTATCGCACAGTCTCCGAAGCCGCAATTCTGGTGATAGCGGGCGTACTACCCATCGACCTGCTCGCTATTGAGCACAAGCGAATCAATGACGCTAGCGCGGAAATGGGCAGAGAACGAGCAGTAGAAGATCAGAGAGTCCGGACCCTGTCGAAATGGCAGGAAATCTGGGGAGGTGGATTTATACTTGACCCAGTTCCTGAGTGGGCATGTATACTTCCGACACTATTTGTGGAAAATGGGCAAGGTCAGGACGCCGGAGTGTAAATACTGCGGACATTATTTACACTCCGCAGTCAATGGATTGACGAAAGGAGACGTGTGGAAGCAGAAATCGGTCAAATCACTCCAGAGAACATCGTGGAGCTGATGCTTGAAAACGAGAACGGGTGGAACATCGTGGCTACCTACGTGCAGGGGCTGCTACGAACAAAGAGAGATGTCTGGTTAACAGCCTGAAGAAAAAGCGAAATGGCAGAGAGGCTACGAGCTAAAACGGTAGAGCTCGCAAGAGCAAGAAACAAGACCCAGGCTGAAGTAATGCGAAAGCGGTTCCGGTCTGGTGTTCTGGGAAGGAAAGGGAGGTGGTTTCTTAGTGAGGTCGCTGGCTCCCCGTCGGAGTCACTTACTTGTAAGCGAGACTTGGATGCGGATCCAGCAGTCCCACACTATTGAGCAGTGCGGACCCTGCTTAATATCTTTTTGAAGATTTTTCCACCGACCCTCGCCAAAAAAAAAATGCCCGACCACATACCACGGCAATAATGTAAAATTTCTTAAAAGCTACTGGTATCACTACACTACAATGGCCTGCGAGAAGCCCCGACATAAACCCTATAGAACATTTGTGGGATGAATTAGGGAAAAGGGTACGTTCTAGCGAGAGGCCTCCATAGAGTCTTGCTAAAATGCCAATTGCATTAGTGGAAGAATGAGATCGTATACCAATGGAAACCATAAGAAACCTAATTTCCAGTATACCGCGTAGACTAGAAGCTCTTAGAGTTGCCAGGGGTGGCAATACATGGTATTAAGAAGTTAACCCAGTTTATAATTTTGTTTAATAAAAATGTTTTTCTTAAAATTCGTATTCATTGCACTAGAAAATTGTTTCAGGATGTTCAGAAATTTGGTAATTATGCAAGGTTTCGGAAAAAAAGCTGTAATTGGGACAATTTTAGAGATAGATCAGTGAATAAAAAACAAAATGCTGGTAAAAGAAGCGCTTTTCATATAGAGTGTAACCATTTTCTATACCATTACTTGATTAACACACAGGGTGAGTTAAAAACTAAGAAAAAAACATGGTTCGAACAATCTGCATTGGGTCAGCAATTGGTGTGTCATCACGGCTTGTCTCTTTAGCTTGATCATCGTCCCCATGTTGGCGTATGAATATATGCTTCGGTATATGAATAGTTAATACGAAGTTGTACTAGCTGGAAATACAATCTTAATGCATGCACACAGTAGTTATTGAAATCAACGTTCACCATTTTTTGATATTAATGCCTGCTAATAACAACACTTGGCTACTATAGATAATATACTTCAACATTGTTGTTATACATTATACATACTTAACACAATAGAACCGGTAGGTATATCATATTTTGTCACCCTAAAATATTTTAATAACATTAAGAATGAATTAAACTCATACTCATTTAAAATATCACATTAATTATGGTCAACTACCGTATAAAATAAGTTCTTTGGTATAACTGACAAAATACAGCATTTCTAAGCGTCGGTCTCCCCATCTGATGCTTCGGCCTGTTCCTCTGGCGTTCGTAGATCAATGGCGAATTTTTTGATTGGCCTCTCTTTATTTTCCTCCTTTATCCTTCTGCCGTAATCCTGAAAAGCGGCTGCCAAGGCGTAAGTAATCTTCCTCGCCTGATCTCTAGATTCACAGACAAAGCTGTGACATACAAATGGAATGCCATTATCTAAGTTGTCATTGGTTACTATAATCATACTAAACACCCTAGTATAAACTAAGTCTTGTACACCATAAGAAATTACGTCAACGGCGAAGTTTACTGGTTCATCTTTGCAACTCTTGTCCGTTATTTCAACATACGTTATTCCCTCTCTTGTTATCTGTATTTTTACCACTGGAAGGATAAGGTTTGGTGGCAGGTTTTTGGCTTGAGAAACTAAATAATCCACTGGCTTTCGGGTATGCTTCATTCCCCACAATCCTTTTGCAGGATGGTTTCCTAGAAAAAAAATAGTAGCGTTATTCAGTGTTGTTCATTTGATTAGTGTTGGGGAAAATTAGAGAGCCTTCAATATCTGTTAAACCTACATATAATTACTTTCAACAGCGATTTAAAGTGTGCAAAAGTCGCCTACTAAAAGCTAGCTCAGCTCTTAATAAAAATAAAAATTAAATTAAATTCAAATTAGTTCGATGAATACCGAAGGCACTAATTTCCGTGGACGCCACTGACCATGCGCAACTAAGTCAGATAGGCCCCAAATTATCCTGGGTGTGGAACCTACTCTTGAACTTTCTATAATTTTTGGGAGAAAGAAAAATAAGACACCCAGTATACTAATTACTAAGTTTACTTTACAAATTGTAAATTTAGAAATGGTTAAAAAAAAAGAAATCAAAATTATATAAAAGAAATCAATTTACCAAAAATGTGGTATTATACCTGGAAACGCAGCATAAAACACATAAACACAACTGATACATAAAACGGTTTAAATGTCAAAGTGCACGATGACCTTTCCGCAACCAATATATATATATATATATATATATATATATATATATATATATATATATATATATATATA
>CAXKVY010018542.1:0-215000 GCA_964058915.1 Tetropium fuscum | reverse complement strand
GGTTTTTCAATTACAGAGAGTGGTAAGTTTTAAAATGAACATAGTGTGCATTATATATATTATAAATACCGCTTCCACTTTCACCAAAACTGTCGCCTTTTAAATTTTTTTTAAATCAAACATTTATTCCGATTCTGCATGAAATTTGCTACACAATCAAAATTTATCACATTTTCCTCAAATATAGATATTCTACATCTACGAGTACACGTTTTTTTATTCATTCAGTAGCTTTAATTTTTACATCCGTTAACATGGGTATAATTTGTGCTAATTTTTTAGAAAAAATCTCTAGAAAAACGCAATTTGATTTGTACACATATTCTAAAATATGTTTAATAAATATATATTTTTTAATGCCCCATAAATTTGAAAAATAACAAAAAATAGCTCAGATTTTTTTATCTATTGATTTGAACATACTTAAAATAATAGAAAATTGTGGGTTCAAAGAATTTCGAATTGAGCTAATTTTACTTCTAATATAACCAATAAATAAAATGATATTGATAATAAATGATACTGAGCAACACATATAAACATGCGCTAAAGAAAGGTCTCCCGCGTAAATGAATAAAAGAGACCAAACCCGAGAAGAGAAGGAGTTAAAATCATCTAGCCACGTAATGGCAACACCGCTGGGCTGACCAATAGACGAATAGCATATGTATACATATAAAGATGGGCTAACCAAGTCAACGGGCTGACTTATAACCTAATTATATACATAATTTTTATTCTCATCATATTCTTACCCCTCGATGTTTCCTTGGGGCTGACTGGAACATATACCGGGCTGACTAATATACCTTATAACAATATATATATATATATATATATATATATATATATATATATATATATATATATATATATATATATATATATATATATATATATATATATATATATATATATATATATATATATATATATATATATATATATATATATATATATATATATATATATATATATATATATATATATATATATATATATATATATATATATATATATATATATATATATATATATATATATATTATATATATATATTATATATATATATATATATATATATATATATATATATATATATATATATATATATATATATATATATATATATATATATATATATATATATTAGCTTTGAAATTCTTTGCTATTTATATTTGTTTTGTGAAAAGTAATCTTGGGTTTGTAGCATTTCATTACATAGAGAAATAAGCAAATAGACGAATAAGAAGGAAGACACACTTACCAGTGCTATATCTGGATATACATACGGAAACGAACCACCATACACACGTAAACGAACCACTTAGAAGTTGTACAAGTTCTTTCATCTTTATTGAGGATCTTCAGAGCAGTATACGATTTATTTCATTGAACATTTATACTTGAATTTAAAATATTAATACTCCAACACTTGCAGTGACGTTTTATGACATTAGTTTTTGACGGAACTCAAATTCTTAGAATACACAAACCTAGTGTACTATTTATATTTGTTCTATTTGAACATATTATATATAAAAGCATTAGGCATACAGTTATCCAGAAGATGTTAAACTTTAAAATGCATAAAATCTTGTTGAATCTATTGAAAAACAACTACTTTTTCCAACTATATGCGGGAAAATATTGAATTACATATACAATAGAGTTCTGAAGCATTCAAAGAGGGAGTAAAATATTAAATAATATTTTAAATTCAAGTATAAATGATCAATGAAATAAATCGTATACTGCTCTGAAGATCGGATTATTTGATTGAAAAATTAAGTGGAAACGCTTCAGCTGCTTGCTCTGGAATACCACCAATGGGTGATAATTATAACATTATTTGGCAAACTTTAGTTGATAAATTTCAAGATAAACGCTTGTTAGCACAATAAACATATTTAGATCAAATTTTCGATTTAAAACCAGTTGAGACAGCTTCTGCTAATAATGTAAATAATTTCTTAGAAAAGTTTGCTACCTCTACAAAAGCACATAAAAAATAGAAATTACTGATTTATTTGATTACTTATCCTATTTATCTTTGAAAAAACTTGATCCTGAAACTAAGAACTTATTTGAAAATACCCATAGAAACAAATAGTAATTCGAAATCAAAATAGTCTCAGAACTTCCTTGTTCAGAAGAATACTAATTTTGATAAAATATCTCTAATATGTAATGGAAATACACATTTAATATTCAACTGTCCGAAATTTCTAGAATTGTCTCCCATAGATTGTCATAAATTAGTTATAAATAAATACTTATGTATTAATTGTGTGGGTACACATAAGGTAATAGCATGTAAAAGTAAAATTAATTGTATAATTATTTGTTGTCATAAGTATTTGTTTGTTGCATTTTGGTAAAAATCAGGTTACAAAATAGAGATGGTTTTTCGGCACCGTTAGGTTTAATAGCTCCTGTAGTATTATTAATAAAATTGTTAATTAAAAAATTGTGTACTCTCTGTTCCCTGAAACTCCATCGGATAGTTTTGTAAGACAGTGGAATGAATTTTTAAATGAATTGCCACAGTTAAGCAAGTTCAGAGTACCCCGTTATTTAGGCTTTTTCGAAAACTCTAGTGCTATTTTAGCAGGCTTCTCAGATGCCTGTGAAACCTCTTAAGGAGCAATAGTTTACTTACGTACTGTAACGGACAATATAGTTTTAACTAATTTAATTTGTGCTAAATCAAAAGTTTTTCCTTTAAAGGTCATTTCAATCCCTAGACTAAAACTTTTTGCTGCATATTTATTGTCAAAACTTAATAATTTTATAATAATTATAATATATCTATCCCTCATTCTAACCGGAATGATTAGCCCAGAAGTCAGAGACTTGTGGTGCAGGAGAGGGGGCGACATATTATTATTTCGCGGGCCGCATGTGCGATCAGAATCGACTTAGGTTGGTAAATTCTTCTTCTCACAATTCAGTGCAGGAATGAAGGAAACCTGGAAAACCTCATTAGTTAGATCTTGGGGATAAATTACTGAAATTTTATTTCGCACCACTGCCAGTGCTAGCCGAGAGCTAGCACACTAATAATGGACTACTTTTTCTGCCGTACCTGCTTTGCACTTTACTAAGGTAATTAACCTGAATTCTTCAGAAGTTACTTTTTAATGATGAGTAACTTCTCATATACTTACTTATTAGAGTTTTTATATCGATTTCTCCATTGCCAGCTTGACTGTGAATTTTCGACAATGTAATTCATTTTATTACAAATAGGTAAGCAGTCGCAATCTATATCGCTTTCCTGTGTCCTTTTATAGTTTCCCAGCTTCCTGTGAGTATTCTTATGTAGCAGTTCCACTGGAAGTAATAGTATAGGTAATGTATTACATGCATGTGCCTAGTTTGCCTTAGAATGTCTTGAATTGCACGAAAATGTACAGTACTGAAAGTTAGTATCTACATCGACAAATGGAAAATAGCTTAAATTTTTTATATAATTTATTGTTATATAATTCCGGACCTATGTTCATAATAATAATACTTTACTTTACTTTACTTTATTGAGCACGTTATATACAATCCAGTACATTTGAAGTCACAGATACAGAACTACAAAATTTAAATAAATACACTAGAATAGATACACTAACAAAAATTATAAACTGAATGTATGAAAATTTGTTATATAAATTTAAATTTAACTTATTTTTTTCAGTCGTGCCTATACGAGAGAACGGCGTCACCAAATTATTAGCGTGCCGTGTATGGTAATTAGTAATTATGTACCTCAGATTGACTAGTAAATTTGTTCAAATTCTCAAAAATATTTAAGTGTATAAAAAAAAAGGCATCGAAGTGGGAGGATACTATGTTTTTTCAACAAAATTCTACAAGGTGCATTAGATGCCGTCCCTTGTATTGTTCTAATGACAGCCTTCTGAGGTCGGAATCCTTACATGAATAAGTTGAATTTCCCCACAAAAGGAAGCCACAAAAGGAAGCAAAAGGAAGGATATGTAACTTTGAATTATGGAAAAATACACAGTACGTAAACCATTTCTGGACAAACACATTTCCAATTGCCGCAAAGCAAATATTTGGAATGACAGTCTGGAATAGACTGACTAAACATGGCTGCACCAATTAAGGTTTGTATCAAGAACGAAGCCAAGCAGTCTAGCAGGCTCGGATTTTGAGGACCATTTATCCGAGCTGATAAGCAATATTTGCGTTTTAGATTCATTTAGTTCCAATTTATTTGCAAAACCATTCATTTGCTCTGTCTAAGTCCCTAATTGCCAAATAATATCCGCCTCTAGACAATAGAGTGGTGTCATCCGCGTACATGATACAAGTACTATTTATAATATGGTTTGGTAAATCGTTTATATAGAGGAGAAAAAGGACCAGCCCCAGAACTGATCCCTGCGGAACTCCACGTTTATTATTGGGAGAGTAGGTACTAGACTCTATTCTCTTAAGAGTTTTCTATTACACAAATAAGATGAGAACAGCTGGAGTGCACTTCCTCTGGTTCCATAGAGATCAAGATTTTCCAACAATATATCGACACAGACGCAATCGAAGGCCTTAGTTAAGGTCACATATTTGTTTGTAAATCACGGATTTAATTTTCCTTAAAATAATGAAAATATTGACTATTTCTCACAATATGCCACGAGCTTACCTCTAGCAATGATCTCAGGAATCCATGATATGACGGTGATAATTTAAATAGGACGAAAGTCGTCTAAACACTAAGTGTTACCTTTTTCGTGTATAGGTGGGTGAAATTTTTGATATCTTAAAGGGGTCGGGCCAATTTCCCTCCTCGAGACACTATTGTACAAAACAGTTGCGTTTCAACCAGCGACTCTATGGATGACTTAATGCCGTTCAAGCCGTAGCAGTCCAAAGAAGAAGATTTTTTCAGCCCGAGTATTTCCTCCTTTATATCAGACTCCCGACATACAGAAATGAATTCCCGACATACAGAATGAAGATGTTTGTTCTAGTGATTTATTTACTAACTTTATAGGATCTAAATTCGTACAACTATTGATTGTATGATGGTATCGTATATATTGGCAAAAACTTTATTGTGATGTGGAAACGTAATCGGCGCTAAGTTTCCTTTCGATATTCACTAATATCCAAATTGCCTTGATTTTACAATAACTATTCATGATTTCATTAGGCCTATGTAATACGCTTTTCTTCTTTAAGCTCTCGCTTACATGCACTTCGGCTCTGGGTATAAGGTTCTCAGTCACTAACAGGTTTCGATGCATTGTAACAGTTCTACGTCTACGTTCTATTTCGCTACGTATCCCCGGAGCCCTTCATTGAAGCACTTTAATTTAAAATTAGTAGGCCGATTTGCGGGCCTATGGGAAACACTCAACAACCATTTTTTCTAAGGAACTTAATAAATTAGATGCAAGCTGATTTGAATCAAAATTTTATAAATTTTCCCAACGTATCTATATTGCTTAGGCAATTTGAAAATTTGCAGATATGCATCGGGAAACTCTTCCGGAAGACGAGGACATCTGGTGCATCAATTGTGCAGTGTACAATGATGCCCTGGGACTGTGTCAGTCGGAGAGACGCAACATACGCGTGTCTCCAAATGACAGAACCTTTGGCGGGTGCACCAGATCGAGTCGAAGATCCAGCCAGCAAGACATCACGCGTCTCGTATCCACTGTGTGATTGATTACATCTTGGCCAATAGGCCATATACTACAAAAGTACGGCGTTGGGCCGCATATTTAAGACGGCTCCATCACACACTAAATAGAGCGGTGCTGTTAACTACCAAACAGTTTTTTGTTAAGGCCGCGCTTTCGGCTGTGATGCCCTTGGAAATTAACTCCTAGAGGTTTTCTTGCAACCTATTTTTTTACCTTGCAAATTAACTCCAGGAGGTTTTCTTGAAACCTATTATTTTAATGTCCTCTACTGAGAGAAGGGTTTTGATTTCCGGATTCAATAGAAGGAGCATTTAGAAATTTGCAGTTGCTTGGGGTATTCAAGACATCACGCGTCTCGTATCCACTGTGTGATGAATTACATCTTGGCCAATAGGCCATATACTACAAAAGTACGGCGTTGGGCCGCATATTTAAGACGGCTCCATCACACACTAAATAGAGCGGTGCTGTTAACTACCAAACAGCACTGGCTTGATAAAATACGGGCGCTAGTGTCTCCGAAAAAGTCACTAGTGAGGCGAGCTAGAAGTCTCGCGGAAAACCAACAATTACGCTAGAAACCTTCTAGCTTATTGAAACCGCCTCCGCGTGTAGTCGGAACTCCGCCGACTGTAGAACGGGCGGCCAGCCCTGGCGCAGTTTGAGGCCTTCTATGGAAGACATCAACAGCCAGAGCTCCAAGAACTGCGCCAACCGATAACCCCGGAAGAAGAGATCTTGAAAGGGAAGAAGAAGGGCTCTTGAGGGCTCAAAGAACTTTGCTGCTCCCGGTCCTCATGGGATACCCACTTATTGGTGGAAGAAATTAATTCAGATCCACCATCATTTTTCCAGGATTTTTATAGACTGGCTGAATGGAGGGCAGCAGATTCCGGCCTGGTTTGTCGAGGGGCGAAGAGTGCTCATCCCAAAGAACGGATATTTGTCTGACCCAAAAAACTACAGACCAATAACATGTCTGAACGCATATTACAAGATGTTTACACGCATCTTGAACATGCGTGTACTCATGGCAGTTGACGGGGTCTGCCAAAAAATATACGAGCAGAGCGGTTCTAATGGAGTCATAGCTGGCTGCAAGGAGAACCTGCTGTTGAACAAATGTATCACGCAGGACTTCAGGTAGTACCCGCGAAACTTTTCAATGGCCTGGATCGACTACCTCAAGGCATTTGACACAACATCACATGAGCTAATAATTCACTTGCTCCAATGCCTTGCGGTGCCAGATCCAATAGTGAGATGCATAGAACAACTGATGCCGCTCTGGAGAACCCGCTTCACCATTACATCAGTGATTCCTTCTTCTTAATTCCCCATCAGGTGACCCTGATTGCAGGGTTCAAACGGAGCGGGTTACCCTTAGTTCTCTCCTTTTCGGCATCTCACTCCTGCCATTATCTGTTGCACTAAGAAGAACCCGGTGGTTACAACTGCGGCCCACTCGAAAACAGGAGTCATAAGGTCACTCCTTTATTTTATATGGATGACTTTTAATTGTATGCCTCCGGGGAAAGGGATTTATAATAATTTCTCCGAGTGGCGCAAGAGTACACAGCGGATATTGGTATGGAGTTTGAGTTGGATAAATGCACTGATTCATCTCAAGAGAGGACGATGCGGGGACTACGGAGATGATGCGTAACTGGTAGACGAAGACATCTTACATCACCTTGATGCCGGAGAGACGTATACCTACCTGAGTTTGCCACAGTCTTATCCAAAAGGTAAACATTACAAAAGACGCTCTTCGCGACAAGGACCGCTTCGACAGATCTGGTTCTTAGAGCTGTCTGCTGCTTTAGGTTGACACCCGAGGTAAAGGTTAGATTTAGTCTTTAGACACAGCTGTGCATGATCATAAGTAGAAGCAAGTAAATATACTGCTTTAGATTGTGACGATTTACCCGAGGTAAAGGTTAAGTTTTCTGTTTTAGACACATTAAGTTTATATATACTTATTAGCTGAAACCCAAGCTTGAGCTGCGCACCCATAATCAAGTTCAAGTTACCTCGGGTTAACAATGTGGTATCATCATCAGCAAATATGCCCCTGCTATTTTATATATTGACTGGCTAATAATTTATATAAATAAGAAATGGTAGCAAGCCGTCTACCGCCGGATCCTTAAGGCACTCTGAGAATGGTTGAAAGCATATGAGATTCGATATGAACACGATGTCAACACTGACATACCGCTGCCTACCAGTCAGATAAGAGCCAAGAAGATTTAATGTATTGTTTCGAACACCATAATACTTAAGTTTTTGCAACAAGATGTCAATATTGACACACTCAAACGCTTTAGAAAGGTCACACAATGTAGCGTGCTTTACGGTAGCTTCATCAATGGCCTCCACGACATCATCTATGTTCCTTTCAAAAGCCCTTCCTGAATCCAAATTGTGACGGGGACAAGATATGTTTATTCTCTTAATATGAAAGTAGTTTGTTTCTCTTTTATTATACGACTGATGTTCAAATATTTTTGTGAATATTGGTACAATCGTAATTGTTCGAAAGTTTTCTGCTATCGTGTTCACCTTCTTTTATGAATATGTATTTTTTTTTGTATTTTTAAGGCTTTCAGACCACATTGCTTAGTCTATAAACTTATTAAATAGCAAGGCCAAAGGAGTAACAAGGCAACCCAGCGGCTCTTTTATAATACGGCTATTTATTCCATAGTAGTCTGGATAATTTTTATTTTTTAGATGCAAAATGGACTGACGAATATCAGTCTCTATAGAATTGGGGACATAAAAAAAGAAGATGAAATTTAGGTTGATTCACAATTAAATAAATGGTTCCAAGTCTTCTATAACCTGATAGTAAGAAATATTTTTTATTGTAATATAGGTAGTGATAGTGTTGTTTTCAAATGACTAGTTTTTTTTCATTTTATTTCGAATTTCATATAAGTTTCTAAACAAAATGATATGTCAATATCATAATTTGCATCATACGTAACGCATAGAGAGAAATAATTAATTTAGAAATTTTTACATTGGATAATATGCACGCAATTAATTGGGCTAGATGCAGAATGACTAGTACGTAAATATCAAACCTGTCTAACATAGTTAGAGGAAAAATGAATTATTGCCCGATTACGTCGTAGTTTTTCCGCAACATAAGTCGGATAGAAGGTTTCTCAACGAAATTATATGTGATTTAGGAATCTGTTTGCTGCCTCGTAGTATTACCGCTTCAGGTCGAAAAAATCAGCCATCACAGCCTGCCACTCCAAGTTCTGAATAAATATATTTTTGTAGGTCGGCATTTCTTATTACACCTACAAAATACTTATAAATCCGCAAGTCATACTTAAAAAAAGGAGTGGGAAAGAATTTAGGGTTGGGAAGGGGGTTTTAAGAGAGAGGGTGGATTAATACTTCAATTTAGGGTTGAGAAGAGGTGTTTGAGAATTGTAGGTGTGCTGGGGGGGTTCATATTGACAACGTTATTATTGGACCCCTTTATATTGGTCAAATAAGCGTTTAGAGGGAAAATGGAGAAAATATCAGTATATGCGTATTTATTTATTCAAATTTAATATTTAAACGCAAAATTTGATGCTTTATAAATTTTATTCTACGAGTTTTTCACGTAGAGTGGCTGTTTCCAAATTACAGACGTCTAAAAGTGAGTTTGCAGTTTTCACAAAAGTTGGTAAAAATTGCCTTCTTTTCGACTGATGACGGCGACCTTATAAATCGGTCTAATTTTTAAGATAAGGAGGTTGGGTTAGGATCGAAGCACAATTTAATGCGCTTCAACTTTGAATACAGTTGTATTCAGAATACCGTGTAACAGAATACAGTGATATTTTCCGAACGATGCGTCGTTTGCAACATATGAGCAGAAAACCTGCAAAACTCTGAAAATGTCGAGTTTTTTTGCGGTTTTTGACCTGTACCGGTACCTACCGCTATGGGGCAGCAAACTTTAGATTCGTATTCAGCACCCCAAAAAACATATAATTCCGTTGATAATCCCCTACCGGACTCATATTACGAAACAGGCACTTTTGATCACAATTTGATCAGTCTATTATAACGAGTTAACTCATAGAATTCCAAATCAACAAAAATTTAGAATATTGGTTGTTAATTTATAAAAATTAGACTCTGTTGATCGTCAATTTGATCCAGAATATTTATTCCTATGCAGATGCCTATTTTTCTGTACTTTTTAAATATTATAACTTTGAACTGAAAAAGGTGCACTAAATATTAAGGCAAAACTAATGTACTTGACTTGTTTATATAAAGTATTTCTTTTCTTTTTTTTTACGAATAAAATAAATATTCTAGATGCACAGGAATATTTGCATTTTAAAATGGTGCAAGAGTGCACAATTAACTAATTTTAAGTAAAAAATGGATGACCGGTTTATGCATTGGAACCCTCGAATATGAAAACATTACAAGCTTGTCTGCTTGTATGTAACCAATGTCACACAATATAAATGGTGTCATGCGCTGCTGAATTTAGCAAAAAATATTAGATAGATAGATAGATTTATCAACCCTTAAATATTTTGATATTACGAACAAATTACGAAAAAAATGTATAGGTAGTTTATTTAAAAAATATTGCATATTGTGTATGGGTATTTTTTTAATTTGATAATTTTTTAAAGGAGCTTATTTTGACACAGAAAAATGTGTTAATCTTGGATTCCTATTGTGACAAACTTTAAATAATCGTTTAAACGACGGCCGAGGCAAACGGTCACGGTATAAAATTAAACGACTTACCTGTAAGGAAGTTCAATCCTCAGTTATACGAGATGGCCCCGTCCGAAGGGATCACACTGTAGTTTATGCTTCTAAGCCCTTTCGTGCGTAACCAACACTTTCTATAAAAATCAAATTAAGAGTTGGTGACGTCAGCCGTCTGCTCGTCTATCGCCCGGTCGGTGTTCCATATTATATTCATTATGTTTTTCCATCAGATCGACCATGTTTGGGCTTTTAGGTGTTGGGCGGGTGTGATCCCTTCGAACGGGGCCTTCTCGTATAATTTACTTCGTTACAGGTAAGTCCCGTCCTCGGGATCACCCTGTAGATGTTAAAAGCGTTTTGTCGATCTGAGTCTTGGGTACAAGGTGTTTGTAAGGAGGGCAAGTGTACTGGAGTAAGTGTGTTTGTTGTTCAAGGAAAAAGTTTATTGGTAAAGTATCAAATATTGTTCCATAAGAGAAGTGAATTCCTCACAAAGCGTCTAACATTGAATATTTTTAATAGGATCCAAGGAATTAATTTAATTAGCCGATAAGCCGCTTGGCAAATTATGTGTTGTCTAGCACCTCCCTATTATGAAAAACGTTAAATGTATTTGATTTTGCGCTCCAGGCCGCCGTGCGTCTAGTGTTTTTAATACATAACCCTGTCCTAAAAACTGTAGATCTGGACGCATAACGGGTGCTATGCGATTTAAAACTAAAACTGTGGTGTATACGCTTGCTAGGGTTAACCCCTTTTTTTCCATTTTGATAATGTTTGTGCTGTGGCTGGTCGGTGAGTTTTCTTAAGTGTTATGAGTAAATGGTCATGACCTTGTCTGAGATATTTTGTAACATTAAGGTACTGTTTTAATAATGATGCAATGCACAGATTTGTCTTTTCCCTGAAAAATGGAGGAACCATTTTGAGTTGACATTTTCCGTGGGCTCTTGATGTCTTTAAGATATCAGTAATACTTATTTCTATATTCCAAGTAGATAATGTTACTTAACCTAATTTTTGCACCCTTTGGCTAGTCGTTAGTGCTAGTAAGGGCTCTAAATTTGTAGGTGGGATTTTCCAAGGTAAGGGATTATAGTGGTGCTAACGTTTGTAAGTAAGTTAGTACTGGATTCGGATCCAAAGCTTCTCGACGCCGCGCCGTGAAAAACTGGTCTTATTCTAAAAGCTCCTTTTATAAATCTACTGAATGTACTAGTGTTTATTGGAGATCTATGTTGGTTGAGAGTGTTATAATTTGATCCGTGTACGAGGTGCCTATTTAAAAAATCGATAATTTTTATCGACAGTAAACACTTCGGTACCTTGACAGTAACTCTAACACTTTTTATATATACTGACTGTTGTATTATTTTAATGTACTATTTGCTACTAAGGCTTTATTTGCTGTTGATACTAAGGTAATATTTTCTATGTTTAATAGAAAACCTAATAAAGAGTAATTAAATTGATAGTTCATGTTCGCCAAACAATTTTTCTTAGTATGTATTATCTAAAATTAATAGGTCGTCTTAATATATTACAAAAATAAGGCAAATAAGGTGTCATGCTCTAAGAAGATTTGCAGCCGGTTTTAATATTTTATAAAATACAAAAGGAGTTGTGGATAAACCAAAGGACAAGCATGTAAATTCATTCAAGTTGGTTTTCATATTGAAACTTTAAGTATTTTGTATAGTTTTTATGTATGGGCAACAAACAATATGCGTCCTTGAGGTCTATGATTCCCATATCCAGTTTTTGTGTATAATGTTTTTTGTTGTCCTGTAGTCTTCTAGTTTGAAATGTGGACACTTAAGGTGTTTGTTTAGCCTTTTAAGATTTAGAACGAATATGTATTTGCCATTTGGTTTTTTCCGTAAAAAATATGAGATAAATTAATTTTTTTATTGTCTGCTTTTTTTAATAGCTCCTATTTTTAACAGAGTATTAATGCTGTTTTGAAATTTTGGAGATGCTTCCAGTTTCGGAATACTTTTCTGGGAGGGTCGACTAACAAATGTAATTTTATATCATTTGACCCAGTCTAAAATGTATGTTCTTTGGGTTAGTGTTGTGTTGTGTTGTTAGGTAGCCAGTTGTGAAAAAAATGTTTAATCCTGCCTGCGTAGCATACCTCTAATAATGGAGGGGGTTGCTCCAGTGTTTCTAGGAATATGGCACTCTCCTGTTGTTTTTTTGAGATGATCTCGGTGGCCTGGTGTGAGGTCCATGGCGGTTCCCCCTCCTCCTCACTTCTGTCTTGATTTTCTTCTTGGAAGTGGGACGCTGGTAGTTTAAATTTCTGCTCTGTGAGGGGGACACCTCTACTGCTGGAGGGTTTTAGTAAGTCCAGGGAAGTCGTCTCGATGGTTTTCGCAAATTTACATTTTTCGGCAAAGTCGGAGCCGAACAAGAAATTGTCAACTTTTTGCTGGGAGGCTATATTTTTGGACCTTTTCATTAAAATGTTTGTAAATTTGATACCTTCGGTAACTTGAAAGTGTATGTAACATGTCGGTTAATCGTTTTCGACTATACCAAGGACTATACCGACTATACCAAGGACTGTGTTACCGCTGGGTCAACCATATCTCGTGTTGCTAGGATTTTTGTTAAGGCCGCGCTTTCGGCTGTGATGCCCTTGGAAATTAACTCCTAGAGGTTTTATTGCAACCTATTTTTTACCTTGCAAATTAACTCCAGGAGGTTTTCTTGAAACCTATTATTTTAATGTTCTCTACTGAGAGAAGGGTTTTGATTTCCGGATTCAATAGAAGGAGCATTTAGAAATTTGCAGTTGCTTGGGGTATTCTATTTTTCTAAAAGTTGCTTTCTGGAATCTTTGTATAACCCTTAAGATAAGTAGGATTCCCACGAATGGCCAGATCTGGTGCTATTTCGGGTCCTTCAGAAGCTTCAGCCTGAGGGAGACTCCCCAAAAGTGTTTCTAATGGGTGTTCTTGTTGAGGTTGGAGTGGGTCTGGCAGTTGAACTTCGACCCGAGGTTGTTGCACTTCGATATTTGTTGAAGATATTTATGACGCTGAGTCTGAAGTATTTGATTCATCAGAAATGTCTGATAAGTCAACCTGTCAAGTCGACCTGTTAAAAAAAATGAATTCCCTTTTACTGAATTCGGTGTGAGCTCAAATAATAAGTAGGTGCTTATATAGGCGGCAGGTGTTATATTAGAATTGGAGTTAATCAATCTTTGTGTAACGGGTCCGAGGACTGCACTGGTGTCAACGGACCGATCCTATTTGGATGATTTATGCTCAACCATCAAGTTATGGGTCTTTATATGGGCCATCAAGATATGGTATTTATGGGTCTGGAGATAAGGTTACAAGTGGGAGAGTGTTTAGGTTACAAATTGTTTATTTAACTTTGCTTATTTTGTACTCTTGCATTTGATACGTACTTGGTAAGTGCCTCGGTTTTGAAGAGAAATTTTTACATTTCTTCAGTCAATCAGTTACTCATGTTTATATGCCTGGCTTGTTTTTACGGAATTTAAGTGGTAGATATTACTCTCTGCCTCTATTCCAATGTAGTAATCCTACACAGAATCGTATTTTCCATTTAAATAGAGCCTAATGTGCGGTTCGCGTGCCATTTTACTTAGTACTTTGAAATTAGGCAAGGTTTCGTTGGTCCTAAAAAAAATAATGCTTACTGACTTGCTGAAAAGTTGTCCATCCATCATTTATTGTATTTTTCTTATTTTATTTTTGATGTTGTTCTTGA
Source organism: Tetropium fuscum (assembly GCA_964058915.1). Lineage (NCBI taxonomy): Eukaryota > Metazoa > Arthropoda > Insecta > Coleoptera > Cerambycidae > Tetropium > Tetropium fuscum. The sequence goes on along the minus strand of CAXKVY010018542.1, from coordinate 200,823 downwards.
AGTCGTTGACTGCGTTTTCGATTTGGTATTTTTCTCTCTGTTTTTAAACACCACACTCTTTCAAACACCACACTGTCGAGCGTATGAAAATAATGAATATAATATGGAATAGCGGCCGGGGGGCAAACGGCTGAGTCACCAACTCTTAGTTTGATTTCTATAAACATTACGCACGAAAGAGGTGAGAAGCATAAACTTGTGACGCTCTTAGCTTCGGTGCGGAGGTTTTATCTCGAGCGCCACTGTCTGTTTAGAGTGCAGACAGACCACTTTTCCCTTCAGGCAGTATCTGTAGGGGCCACGGATAACTTTTTGTGGAGACGGGCGGAAGCCAGGTCACGTGATACACCGATAGGCCTTGTATTACCCTATTTTCTACACTATTGAGTGTAGAAAAGAACTACAGCCTATTGAGTGAACCCACACGGTTTCCACGTGTATCTAACATTAATGTCGAAGAGCGGATAGTGAAAATTGCGTGCGTGACCCAGGTAGCCTGTGGAGTCCCTGCTGCATGCAAAATGCGCAGCAGAAGGGTGGATGCAAAATGCGACAACCCGAAGGGTGCAGGATGCTACGACTCGAACTACAGCCTATTGGGTGAACCCACAGGATTTCTACATGTATTTAATTACGATTTCGGACACCGGATTTCCTTAGCGCTTGTTAATAAAGTACACTTACTTTTCATTTGTGACGGGGATCGGTATCGGCAATCAGGGCAAGTCGCCACTTGTCAGATTCCAGGAAACAGCAGCGAAGGCGGTGGGCAGAGTGAGCAGGTGCTCGTGGTTAGCGAACAATGCTAACTGACTTTACACACACTGTCGGTGATGGCAATGCTTGGCCTCTATCCTTTCCGGGATACTTTTGCCGGTTGTTGTGTTTAATGTTGTGACTTTGTTCTAGACTTTCCGTTTATATGTATGATTGTCTGCGACCTATGGTTAGGATGTTGTAGGAAATTTGCGGGTGTTAGTTTTTCTATGGTTAGTTGTTAGTTATTTACAAAAGCTGTGGCTAAGAAGCATTGGATACAAATTCCTTAGGTCTAAGTTAGTATTTTTGGGTCTTTTTGTGTTGTCTTTTATGTAATTATATTTTATTATTGTCTATCTTTTTTTTTTGATGCCTCTTTTATTTATTTTGTTTTCATGCTCTTTTCATGCTATTTTGTTTTGCATGTAGTTAATGCTTTTATGGTTATTTTTATTATTCTTATTTTTTTTTTGGTTTGTTTTTTTTTTCTATCTACATAATTAGTATTGGGGTTTGGAGCGCTTTGGAGCTGCTTTTATATGATTTCGGACGGTTTCTTCGCGTTGACACGTGATCTCCCTACCTACCGATATCGTTGGGAGTGAAGCGCATGTGGCGCTGTCCGATATTTCGTTGCCTTGAGGTGACGGTTACGCGGATTATTGATAGTGGAAAAACTATTTACGGCGGCGTGGTACCCTGAAGGGATTTATTTGTTTATGACCTGGTTATAAGCAGAACTGAATGTACAATTTATTACCAATATTTACCTAAAAAAAACGAAATTTTACGAGGCATATTAACGGAGAGAATAAAATAAAATTGAATTTAACGTAATGAGGTGGTTAATTATTTCTACTTTATTACAAACTACAGTGTGATCCCAAGGACGGGGACATCGATATATAATTTGCCACACTCTCATGCCAGCCGTTAAAAATAATTAATAATAAAAACCGTCAATGACCACGGACAACGGTTGATTCGATGCCTTCCCTTTAAATAGATACTTACTTTCAGCCTCGTATATACAATGTATGTGTTCTCCGCCACAAATAGAAGTATTTTTTTCTCCTGAAAAGAAGAAATATATATTTTTGTTTATATATATATATATATATATATATATATATATATATATATATATATATATATATATATATATATATATATATATATATATATATATATATATATATATATATATATATATATATATATATATATATATATATATATATATATATATATATATATATATATATATATATATATATATATATATATATATATATATATATATATATATATATATATATATATATATATATATATATATATATATATATATATATATATATATATATATATATATATATATATATATATATATATATATATATATATATATATATATATATATATATATATATGTATATATATATATATATATGTATATATATATATATATATATATATATATATATATATATATATATATATATATATATATATATATATATATATATATATATATATATATATATATATATATATGCAGTTTTGTTGTTTATTGTGTACATAATATATTCTCAATAATTTTATTAGTTCCTAATTGTATCTTTCAGTTGAATTGGCATTTGTATGTCTGATGGAAATAAATTTATATTATTATTGTGAGAAATTTCTGAAGTTAAAAACACAAAAAAATCTGCTTGTCTTAAATCCATAAAAATATTTAACCGCAAAATTTAGTAAAATAATAGTTATTCAGTTTGCGTGTTTAATATACAAAGGTGGTTATTTGAATCAAATTAGATGGTAGGGAAAATGAGAGACTTAATAATTTGTTTTATAAATAATCTTTTAAATCCAATTTTACTAAAAAACTTACATATAAAAAATATTACATATTAAATTGAAAATTATTTAATAAAATTAATTAAAGTGTTATTCAATGCAACTCCCTCCAACATCCCCATAATTTTCAGCTGTTCTTATAAACTTGCTGTATACTTTGCGGATTACAGTAGGCCTATTAAATTCTCTGCTTACGACTTTTATTCTGTGTGTCAAAACATTCAAAATGCGTGGAAGACCAACAGTGTACCTTTTTTACTTCAAATTGCCGGTAAAACGAAATCCATAGGTGATAGGTCAGTTGACTTAGCAGGCCATTCAACTGGATGTATCTTTCAATCCATCTTTCTTCAAAGTGCTCTTTCAATCACTGCCTTTATAGTTACGTTTAATGTGCTGGGCAACCGTATTGGTGCCAGTACATTTATTCTCATTGTTCAGAATTACGGACGTAACCAAGGTAGTACAAAGGTTTGCAAAGATATTTATATTTTATTTATATTTATTATATATTTATTCATGTTGGTCTAAATTTTCTTCTATGAAGTATGGACCACTAACATGGTTATGAAAAATACCACACCAAAAATTATTCTTTTTAGAACAAAATTACAATGAGTAAAATATTTTTTATTTCGTTTATTATTATTAAAAAACTATATTTTTGTTAACTGTCGTTAAATGTTGGCTAACGTCTGAAGTAACGATATAATGAGCGTACGCTGGCGGTCTTTCAAAAGGAACATGGAACGTAATATGAGAAAATAGTAGGTCTACTGTAATCCGCAAAGTGTACGCCGAGTTTATTAGAAGAGCTGAAAAATGGGTGGACTTTGTAGGGTTATATTGAATGCCTTATTATTTTTAAGTAAATAATTTTGAATTTTATCTATAATATGTATTTTATATATTATAGATAATACCTATATAAAATACTTATAATATTATTCATAAAAAAATTATTGTCTCTCGTTTTCACTATCATCTAATTTGATTTGAATAACCACCTTTGTATATTAAATATTTAAAGTGAATAACAATAAAGTGTTTTACTAAATTTTGGGGTAGAAACTTATCTTTTTTTAACTTACTTGTTAGTAACGGACACCCTGTATATGCAAACAAATTAAAGTACATTTTTATGTGTAAAACATAGGCAGAATTTTTTGTAGAGAATATTTTTTTCCGTAAAATGACAAATTATATAATATTATATTATACAACATTATATCCCGGTCCTTAGTTATTTGTTATTTGTATATGAAAAAAATACAGCTTATAAAAAATAGCTTTATCAAATCACACAGTTATTTGCAGAGGTAAGTAATAGCATATTCCACTTACTTGGCATATAAAAATTGACACAGCCACATTTATTAAGTGTACTATTTGTGATACACTCTATTTGGCAATTCTGTTGCGTATATATTCTGAAGTATCTTAAAGGCCTCTCAACTGGTAAGTAGCAACTTCTTCTACTGGTATGGTAGCTTTTAATAGCTTCAGAGGTAGTAATCATATCTAGAGACATAGCTGCCATAATTGCTTCATTGAGGGGAATCCGAAAGTGCTGCAGTTTCGTTGTGGGCATTCCAGAAGGATGTGATATTTGCACCTAAAAGATACTGCGCTGAATTGACGCCGAAGTAAAAGTCATACATAATATTTTTTTTTGAGGTAGTAATCAAATTACCTTATATCCTTGAACAGAAGATCCACATTCAAAATCCAGATCTTCGTCATCAAGAGACAATTTGGCCTCCAGTGCAAATACAGCTCCAGCAAATAAGGAGCGTTTAGGGTATGTTACTATTTCATCATCTGTATATCCATGTTCTAAAGTCCATGTAGATAGAGGCGCTTTATGATAATTTTTAAAGTGAATACTAAAATGAAATGAAAGAAAGATCAGTTATCACACACACACACACACACATACACACACACACACACACACACACACATATATATATATATATATATATATATATATATATATATATATATATATATATATATATATATATATATATATATTAGCTTTGAAATTCTTTGCTATTCATATTTATTTTGTGTAATCTTGGGTTGGTATATGTATATGATATATATATATATATATATATATATATATATATATATATATATATATATATATATATATATATATATATATATATATATATATATATATATATATATATATATATATATATATATATATATATATATATATATATATATATATATATATATATATATATATATATATATATATATATATATATATATATATATATATATATATATATATATATATATATATATATATATATATATATATATATATATATATATATATATATATATATATATATATATATATATATATATATATATATATATATATATATATATATATATATATATATATATATATATATATATATACAGTGCGTTAGAAAAGTAACGGATAAATTCAATATTTCTTAAGACTGACGTTTCTACGCAATACTGTTCCCAAACACATTTCATTTAATACGAGCAATACTGTTTCCAAAAAACATTTAATTTCATACGTGCAAAATATAATATTAATAAGAATACAATAAACAATGAACAACATAACTCAAGAAAATTAAGAGTAAAACGTAGTAAGAAACAAACAACAAAACAAAAATCACCCATTATTTTTCAACTATTCTTTATTACACTTTATTTTGTTAGTATAAAAAGATTTTTAATTACAATAATCTTCAAAAATTTTGAAAATTGTTTTTTTGAATATCAATATTTTTCGCTCAAAATCGGTAAATAGGTAGGCGTAAAATGTCATCAGGAACATATTTTTTTAGTGGAATTTTTCGAAATATTTACAACTAAGATCATTTTCTAAAGATATTTTTGGCAAATCACAAATTTGACAGTTGCCAGATGTCAGCTGTCAATTTCGTGTAGGTGCGAAAAAACGATTTCTGGAATAATCGACCTTGAACAACTTGAAATGTAAACAAGATATCGGTGGGGACTTTTCTGAAAATTCGGTCATTTGGATTTTTTAGTAGATAAATCTTTATGTCTCTGGACTATAGCGCTCACTAAACGACTATTATAGGTAGTGTAGGTATCAATATACATAAATGCGGCTATTTCGGATTCGTTTAGTATATATAGAATCTCAACATACTATTAGATGACCATATAAACACGAACGTTTGTTGGGTGTAATAGTTATAGACTCTCTGATTATTATATCATAAATATTTTATATACCTACTTAGAAATTTGTTTACAGCCAAGCTTGCAATAACCAAATCGCAGAGATGAGGGAAATTGGTCTGAGTATCAAATGGCATTATAAATTCCTCTCGAACCTAGTTCAATGTAGATATTACCATCAACCATGGTAATAAAATAATGTAGGTACAATACACCGGATTTCAAGGAAAAGCCTACCCCCTCTGGCTCCGCTGTTATTAATTTTATTTACTACATTTTTGCACTAATAATATTAAAAATGACTACCTGCTATCTAGTATGAAAGAAACGGTTAAAATTAACGGTTTTTAATGAAATTTGAAGAAAAAAGACGTTGCATAAAACCGCCAACGCGATTATATAAAATATTGGTGCTAGTTAAATTATTTATAGCTCTCCCACTCCTCACATATAATGTGAAAATATTACTAATGGCCCAGTCAATGAATGCTCAAAAGGGGTGTATAGAGAGATATGGAAGGGACATATTTGAAGTGAAAGCTTCTTTAGACGCGCTCTGCAATTTTCGCGCTCTCCACTTTCATTTTTATAGGTGTTTAATGAGACTGGGCTGTCATACGTAGCAACGCTCAGTCGATTAACGCCTAGCAACGAGCTAGGTCACCTGTATCCCTTACTCGAAGCTCCTGGTAATAGATCCTGCTAAGAGAAAAAGCGCGCTTTTAAAGCATTTTAAAGATTCTTAATGTGGTAGAAACAGTGTATACAATCTCCTTCGCCAGTGCGGCATCGATACACGCCCAAAACCCCGGCAAATCCGTAAAAAAAGCAAATTCAAAAAATTTTGCCGTACAGTTTCTGACACGGGACCTACAAAAATGGACACATGCCCTGAACACAGCACCAAAATTCAAGATGTGTGCAAACTTGCAAAGCCCTTCAACAACCAAGAAACCAAACATCACAGCTACAAAATCCGCTGCGGAAATAAAAACGCAAGACAAGTTTCTAATTGTGGAGAATATTAGATTATAAGTGGCCCGTAGGTGTTTATTTATCCTAAAATGAAATTCAATCAAAGTATTACTTGAATCGCCATTGGCATACCGTTAGTGTGAACCTATCAGGTGGGCATGCCCAGGTACATATGCTTTCTAAAATATCCTTTATCCGTGTTCCTAAACAGGCTGCCAATAGTGCCAATGTAGAATATACTTGATATTACTATACAATTGCTACAGGTAAGATAGCATACCGTTTGTGCATGTCTATGTATATCTCATATGGTAGAAATTTAGCAATGTTAAACAATAATTTTCCGTCATTTTACTCAAGCCCAAATTGACACCATAAAATATATGTACCCTAAAATGTCAACATTGAAAATGACATACGATTTTAACAGGTTTGACATAATAAATAACAAAAATCAATTTGTAAAGTAAAGAGTCAATTTTCTGTGTATTTAATCACTATGCCATTTCATTGTTGATGCAGTTATGACCTACCGAACTAAAATAATTAATGGCATACAAGTTGTGCCAGAGTTATAGAAAAAAATACCGTGCTTTAAGTCAGTATGCCTTTTGTTCTATATATTAGGTTGATTATTAACTTTCGTTAAATAAATATGGCAGACATGTTATGCGAGTTCATCATATGAAAAATTGAATTGACCGCGTATTTTATGACGTAGTAGCGTTCCGCCATTTGAGGACGCCGCACACGCGACGGGACTAAAATCACCAGTATTGTGACAACTATTGTATTGTGCGTACGATTTTTCAGAGATGGGTGAAGAGAAGCTGTGTTTTGTGTGTGAACAACGACATGAAAAAATAAAACTTTTTACCGATAGTGCTTTATTGAAGTGTCAGGCAACTTTACAGTTAAGAATTAGACATAAATTAAAATATAATGAATGTAAACTTCCATTGACAGTGAACAATGAAATCGGTTATCATCCGAAATGATTTCTTATTATTTTCATCAGTTATTAGAATTCATTAAATTGTACAATATTAGTATTTATAGATCCTGAAAATGATCGTCAGCATGGTAACGTCAGCCAATCTACGGACGATGGAGATGATGAGTGTGATTATGACTATGATTATGATGATGGAGAAGACGATGAGGAGGACAAAATGGATACAGATTATGATTACGAGGAAGAAGAAAATGAAAGCGGCAAAGAATCATATACCGAAATTGACTTCACTGATGAATAAAAAAATCTGTCATGTGTAATAAATGTGTATGTAAATGTGTATTTCTTTATTAAAATCTGTTCGTTAATTTTACTTCAAATAAACCTTAATGACATGTTAATTCTCATAGTTTTGTGTATAATAAATTTTATTTATATGGAATAAATGATTGTATTGAGCCAAATCATTCTTTAATTTTCTGAAATAAGCATTTATTTGCCTTCAATATAGTTTTATTAACAGATAATGTATCTAAAAAGAGTGCGATTTTCTCGGCAATTAAATAAATAATTTTATTAGTGTGTAATAAAATTATTCGTGGAAGAAAAAAAAAGTTTTAATAAATAAATAGTAAATAAAATTTATAAATTAAAAGCTAAAAAAACGCACCCTAAATGATTTTTTCATAAAGAATATTATGTTTTTTGCCGTATGCCCGTTATTATTTGATCCAAATATACCGCAATTCAATTGCTTACAAAAAGGCATACTGTCTACAAAAAAAATCGTTCATTTCATTTGCACTAGTCCTTTTTCGTATTATCATACGTATTTCATAATTTGAGAACTTCAGACCTTATCAAACGATATGCCATTTATTGTAGCACACAAATATATCTCAAATGTGTTAAAAACAAAGTGGCATACAGATTTAACACAGTAAATACTCTAGTAATAATAAAAAAATACTCTATAGTAAAATCCCGAGACGTCGGTCCCGTGACTACATGACGCTAGTTTCCGTTTTTCTATTTCCGGCTTTTGCTTTGTAACACGTAATGCCTATGGACAAAAATATTTTCGAATGCCACTGTGTTAGTTTGCGACAAACTTAGAATGTGATTTAACTAAGGGTATGACGTTATTTTCGTGAAATTATAAACATTTTTCTATTGTAATTACGAATAATTTAATCAAGGTAAAGTACATCTAATGTGAATTCAAACCCCATAAATAGTAAAAGTCGGCAAGTCTTTTGTAAAACAAAAGCGGCCGCCTTTGTATTTGAAGGAGATGAAGACAGTATGCATGGGTACAATAAAACTACAAAAATTGATTGATTGCTTTTACGTTTTGTGGTACCTTTTCAGATACAAATATTTCTTTTACTACTAAGACTGAAGTGAAGTAAAATAGTTTTACATCAAGCATTGGGTTAACTAGGCTCTCCATCGTTATCTTAGGGACCTAATATTTCTATAAACATTTCAAGAGGCAAACAGAAACGTAACCTTAATAGAGTAAAGATTTGTTGGTTTATTTTCTAACACAAATGGCTACCTCTTCCACAACATATACCACAAGTTCTGAGAGTGAACTAGAATGAACGATCAACGTAGGAACTTGTAGTACATGCAAATGAAAAATGTTTGTGGTAATACAGGCGGGCGGTTACAGTATATATTTAAAAATTCGAAAATTAGTTTTCACTTCTATCGTGTGGTCAGAAGCACATACCCATTTTTTTTTACTTTGGGATTTTGTTCTGAGTAGTTAGGAGGTTGACATATTAGTCTCCATTGCTAGGAGGTGAGCGTGATGCAGGGGCGTAATACCCGCAAAATACACTATTTTAGTTGCTGTTGGTTATAATTTTTATATTAAATTAAAAACTAATAGAAAATGCAACATGTTAATCAATAATTCATAACTTTGGAACCACATAAGATATCCAATTCTAACAAACAATTTACAGCAAATAAACTAATATTGTTGACAATTTTGAGCCACATCAAAAATCTGAATTTCACCATGGGATATTTTGAAAATAGCCAAAGAACTTACTTTTGTGTTCTCCTGTATGATGCATATCATTTCATCTTTATTAAAGAAAATGAATGCGAAATGAAAAAATTCAAAAATTATACAATATCAAATATTGTCAAAATTGGCGCAAAGGGGCACGTTTTTTGATATCATAAGAGAGTTAAAATAAATACATTCACATACGGTGTTTTCAGTAATGATTAAATATGGGAAAGGTCCCTATATTGGACCACCTAAGCAAGTACCTTTATCAAATGAAAGAGTGTACCCAATTTTATGCGAAACAAAAATTAGGACATCGTTATGGATGTAATAGAAGCACCGATCGTACAAAACTGAGTAAAACCCTATTTGGTTGTTTGACAAAAAATACATTCAAAATAAAGTCAGTGATCCAACTTAGGTTACTGGTTTCCTAATTTGAACCACAGGCACAGAGTCATCTGTGAAACAGGGTCTATAAATTGGACCATCTCTATTTTTCAACGTTTAAGAAAAGAAATGTTATTTAAACGATAATGACATGTATTGAAACTGAAAATATAACAGATACATTTAGTAATATATTAGAACGAAATATTAGTATACAAAACAAATCAATCAGTCACTGTCAGACTCACAGTTTATACAATAATAATAAGCAGTATTGCGGCTACTGATGCAATTTAATTGTCAAAAATTTAATTGTTGTTTAGAATGTGATCAATAATAGACAGTTGGAGGCATTTGAGAGCATAGAAATTTTAAAATGTAATACAGTGCGAGTGAAATAAGTGTTAGAGGTAGGTAAATGATAGCCGTTCATCATTCCGTATTTTATGATTGAAAATTGTATCGATGTTACGTACTTTTTCCGGACCATTTTCAAATAGTCAAAACCGTGAATTAGAATAAGACTTGAAAAAATTTTAGTAAATACCAACCAATACCGATTTTCTAAAATTAAAACAGATTTTTGATAATTTAAAATTTATAAAATGTGTTTCATTCAGCATACGCACTAGAAGATACGAATTACCAATTTTAATGTCTAAATTTCTATCAGGCGAAATAGCTTATCGATAGGAGACCAAATAGTTTCGGCGGAATCTGGAACAACCTCACCGCGAAATAGAGTTTGCTTATTCAATTTGTACTTCAAGAGGTACCTATAATATAGACTGTGAAGGAGATGCCCCTTTCGGCGGAATCTGGAATAGTTTTACCGCATATTTTTTAATTAAAAGTGCAACCCTTCAAAAGGCAATCTCAGATTACATTATCGTTTGTACCTAATAAAGTACTACTTGTCATCATCTAATAAACAAATAATAAATTACCCGGAAAAGTATGTAATTTTGATACAGAGCTCCCTGAAAACTCAACCGATAAATCATTTATTTAGTTTTGTTGTATAAATAGATAACTGCTTTACTGGTGCTTTCTTCTAACGCAAGTAGATAACTACTTTTATTATTGTTTTCTCCCCACGTAAACCAAATGTTTTTGTTATTGCTTTCTCCTTACGCGCGCACGGTAGATATAATTAATAACTTACAGAAAACTGTTGCCGCCTATATTAACCGCCATTAGTGTTGCGTTGCTATGAAAATTTACGCTTGCTTGTTTTAAATGGAAGAATAAACCGTAACCATTTGATAAACAGACTGTGGCATGGACATAACCTATATAATAATATATAGAGTCATGTAAGTAGTGGTATGTAGTTCTCTCTGTAATTGCTGTAAACCCTGTATAACAAAAATATACTCACACATTATCTCTAAAAAGTTGTGTCCTGTCCAACAAATTGAAAGCATAGCATATTCCTTCGTCGATGAACAAAGGAAAAAATAAATCTGAGCAATTGTAATATTCTCCCATAAATTTGCATTCTGATATAATACCGTCGAAGTTTGGTTTTACCTATGAAGAAGATGATTAATATATCTTTATTCAGATTTTTTCTTGAGAAAAATTTTAAAGTTTAAATTATAAAAATCATTTTAAATTGCATTAATTACTGATAGATGAAAAATATATCTAATAACATGATAATAAAATATAAGTGATAATAAAATATTTTCAAACGCTATACTGAGAGACTCTGACAAAGAAGTTTGTTGCAATTAATACATTTTTTATTTTTTAAGGTTATTTTATTTAAAAACATGTCTTATTTAGGCATTTTGGTTGTCTTATTTAATATAGGGATTAATGTAGTGGTTCGCTAATCCCTATCCCTAAATCCTTAAATAAGACACCATATTCTGAAATAAAATAACCTTAAAAAATAAAGAGAATAAGTAACATGCAACAAACTTCTTAGTCATAAACTCTCAGTATAGCATTTGCAAATATTTTGCTATGATGTAAAGGTAGGCATATTTTTTATCTAACAGTAATTAATTCAATTTAAAATCATTGAATAAGCTTGGCTTATATTGAACATATCTCCTCTAATTTCCTTTAACTCCTCTGCAGTAATTTCTTTTGAGAAACGAAATACTTTAATCTTGTAAAATTATGAAAACCAATGGTTACACGGATTTCATGATTACTAGGTTCAAAAATTCTGACAATGCAGCAATTTGTTAATACTGTTACGTACGCCCATGTGGCCATCAAGAATTCGTGGCACATGGCAGGAAGAACGTTTCTCGCTACATCGAGGCATGCTAGAAGTTTGCGGACACATCGCAAAACGACTATTACATATTATAATCCAGTGCCGGAGATCGACGAGTTCAGTTGATATCTGATACGCGAGTAGTAAACATCTCGAGAATAGGAATTTAATTTAATCCCGAAACCCACGTGATTAGTTTATTTCTGTTCAATGGTGAATAATATTTCTATAAGTTGGTATTTAGAAGTTACCATATCAATAACTAAATAAAAATTCCTATATGAAATGTTAATTCACAGATTTCATGAGCCTGAGGTTTTTCAATGTAATTAATTCCGATTTCTTAGAGGATTTTCTAGTAAAATCCTGTTTTACGAGAATTGTTGTAATCTGCGAATTAATCTTCTGGTATTAAACAACAGTAAGTTATTTTTAGAACTGGGAAAACTACTTCAGTTTTTTACTTAAGTTGAACGTAGAACATTAGGGTTATGTTTATTAATTGTTAAATTTTTAAGGTTTAAAAATCCCGCTTACACCAGAACAAGATGCCTTTATTTTAATGGCACATTTTTGAAGTGGCACACAGAATGGAGATGGTAGTTGGTCTTTGCAATCTTACATGGAACAATTTTTTGAAGCTTTTGCCGATGAACATATTGTATATATGATAATAATTATAAACACAAATCAGTGCTTCTTAAACGATATGAAGAAAAACATTGTATATGCAAGAGAAAGCCTACAGGCAGACCAACTGTTTTATCAGAAAATGTTGTACAAAATAGTAGACAACGTATGGATTAAAATCCACAAAAATATATTCCACAGTTACCTGCTCAAACAGGCATTTATTTATACGGTGCTGGTATAAATTTATACGGTATATCTAAACAGGCATTTATACCATATAATTTTTATTGTATAAATTCAGTAAAGTTGAAATTAAAAGTAGGTACATTTTTGCACACTCAGGTAATTTGACACCTTCACTGAATTTGTTGAGACATTGGACGTTTACAAATTAGCGATCGGTAAGAAACCACACTGCGAATAGCTTGAAGGTTTTCTCATATTATATCTCTTCGGACTTGTCGGGAATAATTATGACGAAGCCTACATGCCAAATATTTACGAATCGTCACTTTCCTTAGTAATTTGTAAATATTACATTTTTTAGTTTTGATTAAATTTGGTCAATATTTGAGCGTACAAAAAATGTCTTAAGCGCGGACATTAAGTATCTTACTGGTTTCGAATAATTTGGACATATTAACTTCGTCTCTATCTCCAAGCATATCCTCAACCATTAAAGAACACGTACCGACCTTAATAGTTAATATACTAATTCTAAAATTTTTAGTGGCTGGTTCATTTTTATATAATTTCATTATTTCTAATATTTTTTGTCCATAGGCCGGTCGATTGGTACTCGTGACAAGGCGTTAACAAAGCAACTGCACATGCATCCTTACAAGGTTTCTGCGGTTAAACAATTACATCCACCTGACTTCAACCAACGGGTACAATATTGTCAATGGTTCAAAGAAATAATAATGATGTATTAGACCTGAAATTTTGCTCTGATGAAGCATGGGTACATTTAGTAGTCAAAGCTATAGAACCTGCGCTACCGAGAACCCACATAACTTCGTTGAAACGTCTTTACATCCTCATGGGCAGCAATTTAAAGCGGAAGAATGGACGCTATGGTGCCATTTTACAAGAAGCGCTGGAAACGATGTACGGCAATCAACTTGGCTATTTCCTGCAACACGTGGCCTCACCACATACTGCAGTGCAGACTCCAAGATATTTACATGAATGTTATGATATTCATGTACTTATTAGGGGTTTTGTGGCCTGCACGAAGTCCTGATTCTACACCCCTAGACTTTTATAACATTTTTAAAAATCTTGAACTTGAACGTGTTTTTGACTGCATGAAACTCAGAGTAAATTTGTGTTTAGAAAACAGAGGTCGTTTTGAACATCACATATGAACATATGTTACAACTTTTTGATAAAAATATTATTTTATTTGTGTTACATTTACGAGAACAAGTACAGTTTACATAATTTTTGTGTAATAGTACAGTTTTTTTTGTGTAATTTAACTTACACGTAAGTAAATATAATAATTATTATTGACGTCGTATTTCTATAGACCTTACAAAAACAAATCTTCAAAATTTCAGAGCCCCCTTAACAGGAACTTGTTTCTTCTTATTCTCTGAACTTATTTCTGGCATTATTTCTTTTCATGTTTAACTTCACAAGTAAAATGGTTTTCAGAATAATTTTTTCTACTAAACTATAAACTATTTATTACATGGTATAAATTTAACATCTTTTATAAACATGTTTTGTTATTTTTGCTATTATTTTTGTTTTGGACAATGTTGAAATAAGAATGTAATATTTGAAGGAGAAGCTGAATATAACTAAGCATTACAACGACAGCTCCAGGAAAAAAAAGAAGGCACTAAGGTGTGTATTTCACCACTAGTAAGAATGTAATAATAATTATGTTTTAATTTTAATTACTTGTAGTCGTATGGAACTATTGTTCCATACGACATTCTTTTATTTACGTTACAAAATAAAATACTCAAATCAATTATTGCTCTTTCTTGTGTAATTTACTTTTAAAGATTATATTTATCTCAAGTTGCTTTTTGAGTATTGATTTGTGTACAGTGTACATACCTATAAATTTTTCTTTTTGTGGAACTATCGGCAACATGTTTCCAAAAATCTAACCTACATAAAACTTCTACCGTGAAATTATTTATTTCTGGCATTATTTATTTTAATATGACTATTTTCACATTTAAATGTTTTGTGAATTTAAGTGAAAATTTTGTAAAGAAAAAATTAAATATGTACTCCACTGGTGTCATCATTTTGAGGAACACTTTCTGGTGATTTATTTTAAATATGGTATCAACCGAAGTATTACCGGTTGCTCAACCACCACGTCACGTGGATTTCGTGATTAAATGAAAGCCCTATATAATGTCAATGAGTAAGTACTTAAGTTCAGTCATTATATATTATCAAGTTAATAAAGTACTGTTCAGTTACCGGATGTTTAAAGTATTGGATCCACGAAAAGTAGTACCGTTTGTGCAGAGTGGAAACACAACAATAATATAATAATACCTACCTACCTCATCATAGAAATTTAAATAGTCCAACCAAGTTCCATTGTACTTATGCGTTGCTACCATACTTCTATTGTAATTGCACATTAATGAAAGCAGTCCGAATTTGACTTCCCTAAAAATGACCGGAAAATGTTAATGGCGAAAATCGAAAAATAAACGACTTTTTGAGTAGTGTGCATATGGAATTATCAAGTGGAAAAACCTATGGGAAATTGCTATTACAGTAAATCACATAATGCAAGTCATACCTATTAAGAAACAAATTTCATAAAAAAGTGTGATTCTAAATTTACAAAGAAACCAAAAGATAACATATTTAAGCTTATCAAGCAACGAATTTTAAGACAACACTTCGTACAGCACAAAACCGCTAATGGTAGGAATATAGGTAATAATATTTTGTCGCAGCAACATCTACTCCTATAACAACTTTTAATCGGTAAATTTATTTAATTCTATATAAAACTAAAATAACGGTGACTTTACGTTTTCCGCCATTGTAGTTACCCGAGAAACATAAAAACAGTTTTGTCTTGATTATTACTAAATTGCTTATAAAGGCAAATAAAATAAGTAGTTTTAAAACAGTCCTCCATGTGCAATGAGAGTCTTTTTTTCAGATCGACAGGAAAACCTTGATTTCGCAGAGCTGCAAACCACGAAAGTGTCATTTTGCTTACCTAGGCAGGGAAAGTGATTGGTTTCAGTGGAGACGGAGCAATTCTATATTCATGAACAAATAACTACTAGCTATACATGAACAATAACATAAAATCTATAGAGGGTTGATTTTGGGATGGTAGCAATAAAACGACTGATTATATTACTTAACGTTTCGGTCCCTTTTTTGTGCCTTTTTCAAAAGAGGATTTTATTTATGACATATTTGATATAGACATAAATGACAGTTTTAATGTTACTAGACGCTCGATTACTGTCATACGGAAGAACAGTCAAGAAATCCTACGAACTTATATATTACATTTTATTATTACTCTAATTTTAGTTATGTTAGTATTATGTAGATGTATATTTATCGTAAGTAGGTATGTATGTACGTATATAAGTTTATATATTTATAGAGATAATGTTTTCTGTTAATTTATTTCATCTTTTATATTAACAAATTGTCGATTGTAGAAAGATGTTCTGTATCGTTTTTGTTATTACATGCATTAGGATTTTTCTGAAGATAAATATTGTTCATATATACTGGATAGGCTGGAACTTTTGATGTAACTGTAACACTCGGAGTAGTTTCCACAAACACCAAAACACTTTCACTTCGCTCGACGCGCGTTTCGCCAACCAAGTTGGCATCATCCGGAGACTATTAAAACTAATCTTAAACTACAAAACCTACCATATTTATACTATTATCATGGTGACGTCACTAATGACATCACCGTGAAATTTACGCGTGACTAATCACGCTTCAATCATCGGTTGCTAAGCAACGCGTAAAGCGGGCTATACGGTATAGGTCCCTTGTCACTATTCATACTACTATTACATTTAACAACTTCTATGCTCTCAAATGCATCCAACTGTCTATTATTGGTCACATTTCTAACTAATCTTAAATTACTAATATCTATTCTATGATTGTTGTCAAAAGCATGTTGTGCAACACTAGACTTATCTGTTCTTCCATATTTTAGATGAGCCATATGCTCTTTAAATCTGGTGTTAATTGATCGTCTCGTTTGTCCAACATATTTTCGATCACAATCATTACAACTAATTTCGTAAATCCCAGACCTTTCATTTGGAACAATTTTATCCTTTGGATTGTCTAAAAGTTGTTGTAATTTGTTGCTCGACGAATGAATCGCTGTTATACCCACGTTTTTGAAAACCTTACTCAAACCACGAGTAAACCGGGGTTCGTACGGGATGGATACATATTTTGGAGTCTCTATATCCTTTTGAAAGGTCGTAGAATTACGAAGTGTGTCCTTAAATTTACGCATCCTAATTAGTTTTTCAACTATATCTCTAGGATAACCATTACTCACAGCTAAGTCTTTAATTAATACTTAGAAATGTGTAATACTTAGTTAGAAATATGACCAATAATAGACAGTTGGATGCATTTGAGAGCATAGAAATTGTAAAATGTAATAGTAGTATGAATAGCGACAAGGTACCTATACCGTATAGCCCGCTTTACGCGTTGCTTAGCAACCGACGATTGAAGCGTGATTAGTCACGCGTAAATTTCACGGTGATATCATACCGCACAGCCCGCTTTACGCGTTGCTTAGCAACCGATCATTGAAGCGTGTTTTGGTGTTTGTGGAAACTACTCCCAGTGTTCATATATTCCGAGTCAAGTTTTGAACGCTCAGTATCTAGATATAATAGAACTAGAAGTATTTCAATGAAATTCAGATTTAGTATTAGTTTTAAGGATTGGTAAAACAACAAACGATTATCCTATATCATCTGTATTCCTTTCCTGTTTTGGATAATAGAACTTGTTGACATCACATTTTACCTATCACAAATAAATACATCGCTCTGATGTATGTACCTGTACCTGATCTAAGTATTTCTGATCCAACCACTAAATTATGGCACAAAATTATGTTCAAACTTATTCGCATACCCGATTGATAACGACGCTGCCTGTGAACCACGCATATATAAAAATCTACAAAAGCTACCAGAACTTCACTGATATTAAGCAAAGGCTATAATATCCAAGAGCTTCAAACTAATACGTGGTTAACAATAATCTCTGAGATTCTACACATCACGATAAGCTGTTCCAAGAAAAGAAGTAGCCGAACTTATTTACAAAAACTCAATCCTGAAATTACAACCCGGCTGCAGTGCTTTCATTGGAATCACTAAAGCCTAAGCAAGCTCCAAAGAGTATTTGGAAATGAATTACAACCCCAGTATTAATTCCATTTGACTGTTGCAGTAAAATTTTCATTATTATTTTATGTATATCCTGCTAATGCCCACGGAGAAGAAGAGTAGCCATTGTAGCATCTTTATGACCTCCACCTCCACCAATCGCAAATTTAGTGTGTTCAGCAGGCTACTTCCAAGGAGAAAACCACCAATACACCACGAAGAGGGAATCAACGAAGAGTGTATCGAAATGAACAGTTGAAAGACTAACAGTAACTTATTTTTAATCCATTTTAATATTATATAATTTAAATATTTTTACCTGAATTTATTTAGTTTCATTCATGTTAAATTTTTCTTATTATGTAACTTGAATTTTATATTATTTAAAAGTCGATGTATAGCATCAACTTTTTTTATAAGAAGGAAGTTGTTATATATAAACTCATGCCTAGTATATGGAAGTAAAACTTCCCCTGATATCATATTTTAATGCTTTCGCATAAGATATCAGTTTTATTTTAAATAATCTAGTTAAAATAATTTATATATAACGGGCAAAAATAAAAATGTCATTCATACTCATCTGCACTCAATAGTTGATTATCCTTCTTCATGTTTAAATATTTTGTGTAATTAAACTTGCTGGGAACCGACTTTGTTTCTGGGCAAATTGTAACTGTAGGGAATGGTATGTCCCATATATGTGTTTCCTTGGTGGAAAAGATGACGACGATCGGAGAACTTTCCCATTTTCTGTATGTTTTTAATATCAACGTAGTACAAAGATACATTGATACAGATATACTAAGTATCCACCAGATTCTAAAAACGTAACACATATAAAAAACTCTACATTTAACTTATATCTGCTTATCACAAATATAAATATAATTCAGTTTTAAGAAATTAAGGATTGAATTAAATAACGTACCTATAGAAAATAAAAACATTGTTTTAAGTAGTTACTTGGACATTATTTTTTAGTTTGAACAAGATATGGAAAACTATGTCCGTTATTAACTTATGGGCAGAAAAATCCTATTAAAAACCATATTTCGCATATATTTGACTACCAACAAGGGAGAAAAAGATCTGCATCTGCATCAGAGCGATCTCTTCCTTTAAAACGAGAAAGGAAACGGCTAGTAGATGAAGGCTTAAGTTCTGAGAAATATGAAAGCAAATTATATTGAATTGAAATGTTCAGAAACAGTACTAGAATTCTATCAACCCCAAGATCAGCCTAGTCCAAGCTCAGTTGAAGTCGGGCCAGAACAAGGGGCCCGAACAAGGGGTGCTGAAGTTGTACGCGGCATAATCGTAGAAGTTAAAAATATTGGGGTATAAGTCAAAACCATCATTTCGTAGTAAATATCTTATATTATTGTGCAACATACAATCTAAAGTTTGCGATACAGCTTCATCACATTGAATTTTTTTCTTACGAACACCAATGGCATTTACTGTAATTACAATCTGATCTGAACTTAGATCAATGAGTAATATTTTTCTAACCTAATTTACTACTGTTACAAAATTTATATCTAAGGACTTACTCACTAGTGTTCCTTATATTTTTCTAATACTTAATTACACTAATATTAATGTGTACACAGGCATTGTTCTCTGCTTTTGCACTAACAAAATTATACTAGCTCGAAGGGTCCAAACTGATGATCTGGGATTATGTTTTTGTCTTCAATGACTGATTTTAATCTTTTAAGAAATATTTTTTAGAACAGTTTTGATATTACAGGAAGCAAGGAGATAGGCCTGTAGGACGAAGCTTCATTTGGTGGTTTTCCGGGTTTCAGGATCATTTCTGCTACTTTCCATATCTTCGGTACATATTTTAATCTAAAAGATGCATTAATAAGATAGGTAAGTTTTACAATGGCTTTACGTGGGGATGTTTTAGGATTTCCCCCGTAATTAGGTCAAATCCTGGGGCTTTTTTCGGGTTAATATTTTCTTTAATTTTTTTTGCTATTTCTTTCGGGGTAGCAGGTCTGATTGCACCTTCTTCCTGGGTAAGATTCTCCCAGTCGAGAGTGTTTTCTCCCTCATTCGGCTGCAAAGTCTCTTCAAGATATTCAGCGTACCTGTTGGCTTTTTGTATATTACTTTTTGCCCACGTACCATCTGTATTTTTAATTGGTGGGTTCTGCTGTATTGGTCTCTTTAGCCTCTTGGTGGCTCTCCATAGTGAATAGTCAGTTCACAGTTCCCTTAGGTAGTCAGTAATAGACTTATCTTTGATCTTTTTAATCTCACTTTTGAGTTTTTGTATGGCATTATTTAATATAGTTTTATCGACTGGTGATCTAGTTTGATGCCAGATTCTTCTGAGCCTCCTTTTCCCAAAAATAAGAGCTCTGATTTCTTTGGGATAGTTGTTACCTTTAATTCTTGGAATAATATCTGGAGTATTATCCCATGCAGCTTGTTGGATAACATTAACTAATGATTCTGCTTCCTTATCTAGTTGTTCTTCATTTCTTAGAGGCACTGACAGATTGATACTTTCTTCAAGTTTTAATCTGAAGCTTTTACAATATTTCAACGCTGGAAAATATTTCTTGTTGTAAATAGTATATTATACCTATACCACGAGGTAGTACTTTTAATTATTAAAAGAGCAAAAAGTAAAAGAATTAAAAGTACTTCAGACGCAAGGTATACACGATATTTCTCGTACTTCCGAAATTGATAAGTATACATAATATAAAAAAGGACAAAAATCTTTTCGTACGTCCGGGATCAAAGTAATAACTTCACTCTCTTATACCAGGGACTGAAGTGTCACTTTTTGTCTTTCCGGAAATGAATATCGACGAAAATCCCGGAAGGATTTTATTATAAACAAAAAAATGTATCATTTATTTTATTGATTTAATATTTACCTAAATCAATGTGGATACAGTTCGTCATATTGACCAGTCCATCCTGAGTGAATGCAGCAGATACTTGAACTAATTCGGCTGCTCTTTCATCAATATCAGATAAAAATTTCTTCACTCATAATCGAGGTCTTGACACTAGCAGTGACAATGTCTCCAAATTAATCTTGTCACAACATTACTATGGTTGCACAATTGTCCATTAATGGCTCCCATTATTTGCCTCGCTTTATGCTTAACATTTATCTGTGTTTCTATAAAGGTTTCTATGTGCTTTTTTATATTATGTATACTTTTTAATTTCAGAATACGAAAAATATCCTATATACTTTGCGACTGAAGTACTGTTAATCGCTCAGGTAAATTATGACCCTCTCTGCGGTCGGGCCATAAACTTTACCTTTGGGATTAAAAGTGCTACTTCAGTCCCGCGGTATATACTATACTATTATAGAAACACATGATTATTAAGCATAAAGCCAGGCAAATAATGGGAGTCAATTATAGACAATTTCGTAATCATAATAATGTTGCTTTGTGATAGGATTAATTTGGAGATATTGTCTTTGCTAGTGTCATGAGCTCGATTATGAGCGAAGACGGTGTATCTGATATTGATAAAAGGGCAGCTGAAGTAGGTCAAGGATCTGCTGCATTCACCCAAGAAAGACTGGTCAATATGACGAACTGTAACAACATTAAATCAATAAAACACCTGCTACATTCTTTTGTTTCTAATTTAACATTTGTAACTATTTTAACATCATTTTAAGGTACAAGTAGAACATTCAAATTTTAGATAATGTTTTGAGGTTTCCAAAACCGTCGAAAAAAAATCAATGTTGATAAAATTAGATAATCAATGTTGATTATCTGCAAAAAGTGCCAAAAAAAATTAATTTTAGCAAAGCTATCCGTCCGACAAATCCAGGTTTTTGCACAAATAATTTACATGTTCAAAGTTACTCCCAACACGGACGCCGTAGCTTAAAAATTGTTTCCATGTTTTCTCGGTGAAAATGCAGTTAGAGTTCCGGCAGAGCTCATTTTGTAGGTCAATTATCTGCAACTTTTTAGTCAAAACGATTGCACTTGTAGTTTTTGCTAGAAATTAAAAAAACACATTTTTGCATTTTTTTAACTGCACAGTTCGTTACCTATGATTTTTTAATGCTTTAAAAAAACTAAACTTCTGAAAAGTGCCTGCATTTGACAAATATGTGGCTAATTCAGTAGGTGTGTAGGTATAACCGTTTACAAGATCTGTGATATTTCTTCATATTTAAGACTGTAGTTTATTTTGTTAATACTGTTTCATAACCTTAAAGAAGTTAGCATAACTTCTCTAGAGTGTGACGTCCACATAATTTCTAGGTTTAAAATCGAATAGCGATACGGGCTACATTAATCTCAAAAAATCACTGAAAACAAGAACACTACACATTGGGAAATTATCTACATTGAACATTGTTAACATCTAATTATCTTCATTGAACATCTAAAGGCTAGTTATAATCCTTAATTGTACGTATTTCATGAAAATATGTTTTTCTGTTTAAGTAGTGTGGGGATAATAATCTTAATATTAATAATTACAATTTACAGTGACTTTCCCAAACATGTGCCAGATTTGTCTTTTGGGATGGAGAAATACTTTTCTATTTATGGACAACCCCCTCTAAGATAGAACCCCACTTTTAAGATATTTCCTTACAGAAGCCGAAGTCACTGGAATGTAGATTTAAAAACATGATTAAATAATTTACTACATACCTAACAATGTTATAATTACCGCATAAAGTTATCTATAAGGAACTATTTTCCACAAACATTCACGTATTTTATTATAGGTTTTCATATTTTCAATATAATTTTCCACTGCTTACAGAGTTAGGTATGGGTCTATGGGAAATTTACGCGGGGCGATATCAACAGTACAGTAAGTGAAGCACTGGGGAATAGCACAGATTTTGTACAAATATTTTGGCGTATGTTTTGCATTTTTCTATACTATTTATAACCAGAGGATACAAGACCTCAAATAAAATTTACAAAAATACACAGAAAACTTAAATTTCTACTACATCTTCACAATACAAATAATAAGGAACCGATTTGTTGTCCACCTCTATAGCCTTTTCGTTTTATGCCGACAGATGTCGCTCACTCTGTGAATTTATCGATAATTTTATGTTGTTATGATACCTTGAAAAAATACCTCTCAACTTACCATAATAGCTGCACGAGAGCGCCGCGATCTAACTTTTTACCGGTATGACACACAACGCCAATAGACACCATTGTGATATTTATTAAAATTAATTGTCAACTTCTATATATAAAAACTATTAAATTAAAAAAGTTATTATAAAACTATTGTAATATATAATTTATAAACAGAATTCATTGTATTATATTTAGTATACGAAAAGCTGTAAAACCAGGCCATAAAAAAACTTGTACCAGTTTAATAGTCAAAATACAGTTACAACTACACAGCAAACTGTTATTCGATATTAGTTGGTATTATGGTATTCATAGTTAAAAAACATGTTATGTATAATCAATCTATTAATTATTATATATTATATATATGTATATATATATATATATATATATATATATATATATATATATATATATATATATATATATATATACATATATATATATATATATATATATATATATATATATATATATATATATATATATATATATATATATATATATATATATATTATATATATATATATATATATATATATATATATATATATATATATATATATATATATATATATATATATATATATATATATATATATATATATATATATATATATATATATATATATATATATATATATATATATATATATATATATATATATATATATATATATATATATATATATATGTATATATATATATATATATATATATATATATATATATATATATATATATATATATATATATATATATATATATATATATATATATATATATATATATATATATATATATATATATATATATATATATATATATATATATATATATATATATATATATATATATATATATATATATATATATATATATATATATATATATATATATATATATATATATATATATATATATATATATATATATATATATATATTATATATATATATATAAATATATATATATATATATATATATATATATATATATATATATATATATATATATATATATATATATATTATATATATATATATGCTTTATATAGCTACGAAGAAAAAAGAAAAGAAAAAGAAGAAGAAAAAAAAAAGAAAGAAAATACACTTTGTACGATTTAACGATTTACCATAATCTTCATATGTGAAGGATAATACTAGAATACTACTATACTAGATACTAGAATACAAAATTTCTTACGTATCATATATGTAGAAAAATAGGAGTTGTATAATAGATGAACTATATTTGAGTTGTAATTATGTTATAAATTACTTAGCGTAGATATTTCTCGTTGAAGTGTTGTGCACAACAATTTGATAGGTATCAAATGAGATATTATGATAAATGATTACGAATACAAAATTATATATGTATGTATTAATATATATCAGATATAGAAGGGAAAATGACAGTATATACTAAATAGGAAGTAGGAATGTAAACTGCAGGTATAGTAGGTATAATGTATAGTAGACCTAGTGAAGGTGTAAAGATGCTAAACATAAATAAACTCGATAGCTAAAGTGTGCATGGCATAGACATTAATATAGAAAATAGGACATGACAAACTTTATTCTAAAAATGAATCAATAGAGCAGGAAAACAAAAAAGGTGGAAATCAAGGAAGAATAATAATAATAATAGAGGAAAAATTAAAAGCGGATTGCAGATAGAAATTTGGAAGGAGTTTGCAGATAATAATTGAGAGGAAAAACCCAAAGGCCAGGGGAGAAAATAAGGAACGGAGATTTGAGATATAAATTTGAAAGTTTGCAGAGAGAAATAAGGGGAGAATTGTATTAAAGAAGTTATTGAGTTGCATGGAAGCCATATGGATGGGGCATGAAGAAATTTAATCAAAATTAGAAAGGCAAAAGCAAAGTGTGAAAATAAAAGCATTAAGAAGCAACATTAGACAAAGGTAAAGCACCTTATCATATCATTAGAATATAAGTCATGACTATAAAATGAGATATCAAAACTTTTGACCAATTTTTCTAAATTTATCAATTACTAACCTTAATAAGAGAACAATTTAAATAATTTAAACAATTCGGACTTAATACCCCAAAATTCTAAAAAATGTCATAAATGTCAATAATTTTATATTAGGTTAAGTAGCGTACAGAATTTTTTTATATTAGTTTATTTATTATCAATTTCTCTTATCCACCATATAACCGTATTCTAATTTGATTATATACCTATATCTATAGCATAGTAATCATCGATTTTGTATGTATATTATAATACATATAGTATTCAGTATATAAAGTAGTTAAAGAAGCAATTATTGCTTGAAACTTACCGTTCAACCAATGACCTTTTCTGGTTACCAGATATGTATTTTAGACCATGTATAGTGGAATTCTGACAATACTCTCCAAAATAACTCTTTGCAGTCCGAATACTTTCATTAATTTTATTATCAAATTTTGAATCATATTTTTTTCTAGGTTGCACTTTAATAATTCTAGATTTATTAGCTATTTTATATGTATCATACGTAAAATACACTCGTGAACCTATGTCCATTTTGCAATCAAATTGTAATAAAATGTTGCGTGTGCCTACTTAATATATCCAAAAGGTAAAATATGCACTGACGTGATATAAGTACTTAATCAATCAAAGTTTGTACCGCATAAATACAAAATAGACATTTCAATAATATATAAAAAGTCATGCTTATTAAAGTAAGTTTCAAAAGTTTGGCTGGATACCGATAGATAATTGGGCCTTTGATTATCGGTGTAAGCAACAACAGTGATAAAATATAATATTCGCCTCTAAAATATAGTTTATGAGTTATGACTTCAAGAATTATTAGGTATGCAGTTTTCAAAGAATAAAATTACATTACATAGTGTTACCCCTTTGTTACCCCTTACAAATATGGTACATTATAATTATAATTAAATATAACACGGTCCTGAATAATTATTATACTACAAGTTTGAGTTAATTGTACTATTAAAAAATATGGTTTAAATATTTTGCCATTGGTTAGGTTTCCTATCTGACCTCGCGTTAATGAATTAGCTGTGGCTTAACTATTATAAAAACACAAATTTACCATGACAACCTACCATAGTAATTATAGAACCGAAAATGTTTTCATGAAAAAGGGTCATTGGTATATAGCAACCTGCCACAAAATCAATACATGCAACTACAGTGACTACGCTTCCGGCTCCAGCAGATAAATGTAATCGAAATATTTTGATGAACTATGCCATAAATCAAGTTGTTGTTATTCTTGTTGTTATAAATAAATGGTGTGCCATTTATTTAGTTTTTAAAAAATTCTATTGTTTAAAGTGAAGATGATCTGAAGTACTAATAAAAATAACCATTATTCTCGCCAATGTCTTATATAAAGTCACTATCACTGTACATACAACCATATTCACACGTCCCAGGTCAACTAAAGAATGCAGAAACTCTGCCGCACAAGTCTCTGATTTCTGGACTAACTATTGCGGCTAGATGTAGTAAAAGAAAACAGAAATTACGAGGTTTTTCTAAAACACTTAAATAACTACTTCTGAAACTGTATAGGATACTCACTATATTGATCTGTATTCTATTTTTTATACCTAGTCCAGGAGGAAAAGTGGACTGCTCTTCCTATAATGATATTACAAATAATAAAGGGTTGATGATTATTTATTGTATAATATTAGACTACATCGTCCAAGAGAATACATCCCATTGGACTATATCCTCGAAGGCTGTGTAGGAACTTGAGGCACAGAAATAACCCTGAACATTACCAATAAAGACATATTAATAGTATCCGTATACAAATCTCCAAAGACAACCCTAAACATAACAGGCCTGGATACTATTTGACAAGTAAATAAAAAATACAGCATCCTGCTCGGTGATTTCAATTGCCTGTACGGTTCGTGGAATATAATAGAAGAAGACCTCTTCAAAAACCCATGAGTTGTTTTCTTCTGGGTTTCTGAAGCGGTCTTCTTCAGAGGCAAACAGTTCAGTTATTCTCAACAAAATCAAGACATTAAGATCATGGCGCCAAAATGGCCGACCAGATCTAGTTCTAAAAATGTATTTAATAATAATTGTAACCTGCAACATAAACAAGACATTTTATCTGAAAGAAATCTTCGAAATAGCCAGTGACTATGTAGCCGTGCAGGCAATCGTGGACTTGAAATTCAAATTAATAAAAGTAACAAGGCTACCCAATAATTCCGATTACAACTAGGACCAATTTACACATAGAATCAATAATGAAATAACAGCAACTCCATGATGCGAAAGCATTGAAAACACCGAGCAGGCAGGACAGTACATCACAGAGACTATACAAATAGCCCAACACCCCTACACCAAAGCTAGAACATATCGGAAACCAAACTCATATCCCAACCCCTCCCACCCCACATATTAGATATAATAACCGAGATCTCCCTACCTCGAAAATTCACTACAGAACTAAGAACCTCATATATAAATCTATTATAAATAATCTAACAAGAAAAATCAGACTCGAAATCCAAGAATTTAGAGACCAACCCAAAAATTCAAGAAACCATTACCTCCCACCTCGAAGACCCCATTATCTACTCCGTCGCTTCAAGAAATCAAAATCTCAAGTACCCAAATTAGTCACAGCCCGTGGTAATGTACCAACCGATGTGGAGAAGGCCGAGTGCTTTTCACAAACTTTCGCAAACCAATTCACACCTAATACGATTGAGATAAAAACGGACGAAAAACAGTTGCATACATCGAAGAATTAAACAAAATACAATCCAATAGTGTAGACTGCCCTGTATACTTTAACCTTAAGGAGGTATATGAGACCATCGAAGCAACTAACAAAAGAAAATCACCTGGTCCTCACAATATTACCAACTACGTCGTAAAGAAACTACCTTCCATACCTAGCAATCCTGTTTCTTACAAACCCCGATAACTCCTGTCTTAGATTCACCCATGATCCTATAATTAATAGCGCAGGCAAATAATGTCGTGATCGAATTCCAATACGGTCCAATTCCTACCCGAACACTCCACTGACCAACAGCTGTTTCGCGTAGGAGAGGTCATCACCACCAACCTAAATCGACGTCCAACAAGGGTTGTCTCACTAGACGTCGATATAGCGTGTGACAAAGTCTGGCATCCTGTACTGCTATACAGACTCCACGTAGATAATTTTGCGATTCGTATAGTAAAGATTATACAATCCTATATATATTAAGCCGCCAATTGGTAGTTGCAGTCAAGCTATCAAGATAGCTCACAACCCCTGCCGGTAGATTCTGGGGTCCCACAAAATTCCTCCCTCGTCCCCACCCTTTTTAATTTATACACCCGAGACATACCTAAACCCAAGGACCATAGGACAACTGCTGCATTATACGCGGACGATACTGCGACTATAGCCATGACGACGAGTTTCTACTTACGAGACTAATGCAACAGCAGATAGATAACATCGTAAAATATTACAGAAACTTGGTACTGCTTATAAACGAGGCAAATGTTCAAATGTTTAGAAGGTGAACAATTACCATCAACGTTAGATAACATAACAGTTTCCAATGAAGATTCTACGGATATTTTCTTTCGAGTATTTTTATACTCGTGAATGATAACATTAAGTACAATGATTTATAACTAAAGTTTTATATAATTTTCCATAAAATGAGGAAAGCTTTCACGAGAATGAACCCATTGAAAGTTCCAGTGATGAGAGTTCAGAAGACGAAAGTGATAACAGTTCCGAGGGACAAAGCGATATTTCTGAAAATGAATGAGAATTTTCATATTATTCCTGTATTCTGAATGAATTAAAATTTTTCATTTGGAATATACTTAATTCAAAAATCGTTGACAAAAAAATACAACTTGCAATGTTCGTGAATTTTATTCTCCATGTCTTCAATTTATTGGTATTATTTCATGTACTTTGACTTCAGTACTGCTGAAATGAATGTACGTTTCATTTAACACACTGATAAATATGAAATTGACCCATCAGCCAACGCTACAGGTATGGAAGACCCATCAGCTGGTCCATCAAAGATGCCGCTTCGATCGCATAGCTGACGGACTTTCCATTGTTGCTGCTACGACCGATATTCATTTTGAGGTTTCTCATGGTCTTAGTTATTGCCTACAACAATTTCAGTACTAATTTCACTACTAATGCCACTTTTAATAATCAATTGTTTACGTTTATCTTCACTCTCGCAGTCATTATTATTATACCTATTACATTATTACTTCATTTTGAACTTTTATTATCAACGCCCGTCCACTATTAAACCCGATGCGATCAGCGTGGCTGACATCGCGCTTTGTACCATACCTAAGCTCATGAGTAAACTATATTTCACGATTACTAATGCTAGTAGACAAAAATGTTGCTGCTTCCCGAACTAATAGTGCGCCTTGAATTAATAAGAAAAGTTATACCTTAAACCTAGTTAAAACCTAAATAATATTTATTTCTTAGGGCATGACATTATGAATGAAAATAACGACAATATTTTTTACAGCTTCCGGCAGTCATCCAAGAGCTTTCCACGGGTCAAAAACCCAACCTTCATGTTCTCAATCAAGAAACTAAATTTAATACAAAATTATCATACGAAAATATTGTGTGATAAATAAGTAAAATTTTTGTCAATTAATTATTCATAAAATGATGATTAAGTCATGAATCTTGCGTTTCTTTTGATAGCAGCGGTTCTGTTACCGGCGCATCCGCCATTTTTGTCAGTATTGTCCCCCCTTCCCACTGACTGAACCGACGTGGGTTTGCAGTATAGTCACTGATAATGTACTTCCTGGTATGGTCAAAATGAATAGAGCGAATGGGCAAGAGAAATAACAATAATATATTTAATAACAATAATATACTTCTTTCCAACTCTTGTCAATCATTTGCCTGCATAATTTCTGAACTTCCAAAGTTAGCGATGTTTGTAGCATATTTAAAGTAAAAAATATCAACTATTTTATACTTCGAAAGAAGCACCAAACTAACTGTGTGTTTTAAAATTAAAAAAATCAACTTGAGTATTAAAACCTCAACTAGGTACACAGATATTGGAGTGAATATATAAAAGAACGCGACTCAATTTTACCTATTATGCTTGGCAATTCTTGATATGAAATGAAATTATATTCACAATGTTTATGATTGAAATTAAGCTTGCTAAATTAATTCTAATGCTAAAATAATTCGTAAAATTAATTTAGGCTAGCATATTTACCTAAAATGTTTCGGATTATAATTTTCTAATAAATTAAAATATATCGAGACTGACCAATGTATTATGCTAGCAGTTGTCGAATACTTTTCATA
Source organism: Tetropium fuscum (assembly GCA_964058915.1). Lineage (NCBI taxonomy): Eukaryota > Metazoa > Arthropoda > Insecta > Coleoptera > Cerambycidae > Tetropium > Tetropium fuscum. The sequence goes on along the minus strand of CAXKVY010018542.1, from coordinate 169,879 downwards.
ATATTATTTAAAAAATTGGGAATAATAAAACAGTAATACGCAATCGCACTGTTTAATTGTTCAATTAGATTAAATGTTTTTAAATTTTTACAAAAATGCTCGTAAATCTATTTTTGATATGGTACACATATTTACATTACTCGTGATAAGGAGAATTAAATAATCAGTGGAACTATGGAACGTGACTAGGGTCGTGTATTTCTGGGTGCGCTTCAATGTACTCAACCAATTTAGCGATCGCTGCAGGTATCGGTGGACCTACAGGAATGGAGTCTCCAGTAGGATGATAACCAGTTTCGTCGGCTACGTAATTAATTGCAACTGACTTTCCATCTGGGTCAGTGTATTCAAAACCTCCTTTTACAGTTTCCACCACTTGATCGTCAATTGTCTTAAGGTCTCCTTCTTCGTGTGCCTTTATTCCATCGCCAGTTTCGTAACTAAAAGAGTTATTCAAGTTATTAATGTAATGTACATAAATATATAAGAGCAGCAAGTCTAAATATATGATAACTTAGTGTATAGACACCGTGCGCATGTACATGTAGCGCCGCTAGTGTCGAATTTTGTCTCCACTGACGTGACCACATTTTGTCTGATTCCGGAGAGGACCTGCAGCTATTCTGGATATGTATACGTGGAGTAGGTCACGAAAAAAGCTGTAGATTTACGGAAATTAGGGGTTGGGAACGACAGCAGTTGAATTGTAGGACTATACGGGATGTACAGCGAACGTCGGGAACGTGTAGTGTTTGAGATATTCGCCGTATGCGGCGGCTGCGAGGCTCGATGCGTTGAGAGCCTATTGCGAACCACGTCGCGTCGGTTCGATGATTAGACAGGGACGTGGAGGCGTCAGCCTACTTGACTGAAACTTCAAATCGAAATTCAAATATTTCAAATCCGGAGATACGTATGTATAGTAGGTTAACAATAACCTCCTGTTTCATAGCAATTTATAATATTGGGCCTAGGTCGCTTAAATTCACTTACCACATTGGGTATGCAATTTTTTTTAATGTACTTCTATAAATACCTCTCAATTTGGTAGATAATTTCGTTACATTCCGAACAAAAATGATTATTTTTAATATGCTCCTTTAATAAAAGTATTTATTTTCTAAACTATTTACAACGATTAAATATTTTTTTTGGCATATATAGATATATTTCCATAACCTACAGGAAAGTTTATATATAATAAGTTTTCCATGAATATATTACAAACTATTATACAACACATAACTACATTATAATAGTTGACACTGCTAAATCATGTATGAATCGATTTGTAACACATTATTAATGAAACATGTCGCACCCTGAATACAGGGACACCGTAACTCATTTTTTTGTGATTCAGAGATTTTTTATTCAGTTTATTATTATGTTTGTAGTCTTTAATAATGAAATATTACTAAGTCTAAATAATAAGGAACATCCACTTTTTCATAGAAATGCTTCCCAAATTAATCTGTACTTGTAACTTACTTTAATATAACTGATGTGTAAAATAATAATTGTGCAATATCAACATATTTCATTAAAAATTGTTATTTCTGAGCATATCATCTAAACTTGTGAAACAGAATTACCTCAAAATATAGTTGTACTTTTTATAGGCATTAAAAATTAAATAAATATAATAAATAAAATAACTAACTATTGTCACAGAGATATTGAAACATATTTATGTATTGAGATATATTTATGTGGACCGCTAGACGAAACAAATGGAGTTTCCCTGTCATGACGCTTGTCTCGATCGAGGACTTACTTGTCACTAACATCCGAATCTGGCGATTGTCATTAAAATGTATTAAAACGTTACATTAAATATTGTGAAATAATTTATAAATAATAAATACTGTGAAGTTTGTGGAACAGAAGTGGGATAGCTTTCACGTTCTTCCATTCTACTTTTGAATTGTGCGTAATCAGCTCTCATCATGTAATATTTCATTACGTATATGGTGAAACTCATTAAACATTGTGAAGAAGCGCCGGATCAGATTGACTTCCCTTTTCCAATGCAGAGCCAAATCTACTTGCCAATGTTTTATGATGCTCAGAATTGGGCAAAACAGGTTGATATGACAAAAAAATATATTTGAATGGTATAATCTTCAAACAGTGGTTAGAGCTGGGCGCTTCTTAATTGATGATACTAATATAATGTTATAAAAATTGTTTTGTTGTCCAGTTGTCAGACTAATAAGATATATTTTTAGAAGACAAATAAGAATTTTTAGCTATTTCCAAGAAGAAAAATTTTCAGACATGTCCATTCAAAATTGCCTTTGCTTAAAAGCTTAAAAATTTGCGTGATAATTGAAGTGTAATTGACTTAATTATTTATGAAGTCCACGTGATTTTGTTTAGTTTATTTTTCTGATTTTATTGCAAACCTAGTGCACATTCTAAAACAACGTGTATTACTAATATTACATAAAATAAATATCCAAGAGTCCACTCGCTAACGATCGTGTCCCTAATTATTCTTCTCGCGAAAAACAATGATTTAATTAATTTGTATATATAAGTATGAAAAGTGTTGTATAATTGAACCATTATACAATAGTATGGAATAATATCAGCTAATAATTACTATACAATACTATATACCTAAACGCCACCCTTCGTAATGGCTGTCATAAATTGCTCGCTTAATAATATACCTACTATTAGGTATACCTACTAACAAATATTTTTTTTAGCAAGATTTTTAGATCTATTATTAGCTATTTCAAACTTCATTTTAATATATAATATTTTGAATTACAAGTAGACATTAAATATCAGTCTGTTAGCAGGCAATAGACTATACCTATCCAAAAGATTGAGGTATAAAATGTGAAACTAGAGAATGGGTGAAAAATTTGTTGACCCTAATTCTATATCTATGATCAGATCTAACTTCACGGTACTTTTTATCCCGCCTGAGGTTAAGTTAGAGAGGTGACAAATAGTCCAAATTGTGATTTATTGTTCGTTGTTAGGTGTTTTTCGTAACTAGTATTTACCTATGTAGAGAAATCGATCTAATATATTCTCATTAGAGAAATAATAATAACAATTTCACAGGTTAGTAGTAAGATATAAATATACATGTTACCTGTAATGAAATTTCCCATCAGTTTCTAAAACAATTTCTTCAGAAACAATTGGGACTACAGTCGGGTCACCCTCTGGGGCGCTTTGAACATAAAGCATCACAAATGCCAGCCAAATGCATAGTTTGTACATTTTATTAGAGAACTAAAACTGTTTCTGACTGACTAACAGAGTGTCGCTCTTATATATTATTACTCTTTTTCTTTTTCAAATTAATATAGTAAATAAACTTGTTTCATCGTATATAGAAAAAAATTAATTAATTATGTCTGAATTTATTATCCTGTTTAATTTATTACTTAATTTGTGAATACTGGCATATATGTCCAGTCTTTATTTCGACCGTCATTACTATATAGTAATGATGATGAGTATATAGTAATTTTAAAGATTAATTCATTACACGTAATATTTATTACAAAAGTATAGCAGCAGTATCGTTATTTTCAGTATATTATATATGTATACAGGGTGTCCCACTTAACTTGTCTCACCATTAGGATCTCAGGAACCGTAAGAGATACGAATTGGATTAAATGAGCCAAAGTTGCCTTACATAGTGACTATATCATACCTATTTTCAAAACACCCAAAAAGTTTCAGGATTTCAATTTATTTAAAAAAATTCAAAAATACTGTTTTCATGTTTTGTTGAATAACTCAGTCATCTGTTTTGCAAATGATCTGAAATTTGGGTGCTTTATGTAAAGCAAAGTGGTAAACCTACCTGTGGTAGTAGAAATCTCACACAACGTTTCGTCATATTTTTTTGTGTCACTAGCGTCTGGGGGCACATTTTTATATTTGCAAATCAAACCATAAATAAGGAAGTTATGACTTAAAATATGGTTGGCGGTTGTAATCAAAGTAGGCTGACACAACACACGATAAATAAAGCTACAAATCAAGTGACTTAAGTTAGTAAACCTGTCAGTTTGTTGAATTGTTACTTGTTTGAGTTGTTAGCAAAAATGAACACCTCTTCGAATTATGAAAAAACTGATATGTTTATGTGTTACGTTAAAAATCACAGAAAGTCAACTGCTGCAGGACATACGAGCCCAGGCTCATAATAGTTCGGCCGGTAATAATTTGTAACTATATTTTTGAAGATAATATTAAGCTTAAAACAAAGGTGCAAAATTTAATCAAAATATTACAACTATATTCAAATTTATACTTTTAAGTAGCTGAAACTGAAAATTATAATTAAATTACTTAAAGAAACAAATCAGTATAACAAAAAATGTATTTCACGTGGTGGGTAATAATAGTTCGGCCAAAATAATATTGCGTTACGTCGCCTTTATTAGCAATAACCGCCTTAATTCTACTGGGCATTGTATCCACAAGTCGTGCACACTCTTCTGGTTGAATAATATTCCATACATTTTCCAAAGTAGCTTTTAATTCGGGTACTGTCCGCGCTGGATTTTTTCGAAGTTGCTTCTTCATGTTGTGCCAAAGTGTCTCGATTGGAGACAAATCTGGACTAGAAGACGTCCATTTTAGAACGGGAATGTTATGTTCTTGAAACCACGTCTTCACAATTTTCGCAGTATGGCAAGGTGCACCATCCTGTTGGAACATGAAGTCACCGTCATCGGCTTCACATTGTGAGATAGACGGTAAAAATTTTCCAATATCTCCTTATATTTTTGGGCGTTAACAATTCCATCGGTGAAGAGTAATTTGCCCACTCCTTTTGCAGACATACAACCCCATATCATAACTAATGCTGGGAACTTTACGTTTTCTACTAGACAGTCATTATGGAATGCTTCGCTGGATGTTCGTAACACCCTTTTACGGGAGTCGTCCACATAAACATCAAATTTGGACTCATCACTCCAAATTATATTGTACCACTGTCTTTGAGTCCATTTCTGATGTTCCCGAGCCCACTTTAGTCTATTGCGTTTTTGTAAAGTTGTCAATAGTGGCTTTTCTTTTGCCTGTTCAAAAAAAAAATGGATGCCAACAGTTTCTACCAAAAAAAACGAATACATTTTACCTTATAAAATTTGTACCTTATTTTTCTAATAGTCCTTTTTGTTGTAGACAACGAAATATCCTTGGCTATACTTTCTCTCCATAAAACAGTTATCTCTTTAGTGTTAGATCTCCGATTTGTTTTCACAATTCTCCGTAAAGCTCTTTTATTTGCTTCTTTGAATATAGTTGTAACAGTTTTGATTAAATTTTGCACCTTTGTTTTAAGTTTAATATTATCTTCAAAAATATAGTTATAAATTATTACCGGGCGAACTATTATGAGCCTGGGCTCGTAATTATGCACACTTGTATCCTGAAGAACACCAGCCGCATCGGACATTATTTGCAAAACTGGATCGAAGATTGAGATAGGGTGGATCCTTTAACAATACAGAAAGACAAAGGCGACGGCAAAATGAAATCAACCAAAATCGCCACGTTGATGTTCTTGCATGCGTAAACGTGAATCACAATATATTCGTTAGACAAATAGCTGCACAAAGTGATATTTCAAAAAGTGCCTGCAATTGAATTTTTAAAAAAGGTAAATATCACATTGCGCAAGGTTTAAATTAAAGGGACATTGAGAAACGATTAGTATTCTGTCACTGGTTTCAATACAAAATTCAAATGGATCCAGGATTTGCGAACAAAATTTTATGGACTGATCAGTTGAAATTCGCCAACTGTGGAGTATTCAACCGAAGAAATTTACACTATTATGCAACCGAAAATCTCCATATTTTATAGGAGACACGATTTCAAGTGAGGTATTCTATTAATGTTTGGTGTGGTATGATAGGAAATAAATTACTTGGGCCATACTTTTACGACAATTTAAATGGTGAAATTTACCTGAGGTTCCTTCAAGTAGGTCTTTGATTACTTTTTTGATGGTTTGTGGTTGTACGTGATATGTATTACCAGCATGATGGAGTACCCGCCCATAGTACGCGTGCTGGTTCCTAATTTATGAACAACAACTAGCCTCACAAGTGGATAGGAAATCGGGGTCCCACGGAATATTGTATTTTTGCCAGAAGACAGGTACCTGATACTTGTTGTGTTGCCTGGCCTCCGAGGTCCCCGGACATCAGTCCGCTTGATTATTTTCTTTGGGGATACATTAAGAACATAGTGCACTCAGTCCCCTCTAACAATGTCGAAGAAATCCGAGTTCACAGCAGCAGCCGTCAATATTCTACAGCATGATGTCATCGCAAAAGCTATCGGCGATATTGAAAGATGGGTTCAACTATGTATTAATGAAAATGGTGGCCATTTTGAACATTTGTAGTTATTATTAAGTTGTTTTATGTTTAGGATTGAGTTTAATCTAATAAAAAGTTCTGTCATTCTGTACCATGTTCGAATGTTCCCTTAAACGTAAATCGGTAGTCACCACTGTATTTTGTGTCAGCCTACTTTGATTATAGCCGCCAAGCAGATTTTAAGTCATAACTTCTTTATTTATGGTTTGATTTGAAAATTAAAAAAAACTACTGTAATTGCAATACTGGCACCCGGACGCTGGTGGTGAGATTTATACTATCACTATCACAGGTAGGTTTACAACTTTGCTTTACATAAAGTACCCAAATTTCAGATCATTTGCATAACAGATGACAAATGTTATTCAACAGATGACAAGTTATTCAACAAAACATAAAAACAGAATTTTTTTAAATAAATCGAAATCCTGAAATTTTTTGGATGTTTTGAAAATAGGTATGATATAGTCACTATGTAGGGCAATTTCTGTCTCATTTAATCCAATTCGTATCTCTTACGGTTTCTGAGATCCCAATGGTGACACAAGTTAAGTGGGACACCCTGTATATATTATATATATATATATATATATATATATATATATATATATATATATATATATATATATATATATATATATATATATATATATATATATATATATATATATATATATATATATATATATATATATATATATATATATATATATATATATATATATATATATATATATATATATATATATATATATATATATATATATATATATATATATATATATATATATATATGTATGTATGTATGTATATGGGTCGGAGTGTAGTGGAAGGTAGTGTTACACTCCCATTCCACCACAGCACTTAGGCCTCATTAGGCCCTTTATGCATTCCTCCTTTTTACTTGAGTACTTTTCTTCAAACCATCCTATTTATTACGGGTGGCCTGGTGGCAAAGTCTCTACAATTTGTATGTATGATAGTATGGTTCTGAGTTACCGAGATTAATTACTCTAGGTCCTCATTACCATTTATCTGGGACCACGCGTCCGCGGCAGATGTGTTGAGTGTTCCCAGGTCTCGGGCAGACGCCACAGTCCGGGCCCAAGCCTGCCTAGGTCACCCATCCAAGTGCCACCAACGCCCACCCAGCATAACTTTGAAGATCTTACCGGTCATGTCTAAGCGGCTAGGCAGTCCCATTCAGTCACCTGGTCACCTTAGTCGCCTCTTACGACAGGTAGGAGGTACCCTGGGTCTATTCTACAATTGTGGCCCCGAACCCAGAGGGGGATATATATATATATATATATATATATATATATATATATATATATATATATATATATATATATATATATATATATATATATATATATATATATGTATATATACATATTCATAAACATTTACATATCATTTCACTAGGTATACAATAAAAAATTGAACAATATCAAAAAAAATTCAATTTTATTTTAATAATTCATTCAGTGTACATATGTTTAAATCACAATTTAGATTTAATTTATTAAAGTTACTACAGATACAGTATAAAGGTGATTTTACCATCAAATTAGTATTGGCACTTACACAGTAAAATGTAGGATTTTGGCAAGAGTGCATTCTTGGAATATGGAAGTTTACTTGTGAAAAAATTACAGAGCATTCAATTTTATTATTTAGTAATTTGTGTAAAAAAGTTATCATAGAGCAAATTCCTTGAAACTCTAAACTATCAAAATTAAATGTACTTCCAGATTATAGATCCGTACTCGAGTTTTGATCTTACATAAGGGTAATATAATAGTTTTAGGCATTCTGTATTCGTAAATGATTTGCAGCTTCTTATAATGAATGATGATTTTTATTGCTTCTCGAGATTTAATATTTATGAGATTTACAAAACTGAATTCAGAATCAAAGTATATACCTAAGTCTATGGTTGTATTTAGTCGTTCTAAAGCTGTGTCATTGTTCACGTAGTTGTAATTAAAATAATTTTTCTTTATCATTGATTTGTATGTTACTACTTTGCACTTGGAAACATTAATGCCTACTTTATCGATGATACACCAATTACTGACTATTCAGATTGTATTGAAGATCTATACAATTAATTACAGATATTATGCTTTCATACATTTTTAGAGCGTCTGCAAATACCGGTCCTTCACATTGTAGTTCTCTGCACAGATCATCAATAAATAATAAAAATAGTAGACGTCCAAGATTTGAGCCTACCGCCAGGCCTCCAGAAGTGGCCAAATAATTTGATGAACTATATTAATTATAGAATACGAATTGGTGTCTTATCAGTTATATAGGATTGAAAAAACGTTAGTAGATTTAAGTTAAATCCGAACTTTGCCAATTTCTGTAATAATAATTATTACTGATCGATGTGATCGAAGGCTTTGGCAAAATCTGTGCACAAAGCATCTACTTGACCTCGTTCGTTCATTATATTAGAACTTGTTTGAGTGAATATTACCAAATTTGTAATAGTAGATCTGTTTGGCATGAGACCGTGCTGCCTTTGTGACAATAATATTTCTCGTGGCCATATAGATGCTATTGTAAAAGATGATCTCAAGAATCTTAGCGAAATTACATAAGAGAGAGATTTGTCTAAAATTGCCTATATTTGACATATCACTTGCCTTAAAAATTGGAAAAGCTTTTGCTACATTTTATTAATTAGCAAATACTGATGTTTTTATAGATAGGTTAAATAAAATAAACATTGGCGTTAAGGATGCATGAGCGCAATCTTTTACCATAAAAGAAGGTATCAGATCTGGGCCCCATGGCATTTTATTTTTTAACATTTGTTGCGTCTACTACTTCTAACAATGAGATGATTTTAATACAAATAATTGCTAAATTGTTATTATATGTGATGGTACGAACACACCACCTCCTGTTGTATACTCTGTCAGATGGAACTTTCTGTCACTTCTAAATACTTTCTATATTTCAATTCGGTACTTAACATTTCCTCTTGAATCCAGGTTTCAGTTAGGTTAGGTTTCAACTATTAAGTCAAATTCACCTTGTGCGACAGATGACTAAAACTCTTGTATTTTCCTGTTGAGTCTGTTCTCTTACATTTTTATAACAGCACGTGAGTTCTTGACTGTTGTTGGGCGATGCTAACTTAAAGGTTTAGTAATTATTTTGGGCATTTACATATTTAATGTTCTATATTATGCCTGCTGTCGAGGAGTACGATCGAATGCAATTGATATGTTCTTATTCAGATGATTGGTTCTTAGTTTTTTTGCAGTATGAATAACATTGCGCACGTCGTTCTCACCTTCGAACGTTACTTTGATTTTTAAAGATACTTACTATTTGTTTACTTATAGATCTGAAGATTCTCTTTTAAATACATAATATAGACACGCTTATGTTTTACTTCTTCCTCTTATACTTTGACTTTAAGAAAAAATTGTTAGCATCAAAATCATTTATCTTATAGGAGGTTCAAAGCTGAATCGTTTAAATTCTGTATTATTAAAATTCAGTGGTTACTGTGAAAATTATCATATATTTATACTAAATTGAAATGTGATATTCGGAATATGGATTGAAAATTTATTTAGGTATTGAAGAAGAAAATAATTAGTTATCATGGACATTAATTTTTGTTGACTTCACGCACTTGTTATTTATCCAACTTGTTGGGATTCTTATTAAACGATAATTAAACCTAGGAGTGAACATTCTAGGAAACTGCCGAGGGTTTGTTCACTGTTTCCCTACTTAATAGCTTTATTTAACATCAAATATCACTTAACTTACTAAATATCACTACAAACAAAACTAACAAGAAACACATCCAATTCAATTTTATATAAATTTTAACTTCTTAAAAGAGATTAAGTTTTAGATTTTACTTGAAAATATGACTTGTATTTTCTTGGAGACAATTTCTGCAGATGCTTAAGGTTATGCTTATGATGTCATAAGCTAACTCGTGCATTATTTAAAATGTCCATATGTTTTTTATCATTAATTAAAATGTCTTACCGAGTTTTAGGATTATTAACACTGATTTCACTACATACCATCACTTATATTACTAATGAAATCGTCTTTGGGGATTATTTACATACGGAGCACGCAAAATGCATGGTGGTCGCATGGGACTACATTGTACGACTCTTCAATGCTTTGTTTTCCGTAACCAAAGAAGATCTGCTCGGAAAATTAATGTATTTCCTAGATTGGATATGTTTATTGTTGATCTTGTCATATGATAACCAATTAAATTATATTACTTATTACACCTGTCTTTATTTCACTGTATTATGCCGAACTACGAATATCACAATTTTATAAATATTTAATTTGAAATTTAATTTGAGATTATGACTTTTCATGCATGATGATATTAATCGTAGGGGTTTTACATATGTTGTTACGGGAACGCGGTTAGTCAGAAACTGTATCGTTCGCCCTATCTCTGTTATGCAGTTTGCACTTGTGTGCTTCAACGAAATTTTCCACAACGTGAATCTGTTTTTCTATTTCCGATTAAATTTATTATTCCAGATACTGCGAGGCTTATCTACTGATCTACTTCATGGCTCGTGTGAACGCTTCCATTACAAATAATGCTTCTTGAAGACACTTTGTAGTTTGTAGTTTATAGTACGTAAGACGCTGTAGCCGTACAAAATGGTGGCGTGTTCACGTCAACGAACTATTTACTCGTTAGTCCGTAGCACATGTAAACAGGCACTTAGTAGACAGCTGTTTGGTTTTTCCTTTCAACTTTCTTTAAGAGTTAAACAAAGAAATCATTATGTCTACATAAATTACTTTATTTGTTTGATTTACAAAATTAACACCAATATCACTGGCGTTTAATGTATTTTATGGTTTTCAAATTATTTTATAAATATTAATCATAAACATTTTGTTGAGGTGGTGAGATCTTAACTGCTGGCTGGTTTCGCTTTTTATGCAGATTCCTCTGCAGGTTGAGCAGGTGCTGCAGGTTCGACAGGAGCTGCAGACTCGGGTTGGGCAGCAGCTGGAGGTGCAGCTGCAGATGCAGCTGGAGCTGCAGGTTGAGCAGCAGCTGGCTGTGTGGGCAGGGTCTTTACAGATGTAGCAGCTCCTCCCAAAGATGGTGGAGCAGTTGGTAAATGGTCACCTTCTGGTTGGAAACCGTTTTCATCAGCGATATATCTAGATTTTTAAATGCATAATAAGGATCAAAAAGTTTTTATGATAAGTTTTAGTTCATCTAATGAGCAGTGAAGATTTGAAGCATATACAGTGTGTGCCCAAAGGTATGGAATACTGGAAATATAGTTTAGTCCGTTCAGTTTTTCGAAAATAGCTCGGACAGGTCAATTTTAAATTTTTAAATGGAACATAACCGGATAATTTTCATGTTTTATCCCCTCTCCAGTCGTTGATATTTTTCTTAAATAGCACATTTGGCCAATGGCCATTTTTCTGCAGTTTTGGATATATTGTCAAACTGATTTCAGCAATAAGACAATAATTATTACCTTTCTATTGCTAGTTCCTGAGGTATAATTTTTTAAAAGTTTGAAGTAATAGAAATATTTCCTGTTAAGAGCGTTTAATAGCATATGATCAAGTAGCTTTAAAATTAAAGTTTACACGGTTCTAAATTATTGACTTTCTTGTAAAAATATTTAAACATATTTTAAATTTTTTTTTGACCAGATCAATATTTGTTCATACCAGACCAACTTTGTCCCCTGCCTGATAGAAAATAAATATTTCTTTCATATATATGTTTCTAAATACTTTGCCATTTTTCATAAATTCGCATTCCCTGATATTTTATTCATCTCGTTGAGAGGTGCTAAGCCCATGCGGTGAGCTATGAGTAAAATATATTTTAAAAATATGCAACCAAGAATATAGTTCATCAGAATTTTTTCAATCTTCTTTCCAACAAATCCATTATTATACACGTAATGATCGAGCTTTGATCAGCTGGTGTAAAGCACCATTAAGTTTTCCGATATTAGCTAACCATTGTTTTATTAAATGGGACTCCCTATTTTTTTAGTGATGTATGATAAATTTATTCAGAGATGTAATGTCAGTTGTATCAGTATTGATAGACGTAACTGCCTCCCATGTGTAATTTAAAAATTCAAATGACCAACTTCGCACCCTATCTGATATAAAAATAAAAAACTTCCTACAAAAGTTTTCAAAATAATTTGGCATTGTTCGTAAATTCGACATTCCCTGATATTTCAGCGCGCCTAGATATGCTACTCCATGCGGTGAGTTTTGACTACAATATATTTCAAAAATATGCAACCAAGAATATAGTTCAACATATGTTTTCAACCATTTTTTCTAAATCCATTATTATTCACGTTATGAACTCAGATTTGATCAGCTTAAAAACTCTAAATTTAAACCATTAAAAAATATAAAATATATTCTCGACTTGACTTGGCGACTCTACGGAATAAAACTCCCATTCTTCTAAACTGGACTATGTAGTACTATGTAGTAGAAAAAATCAAGGGTAAAAGGAACTAATTCCTTCAAGGTATTTTATTGTTTCATATTTTCAGTTGTGCCTTATAAATGAAAGATCCACAAAGTGCTATTAAATTTAGGCTTGGATTTCTGAGAACGGAGTAAAATTGTCCACTTTTAAGTCTTTTAACTGTACCTCCAAAATTATGCACTTTTAGTGTAATACGATATTGATATAGTCATTTGCAAAAAAAGTGAGGCAGCAATCGTCACTTCTCTAATAATTGTTGCCGACCTTTTTTGGCCAGTGTTTTGAGGTGTAACTAGTGAGATAGGTACTGGTCGCTAAAAAAAAATAGAGGAAAGATATTTTCAATATTATTTTTCCCGTTTTACACCATAAAAAACATCAATAAACAAGTTTCTATAAAAAATACGGTCTTTTTCCTTCAGTCGTAATCTGCCATATAATGTGTTAAAATTAGATTATAAAGGTAAAAAGTGGTATAATATCGTAAATAAAATGGGTAATTTTCAACGACTGTATCTCCAATTTTTATCAAAAATACTTTGTCGGTCTTTGACGGAAATAAAATTTTTTTTTTTGAAAAAAATTGAAACTTCGTGTTTATCTTCATTAGTTTTTTTGACTTATTTTATTGAAAAGAAAAGTTTTTTGACTATATAATTTGCCATTTGGATTCGAAATTTGATTCTTTAAAAAATATATGTAGGTACTCGTGTATACTAAAAATCCATAATTTTAAAAGTGGACAAATTTACTTACAAAAATCCAAGCCTAAATTTAATAGCACTGGGATATATAATTTTTAAGGTAGAATTCAACGTATGAAACTATTTTATTGTTTCATACCTCATTCAGTTAGATAGTTCATAGTCTACTGTAATAGTACCTATAATATGGTTGTAATTTTCATAAAATAAGCATGCATGTTGGAAAATATAATATAAACAGTGTTAAAATTTACTTTATTTGTTTACTTACTTTAACAATATGACTTTTCCATCGGTGTCAGTATAACTAACGGATCCTTGAATCACTTGGATTTTGTCAGTAGATGACTCATTGCCATCTTTTAAATATCCACTCTCTTCTACTTTTATACCATTTGCAGTTTCGTAACTAAAACAATAAAATATTATATAAATATAAGTTATGGTCATCGGCGCTGCAGTATTCATAACACGGGGTAGTTTTACATAGACGATTATTAATATGTCTATGTAATATGATTTGTATATATGTCACGGAGACTTTTATCATAGACATAGTTATTATTATATTAATATAATATTTTCAAATTTTTCATTTTTCACGGCAAAAAATAATGTAATAAAAACCATCAACAGAATTTAAATAATTTATAAGTCTTTTTCAAAGCAATTTTCAGTGGTTATAGATATATAATAAGAATATAGATAAAGCTTTTATTCTTTTATTATTATCCTTTACATCCAACCTAGTGAAGTCAGTCTATCCAAAAATGTACCTGTGCTATAATTTTCATTCAAGAGAAATTAAAAAGTACAGCCAGAAGTGACATAACTAGAACGTCTATGGAATTAAATAACCTAAAGGTAGAACATGTTCCAAGCATTCCTGTGGTTATGGGGTTTGCGCCATCTCTTGCAAATTGGCTGAACTAAAAAATGCCCTACTTTAGGGGTTCATGTGATTGCTTTTTTTAGATTACTTCTCAAATATTAACTTGTAATTAAAAACTAATCAAAAGTTTAAAAAACAATTTTTTTAATAATTAGAAATCTATTTGAAGTAATTAAGTACATATTAATTATTATTAAAATAGTATGTAAATTCTGTTGATGGTTTTTAATTACCTTGGTATATTATTTTTGTCAGTAAAGACTTGGAAGCATATATTAATTTAATAGAAACTATGTCCGGTCCATTTGACAAAGTTGAATGAAATAAATTTTGACTAGTTATAATGAATTTATAATAAAATTACCTATGATGGGCTAATTATTCATAAAATAGAGAGATTTAAGGAAAATTAGAAATAATAATAACAAATTTGTAAATACATCTTATTTGTTTTCTGTTGATACATACAAGACATATCATTAGGTTATTCTATGATTAAAAGTTTCTCATCTAATGTTAATATTGCCAACTCTTTGAATCTAAAGCAACCTAAAATACTTGACTGCTAAATATGTATCGCCATCTTCTAAGGATCCACTTCTAGTATAATATGTAACCATGGCGTCATATACCTCATATACATGCACTGTTTAGTTCGAACTAACTAAGTTCGGACTAACATGCATCAAATTAGGTCCCTTTCAAATGTCTGTATACATGACATGTTATTATCAACTGAAGATAATCAATAATTTTTGCTTTTGTCCCTTTTGTAGTATAACGTTTCTCACCTAAAAGTTGGCAAAGTCCAATTTAGTTGGAATTACAAGCGAGCTAAACGTTTACATGATTTTTGAAACCGGGCTAAAAGCGCTAGCGCACATATTTAGCTCGAACTTACTAAGACCGAGCTAACAAATGTAGGTCGCACTAGCAACCGTATACATGACCGGACTTCCTAGTTCGAACCCACTTAGTCCGGACTCAATGGTGAATGTATACGTGGTAATATTGTATTTCATGTGTCCTGGTCTGTGGTATGTCAAAATTTACACACAAGGATCTCCACAAGGAGAAGTATAAGATGGATGGCGAGTGTGAAATAACAGCACAGTAAGGTGAGCAAGGCAGTCTGCTATCCAGCCATTAGTAAGTGCGTTAGTAACTACCATTTAAATTCGGTCTTGAAACAGTAGAAAAAATATATTTGTGTCTATTTGAAATACCAGTCACACCATCGTTTTATCTAACCGCAAGACTTCCAAAATTTGTCCTACCAACTATCTAACTCAGCGCTGCGCAATATATGATTAGTACTCTGTTGCTACGAATATTACACAATAGTGGAATTTAGGACGTTAAATTAGGACATAAATAGTAATTATTGTCGTGGTTAAATGGAAAATTATTTTATTGGTAAGTGGGTTTAGATGCAACCTTATGACCAAATTGGGAGATTCAAATTTGTTTATATTTTAGTAGTAGTTATGTTTAGATTTATTTGCAATTATCCAAGATAACGGCCGAAATATATTATCTGATTGGATTAGATGCTACGACGGTATTTTGATATACGCCAGAAAATAATTATATACTTAGATTGATATTTGAAAAATTTTGGTGATATTTCTGGAAAAAGCGAAACTAATTTTGTGCATTTAGAAGTTGCTCGTAATCCATCTCGGAATCGAGAAATTAACATTGAAACAGAGTAATGTGTTTCAATGTTAATTTGTAATTCAGTATCGACTAATTCGTTTGGTTTTAGTAAAATAAGGCAAAAATAATAATATTTTGATTGAAATTGAAATTTGAAAAAAAAATATTGATTGAAATAATTGGGAAAATATGAAGCTAAACTTGAAGCCAATATAGCTACGCTAAATGTATATTAAATATATGTACATTGTTATACTACAGATATAATATACCTATGTATATTTGGAAATTGATAGTAAATTTTGAAAAAATAAATTAAACAATCCTGAAAAATTATTTTATTATATTTTATTAGTCTTGTCGAATATGATCAATCTTTTTCGACAAATATTTTTTTCTATAATTTTCTAATAAGTTGGCCATCGTAATAGCTTATTCATTTTATTATTTACGACCATATTTTTTGCTGGAAAATTTAAATTTTGGCCTACGGTCAACTACAAAATATGGAAATTCATGTTAACTGAAAAGTTAGAAAACCACAGGTTAGAGGCTCTATTTACGTCTTCAATTTGACACAGTCTGATACGCAACACTTTGTTATAGCTAGTAACAGTTATAAGAATAAAAGTAAACAAATCTACTCTGTCCAATAAAAGTTGTAGAATATTTAAGTGTATTCTATACCAACCAATGAAAACCACTTCGACTGCAGCTATGGAAACACTACCTCCACTGGTAGTGGAGAATGAAGCACTGATAGCAACATACAGGCAGGATATGGATATTAACGGATATGGGACTGTTCCAAGGATATGATACCATACAAAATATTTCAACAGATAATGGAAGATCGACGATTAGCACAGTATACAACTTCACAAAAACCGTCAAGGTAAAGATAGCTGAAGGGGAAGAAGGAGAAGCGACACAGGTTGCAACAGCCATATGCTTTTGTGCACTAAAAATTATAGGGAGACCTTATGCTGATAGGAACGGACCATCCTATCATTGATAGCAGATTTTTTGAGACCTGGAGTCAGCAGAGATACGCTATAAAAATTTTGATCGATCCCGACAGTGGATACAGTGGATGGCAGCGGATAGGGGCACCAGAAATGAGGTAATCCCACATGTTCATCGGGGAACCATCCAAATTAAGGACCGACGGATTGCTAAAGCTGAGAAGGAAACATCTGATATATGTAGTAGGAACACTTGCAGGACACTGCACATTAAATAAGCTCCAAATCAACATAATGGTGAGAAATAAGAGGACCAAACGCCTCACCACATTATATGTGAATGCCCAGCCAAGATGGTCAAGCAGGCTTACACACTTCGGGGAACCGTTTAGCACCCCGGAGGAGATAGCCAGTGGTCCTACCGACCGTATGGTAAGAATGGAATGATGAGACTATGCTTGCGGTATAACAAGCTTAAGCTTCAGTACAGCGGGGACCACAACCCCTATTACTAATTTAGCACCACAACCCATAATAACAACAAAACCAAAAAACCAAATAAAAATATACGATCACTCAACTAGTATAAGTTTCTAGCCAGAAAATATATCTGGCGTATTTAATGCCTTGCGGACAGACATCTGAAAAGTGAAAGTAGAGATTACATACATTACATGAAGTAGACAGTAAACATACTTTTTTGCTATAGAATGATATCCTAGTACTATTTCCTCACCTGTATTTGAAACTTCCGTCAGGATTGGTCTCCTCAGTTTGATTAAGAATTGCAATTATTGGAGTCGATGTACCTTGTGTAGCAGGAGCTGCTGCAGGTTCCTGAGGTCTTGCAAAAGCAGTGGCGAAGAGCAGACAGGCGGTAATCTGTTTGAAATCATACTGATTTAAGACATGTTTACTTATTTTATAGTTATATTTAACATGAAAAACACCTTATTAACGCTTGAAACTGACATTACCTTATATATTTGTACCAACATATTGTATTACCATGGTAATATGACTATTATCAATTCGTTACGAAATAATATCTTGTAGCAACAAATAACGATGAAAACCTTCTTGATTGTTATTACTAAGTATCTACTAATACCTAAATAATGCAACTGAATACCTACATAGGCTCCAAATTAATTTTCTAATTATTGAGCATTACAATACAATTACAATTTAACTATCAGCTCATTGTGAAAGATATTGTATTTATACAGGGTGACAACAATAAGACCCTCGAACGACCCCCTATGTATAATATCTTTTTAATATTTCAAGGTATTAATCTCAAATTTGGACAAGTCAAATAACTATTAATAATAATTTTGGATTCTGGAGGTCATCTTGCATGCAACTATAGTATATTAAGATACAAGTATTAATGACTAATATTTTGATGAGCAAATTCGATTTTTTCTTAAGGCGTGACGTTGCTTCAATAAATAATCAAAAATTACAATTCATTATTTATGTCTTCATGTCATATGATATTTGTGTTACAGATTAAAAACATTTAGGAAAAAACTAACCAATAGGTAACTACTAGTTAATCGTAATAACTAATTGTAAATATCTAACGGCGTTAGATCAGGTGATCGCGCTGAGACCACCTGACTGGTCAATTAGTTCCTATCCAATGTTCCCCGAGATGGCCATTTAAATATTCTATAACTACTTTGGCCTTATGTGGCAGTGCGCCATCGTGCTAGAATTACTCAAACTGATGCCGATTTAAGGGTAAAGTTCCAAAAAATTTCTAAAACAAAAACGAAATTTCATTTCTCAGAAAACTTAAATATCTCCTGTCAGTAGACCATAAAAAATATGGGAATTAGTTGTGTGTTAAATTTGTCCAGGGGTATTCATGCTACGTATTAACCTACGTATTAATGCTTCACACATATTTCCTAATTAAATACCCATTTATGGAGGACATGCAATGTCTAAATATTTTAAGCAGCTATTATCGGAGCATGTACCAACACACAGTACTTGGTAAATAATTCAAGACAATATTTACTTCTGTGTTTTGGGACTGTTGTGTTTACAATGTGATGTAAGTGAATCATTAAAAAGGAGAGTTAATAAGGCAAATAGTTTCAACATTTTACCGATGTTCGCTGCTACCAATCAAGTTGACTACTTTATCTATTACTAGCTTTAAAAAAAGCACTAGGGATATTAAAATTATTATATATCTTTGTTTCAACATCAAGTATATAATTAAGTTCCGTAATATATATTTTAGAGAAAAATAGTATTCCTCTATACCATGTCATCATATTGTAATATATGTGTACATAGGTAATAAATGGTAAATGAGTAGACTATATAGTCTACTATATATAGGAGTAGACTATATAGTCTGTTGCTCGCCAACTGAACATTACACTTTTACTCCAAAAAAAATTTATTTGTGTGCTACAATAAATTAATGTATTATAGTCGGTAATAACATAATGCTCTTAAATATACCCCTAATATTTTATAGTTTGTAATAATTGTTCCTATACAAAATATATGAATTTTCATTGAATACATTTTATTGATAGTTACGTATTATACATGGTTGCAATCATATTTGTTTTTCCATAAATTCATTATTGCAAGTATATTTTCTCAGAAATGAACAAAAGTAAAATTTAGGTGCAAAATAGGTATTTTTTAAATTTATAATAGCTATAGTTAGCAATATTAATTTACCCAGCTGATATTTAAACAATTGACTTACCGTGGAGACGAACATGTTATCCAAATACACAGTAACTAACAGTTAACAAATAATAATAAACGAAACTGATACTATTTCCAATAATATATCGGGTATTTATACCACTGTATTCTACCACTCTTTGCCAAAATTAATATTTCCAATATGCGCTAAGTAATTCAGCCTCCTATAGATGTTAAATTTTACTAATAATGTTAGACAAACATTACATCAACCGAAAGTGTAAAGATAATATTGCATTTAATGTATATATTCAAATTTTTTTTATTGTTCTTATTATACCGATAATTTTTTAGTAAACAGTTTTTAAATTTTTAATTTTAAACGCAATTGTAGGTATATTTTTATTAGCATTTCAATAGGAATACCTACTAATTTTATTACACAACTGGCGAAAAATTATAAAATGTGAAATATTCTGGTAGATACCTATATACTCCTCGCAGATAATTAACGTTATTTAGGATGAGGTTAGGATTTATGAATGTATTGTAGGTACGTATTATGAAAAAAAAAATAATGATAGGTACAGTCGGCGTCATAAAAATCGGATCAAGGGGTAGATATTTCTTATTAATTTATTAGAAATATTTTACTATTTACGAAGTTCTTTAAAATTACAAACAAATTGTTTTATAATAAGTGGTTTTTAATCACATTTGTTATTCTAATAATATAAAAAGGCCATAATGAAATAAAATTCCATTAACTTATAACAAATAGTATGTAATTAATTAATTAAAAATTAATTAATTAATCGAAAAGATAATGAAATAATTTAATATTTGGTCATCATTTACAGCCATCACTAGAAAGCGCATTCATATAGAATTAATTAAATTGGAAATATAATCTTCGTCCAAATTGCAAAGTAGTAATTTGGAAGCAGATTATATTTCCAATTTAATTAATTATGCTGCAAATGCTTTTGTTGATTTAATTAAGTGATTGCTGAAAATGATGGATCGACAAAATATTAAATTATTTTATTTTCCTTTTTTATTAATTAATTGATTTTTAATTAGTTAATTACACATTTGTTTTAAAACTTAATGGCTTTTATTGTATTATTACTTCTTTTATATTATTTGAATAATAAATATGAATAAAAACAACTTATTGTAGAACAATTTGTTTGTAATTTTATAGACTTTCGTAAATACTAAGAAATTAAAAATAAAATTTTCTACCCCTTGACCCAATTTTTATGACCCTGACTATACACATATTAAGTGGTATTTAAGAAGAAAATAAATCTTCTCAAATTGTAGGCGCCATATTAAATATTTTTTGATTCAAAATTTGTGATCTGCTACCTTACAGAAACCTGAGAAACTTGAGTCAAGTCAGACAATAAATGGCAACATTTTCAGCAATCTGGGAGCCTCCATCTCAAATTTTTTAAAAGTGGGTGATCCGCTACTTCGAAAACACCGATATCGAGCTTGAATATCTTATCGCCGATGTCACAGATATCTTCAAACAACGATATCTTGAATATTTATTTTGGTAAAAAATTATATATATATATATATATATATATATATATATATATATATATATATATATATATATATATATATATATATATATATATATATATATATATATATATATATATATATATATATATATATATATATACATATATATATATACATATATATATATATATATATATATATATATATATATATATATATATATATATATATATATATATATATATATATATATATATATATATATATATATATATAAATATATATATATATATATATATATATATATATATATATATATATATATATATATATATATATATATATATATATATATATATATATATATATATATATATATATAGATATTTAATCATAAAATAAAACAATTTGATGTTCATCGGTAAGAATTTGACCAAAATTACCATGTAACGCAAGATTCAAACAACCATTGAGCATCTAATACTAAATACAGCCTATTCAAATTTGACAAAGTAATTATACATTAAATGAAGCAAATTATAACATACTGTACATTACAAAGCGAGTAGAAATAAAGCTGGGATATTTAATCAAAGTAATAATATGTCCAGATGGTGATATCATTTGAAGTGAAAGTGAATATAAGTCAAAAACTTATTAAGTGAAAAAGAAACAATAAACAGAACATTAAACACGTAGGTAAATATGAAGTTTCCAAGGAAGTGAAACATATGAAAAAACAATTTATTGGGTAGCAACGAGTGGGTTTTCAAGAAGCATGGTGCAGATAAAATTTTAACAGCTTCTCATAAAGAATTTAAGAAAATTATAAGGATACAAATACCAAGGATACAAATACTCACAACATCGTCTACAAGAATTCAAATATGCAGCAAGCAGACGAGGTCCCAAGAGTTTCGTAAGAACATTTATTAGCCATCACACAAGAGAATCCTGAGAGATGGTATAAGCAGTGCATAATTGCAAACCCCAGCAAGGAACCAAGGCCTAAAATAACAGCGAAACAATATAAAAGGTACACCTTATAAACATCAACAACCAATATTTCAATGATCCATAGATATGTATAATTGGTTGCACATAAGGTAAATTATAAATATATTTCTCTGATTGCAAGCAATTTATAAAAATTTGATAACAAGATTGTGAATAAAATTGTGTTAAATTTTGGTAAGTTGTATCTATATTGTCTTGTTGTGGATGTATAATTTCTGCTATCTTGCCTATTGAACCGACTCCTGTAAGTACTTAATATTTTAAATATTGCCCAGTAGCGAGGTACTTGGGTAAACAAAATTTAAAGATAAAAAATCAAAAGTATCAAAGTAACATAAAATTAATAAATAAACATAACTTATTATTTCAATATATATATATATATATATATATATATATATATATATATATATATATATATATATATATATATATATATATTGAAATAATAAGTTATATAAATATATATATATATATATATATATATATATATATATATATATATATATATATATATATATATATATATATATATATATATATATATATATATATATATATATATATATATATATATATATATATATATTGAAATAATAAGTTATATATATATATATATATATATATATATATATATATATATATATATATATATATATATATATATATATATAGAACCAAAATGAGTTTGTCAATTTGGTTTATTGTTTAAGAAGTCTTAGGAGGTCCAAATTAAGTCGGTAATTTACAAAGCTCATTTTTACTGTCAAGCTTAAACTTAATTTCAAAACTCAAATAGGGAACACAATGCCGTATGACGCCAAAATTTTCAAGTAAGATATCTAAAATCCTATTTTTTTTTCTAATATAAAAAAGAGGGTCTGCTCATAAAGCGGCACGAAAGCCTCTTAAAGGTTCGACAGTAAAATTAATAAATTACTTCTTGATTCATTGTGCAGTGAGAATGAGAATAATATCAGTCAGTATAATATTCCTTAGCTACAAAACCAAATTAGATAGTGAAATGGCAGACGTTACCCCGAAGATAGTATTAGAATAACACTTTTATAAAACGTAGGAGCAGCTAACTAGTTAATGCAGAAACAGATAATTATATTGTTTTGGAGAATTAAGGACTTAAGCCTAAGAAGAGTTTTTCTCTGGGGTTTTATCTTCATATGTTTAGATAACAGGCACCCCAAATGAACACCTAAATTATTGTTATTATTTATCCATGTCGTGTAAAATATCTAGTTCTTATTTTACAATCAGATGTTGTTAGCTTCGGGAATAGTTTCCTGACATTATATAAGGGGGGATTATATTGAGTTTTAATCGTCTCCGGATGATGCCAACTTGGTTGGCGAAACGCGCGTCGAGCGAAGTGAAAGTGTTTTGGTGTTTGTGGAAACTGGTGTTATAACGGAATCTCTAAATTGAGGTTGAGTATTTCCAGACGTGGCACTCAATGGTGTTGGTTCGTATTGTTGCTGGTTTCCAGACAATCTGGGCTCTCACGAAGACTTGAGATTTAGTTGGGAATCTTTGGGCTGGCAACTAAAGTGGTACTACTTAAGGGGGATGAAAGGTCATCTATTGCCCCGTCTCCTACGAGGGCTAGGGCGGTGATCTGGGCCAAAATTATGCAGTTTCCGGCAGGTTTTCACACAATAAATTCGGGATTAACTAAAATAGTTTTGTAAGCAGAAAGTTAGCCAAAAAAATGTTTTATTAGAGTTAGGTCTACTTAACCCTAGTGATTAATTTTGTGTCTTATATAGATATATTTATTATTAACGCAGCATCTGGTTCAGTAGTCGAGAAGTGTCCAAATCGTAATTTGTTTAGTGTAAATATTTATTGTTTACGTAAATTATTTTGTTAACTGTCAAATAGATACATTTTATATTCCGATATCTTTTGCATTAATCTCTTCGAACAACGACAAAGTTAGTTTGTGAATCTTAGTGGTTATGTGAAATTTTAGCCATTAGAGGATTAATATCGACAACCTGAGAGTACATTAGGTAAGATAATTTCAAAGGTATCAATATCAAGAATTTCCTTTTTAACTTTAAAAGCATACACGACGAACCCAAGACTGAGACCATGTGTTATATATGTATGAGTATGAATATACCCACATCTATATGCGGTGAGCTCGTAAAGTTTGGAATAAATTCAATTAATCGTTATTGAAGGATTTTCACAGGAAATCCTCGGACAAGTCAACTTTATTTTATAAAATGTCACTTTTTTCAGCCATCGATTTTTTTTTGTTTTGTTCGTTTTTGAGCTATGACGTCATCGACAATTTTTTTAAATGACAACCCATATTTTTTTTCACGGATTTCGATAGAGCACATTTTTCTGAGTGCGAACATGTCAAAAACATAGTACCTTTAACATTAAAGTGTTCGAGATATTCGGTTGCAAAGTTTTAAGAATGAATTATACAAGCGATGACCAAATGCTAATCATTTATCAAGAAAGCGCAGGAAAAACAACAGTTTTGACAGTTGTCACAATTTTGAAGTTTTTCCTCGCAAGTTTGTGTTTTAATCAGTTGAATAATATCATTAAGTAAGTTGATTAATCATTAGTCCATCATAATTCATTTTATTTAAAAATGGTCCGTCGTTTGAGTGAAAGGGAAAGAATCGAAATTTTGATGATGATCGGTTACGGGGACAGAGCTCGCACACAAGTAGAAGTTTCCCGTTTATTTAACAACAAATATCCAAACAGAGAACCAATTACACAATCCACCGTTAGCAAAATAGAACAAAAGTTTTTAGAAGTGGGTCATACGAGAGATCGCCCTAGAACGGGTCGTCCACCAGTGCAACAAGATGTTAAATTGAATGTTCTACTAGAGCTTCAAGAAAATCCCCATTTACCCACCCGCCAAGTGGCGGCAAACAACGGAATAGTTCAAAGCTCCGTCT
Organism: Tetropium fuscum; assembly: GCA_964058915.1. Lineage (NCBI taxonomy): Eukaryota > Metazoa > Arthropoda > Insecta > Coleoptera > Cerambycidae > Tetropium > Tetropium fuscum. The sequence goes on along the minus strand of CAXKVY010018542.1, from coordinate 144,567 downwards.
TGAAATATTTGAAATTGAACAAATGGCATCCGTATAAAGTGGTTTTGGTCCAAGAGTTAAACGAAGATGATCCTGACCGAAGGTTACAGTTTTGCCAAACCATGTTGCAACGCCTGATTGATGACGACGGATTTTTACGCAATATTGTTTTTTATGATGAGGCTACCTTTTATCTCGACGGCACAGTTAACCGGCAAAACTGTAGATATTGGTCTCCTGAAAATCCACACTGGAAAATGGAAACTCGTAGTCAGTTTCCACAAAAAGTTAACGTTTGGGCTGGTATTGTAGGTAATCGTATTTTGGGCCCATTTTTCTTTGAAGGCGTATTAACAGGTGAAATATATTTAGAATTTTTAAGAGACGACTTAGTCCCTGCACTTGCGGTACTTTACCCAAATGACGTAGATCCAGATCTGCCCCATCACACGATATGGTACCAACAAGACGGTGCACCAGCCCATTTTGCAGTGATCGTTCGCGATTATTTAAACCATGTATTTCCTAACCATTGGATTGGTCGCAGGGGAACTATCGAATGGCCCCCTAGATCTCCAGATCTCACTCCCCTAGACTACTTTTTATGGGGCTATTTAAAGAGCAAAGTCTATTTCAATAGACCAAATACCATCGAAGAATTAAAGGACAGAATTCGCAATGAAATTCGAACCATTCAACCCGATACTGTTGGTAAGGTTCTGCAGGAGTTTCAGTGGCGGATGGGATATTGCCAGGAAGTGAATGGAGGTCACTTTGAAAATTTACTCTGATTTTATTTTTTACTTTAATTATTTATCATTTATTTGTTAAAATATTTTTTTATTTGTTTAAATTGTTGTTAAAAAATTAAACAGATTACTCCCAAATCTTTCAAAATGTTCGATAAGCTACCAAAATAAATAATATTACTCCTTAATCTTTTAAAATGTAATAAGCTATAAGCTATTAGAATCAATAAGCTATTAAAAATCTTGACCCGCCCGATAGCTTATGCATGGTGCCATGGTACATTGTATAAACTTTGCAACCGAATATCTCGAAAACTTTAATGTTAAAGGTACTATGTTTTTGACATATTCGCACTCAGAAAAATGTGCTCTATCGAAATCCGTGAAAAAAAATATGGGTTGTCATTTAAAAAAATTGTCGATGACGTCATAGCTCAAAAACGAACAAAACAAAAAAAAAATCGATGGCTGAAAAAAGTGACATTTTATAAAATAAGGTTGACGTGTCCGAGGATTTCCTGTGAAAATCCTTCAATAACGATTAATTGAATTTATTCCAAACTATACGAGCTCACTGTATAATATATAGATGTGGGTATATATTTTTCTTGCCAACCCGAAACGCTCCCATTCATTTTAACACCGTCCAACGAACACTTCATTTTGCAATTGCAACGTGTATAGCCTTGCCCTCCACTTTTTTAATTAGCACAAGCTGCTTCTCTTAGCGACATTTCTTAAATCGAAACCTCATCCATGGAAAGTAACTTTTCTTTACAAAGTACGCACTAATAACGGGTGAAAAGCTGTTTCAAGGTACAATTTTTGTTTGCTAATTTATAAAAGCCTGAATCCTCTGTTCCAACAACAACCGCTAATACATTTCGAGGGTCTGTACGACCACGGTCGAAATCAGGGACTTGAATTTTTACGGTATCACCAATTTGGACCGGAAGAAACTTTTTTTTTGACGTTCGTAACATTTTTGTTGCTTGAAGTAGAAGATTCTGTTTTGCGGCTACACTCTTTGATGAAATTAGCTTTTGTTGTTCAGCCAGTACTTGAGATGAAGACGTGCTAGGTTGCGGATAAGTCAATGCTTGAGATGAAGACGTGCTAGGTTCCAGTTTAACTCCAATGGTATTTTGGTTATCCACGTCGCTTCCATCTGAAATATGGTCATCAATATGGTCACTACCCAAATTTTCCAAGTGTCAACATAGGCTTCTTTCCGCACATTTTCTATTAAGGATTTATTTTATTACATTTCATTTACTTTCTATTGTACTTATTTTAATGTTTGTGAATGCCAAATTATTTAACCTAGCAATAGACGCAGCTAGATGGATACATACGACAATAAAATAGGGTACAAAAAATGTGCATTTTTAACTACACACTACTTTTTACACACTACTTTTTACATTTTTAACTACACTACAGCTACAATGTAACTAGTTACATTGTAGCAATATTTTTATACCTACATGAAAAGAAGTAACTATACCGCAATAATAATTATAATTATGTTAAAAGATATGCAAAAGTAACTAGTCCTAAGTAACGAGTCCTAATCCTGAAAGTATCTAATCATTACAAGTACTCAAAAGTAACTAAAGTTCCCATTACTAAAGACTGACGAAGCCAAAGCAAACAAACAGCATGCAGGAACCGACCAAAAGGAAGCTACGACCTGTCGTTTCCGACATTCACCGGAGCCCATCTGTGTTTGTCGACATACACCGGTGAAAGTTCGAATGTATAATAAAATTAATAAACGTTCGGTCTTTCACACAGAATACACCAAGGCATTTGGTATTTGTCGACATTCACTAATTTCGGACTCTCACAGTAACATTACCAAAGATTACTTTTCACAAAACAAATATTAATAGCAAAGAATATCAAAGCTAATAAATATATCCAGGGTGAAAATTGGATTTTTTTCGAATTTTCGAGAAAACAATTAATACATAAGACCAACAAATGATTTTAGTTTTGACCAAGCAAGCAATTTCTGTATCACTCCCTCTTTGAATGCTTCAGAATTCGTAAATGTAATTCAATATTCCCTAGCACGAAGCTAAGAAATTAGTTGTTTTCAATAGTAGGTGCTACAAGATTTTATGCATTTTAAAGTTTAACATCTTCTCGATAACTATATGCCTAATGCTTTTATATACAATAATATATATATATATATATATATATATATATATATATATATATATATATATATATATATATATATATATATATATATATATATATATATATATATATATATATATATATATATTTATATATATATATATAAATAAATATATATATATATATATATATATATATATATATATATATATATATATATATATATATATATATATATATATATATATATATATATATATATATATATATATATATATATATATATATATATATATATATATATATATATATATATATATATACATATATATATATATATATTAATTTTCATTATACAAGCTAAAGCTATAGTTGTAACGAGTTGAAATGTAATAATGTTACGTACGCAAAAATAAACACATCTACTGATAGAACGTTCTTAATTCTTGTATAAGTTTTACTTGGATTTGAATAATGTTTTGAATACATTATCTTAATATGTACGTCTGTAGAATTAATAGTAGAGTTAAATATGTTTAATAGAACAGTAAGCTAGCCTACAATGAAATTAACATCATATTATTTATTACCTACATATATTATTATTTATTATATTATATTTTCGTTTCATTTACAATTATTGTTTTTTATATACAGAAATATGTATAGACGTATGTGTCGAAAAATTGCACATTGCACTTATTTGAGCAATCTCACCTTAAAATTAGCATACTTTTGTACTGGCAGTAAAACTAATAACAACGAGTTAACTATTTGTTACGCTTTTGGTTTCTCGGTTGAGGGAGGAAGCGTTGCCAGATAATCCAGAGCCTTCTGAATTAGAGGAGGAACCTGTGGAATATGCTCCCCTTCTGGATGAAATCCCCTTTCGTCTGCTGTGTAGGTAACTTTGTATGTTTTTCCATTGTCACCCACATATTCATAAGAACCACGGAACGTTTCTTGAGTTACGTCCTCGAAATCACTTAGCTCACCAACTTGCTGTAATTTACTTCCATCGCTAGCCTCGAAACTCCATCGGAAGTTACCTTTAGGATCAAAGGTATTTTCCTGCGACAAAATTGTTACGGGTTCTTCCGTTGGTACATCAGTAACTAGATCAGCAAAGGAATGAACTACAAGTACCGTGAGGAAAAACGCGTTTGTCAACGTCATTATGAAATATCTAGTAAAAACTGATACGTGATATTTCCTGGCTACTATTTATATATACACATTTAGTGTTAACCAACTAGAATTAATTAAAATAATGTCTGCCATTCTATTCATAAAAAAAATTGAAAGGATGATTATCAGGTCTACTAATATAGGAACTCATACTTATTTTTAGTTAATAATATGACAAATACCTGTTGAAATACTGGTTTCAAAGGAATTGATTTAATAAGGTAGTTGACGATTTGTATTATTACAAAACCTGTAAGAATAAGAACCTTTAAAAAGAAGGATATATTATCATGTATAGTAATAATAATAGTAATAATAATAATAATGCATGATAGTGCATAATAATAGTACATAATAATGCACTGGATGCCATTCGAAAGGCGAGAGACTTCTTTGGCTGCCGAAAGCCGTACTGCCTGGTTGTAGGCAGCGTCGTCGTTCCACCATCGGTGCCTACGAGAGGTAGTGGAGACGGTGCGCGAGACCCAGACGGCGAGCCACCAGGCTCACCCTATAGTGGTGCTTGCCACCCTTGACGTCCAAAACGCCTTCAATTCGGGGGGATGTATAGACATCCTTGACGCGCTACGAGGTACATTCGGCATTCGGACGTATCTACTTCGCATATTCAGGGACTATCTCACAGATCGTACAATAAAGTGCGAAACCACCGAAGGGACGAAGACAAGAGAAATCACGGCTGGAGTGGCACAAGGCTCAATATTGGGACCGGACCTCTGGAATGCGCTGTACGATATCCTGCTCCGAGCGGACATGCCCCGAGACGTTTTCCTCGTCGGGTACGCGGACGACGAAACCGAAATGGCACAGCTGAAACTCGACCAAGTAATGAGGCGAATCAACGACTCGATGAGCCAACATGAACTGCAACTGGCCTTTTGGCAAAGACCGACAATCTGCTGCTCACGAGGGAGAGAATCTGCAAGAACGTACCCATGGTAATTGGTACGGAACAGCTCCAGACGAAGGTGTCGGTAGAGTATCTGAGAGTGATCATGGAGACGAAGCTTACCTACTGGTTGCACATACAGAGCTCGGCCGACCGAGCTGTGACGAAGACCACCGCACTGAGTAGACTCATGTCGAACGCGGGTGGCCCAAGGCCAAGCCAGCGCAGGCTCTTGATGGCGACGATAGTCACTAGTGAGGCGAGCTAGAAGTAAGTCTCGCGGAAAACCAACAATTCCGCGAGAAACCTTCTGCTTATTCAAACCGCCTCCGCTTGTAGTCGAAAATCCGCCGACGGTAGAACGGGTCGAAAACTGCTGGAAGAGAATATATGAGGTTTCTTATCCACTAATTACAGACACTCCAGCCCTGGCGCAGTTTGAGGCCTTCTGTGGAAGCCATCAACAGAGAGCTCCAAGAACTGCGCCAACCAACCAGAGGAAGTTCGGAGGGCTCTCGAGGGCTCAAAGAACTTTGCTGCTCCGGGTCCTGATAGGATCCCCACCTATTGGTGGAAGTAATTTATTCAGATTCACTACCATTTAGCCAGGATTTTTAACGACTGGCTGAATGGAGAGCAGCAGATTCCGGCCTGGTTTGTCGCGGGGCGAACAGTGCTCATCTCAAAGAACGGAAATTTGTCTGACCCAAAAAACTACAGACCAATAATTTGTCTGAACGCATGTTACAAAATGTGTACACGCATAATATAATTTGCCAATATAATTTCTATATTGGCAAAAAATATTTTTTTTATTATTTTAGAAGTTTAATATGAGATAACGTACACCCTGTATACGAACTACGATATATACGAAAATATTAGGAAGATTTCTGCGAATCCAGTGATGTCATAAAAATTCAATTTCGTCCAAAATTAAGTTTAGTAAATTCAAAAAAATTTCTATAAATCGTTCTTTAACAATTTTACAAAAATAAAAATTGCCGATACACACCTAGGCTAACATTTTATTGGGTATTTAAAAATCGATATGAAATAATTGAGAAAATTTGTCTAACTATAACTAAATGTTGTCTAACTCGGCCTGACGGCCTCTTCGGACAATTTCATGTCACGTACAAGAAACACTTACTTTTTGCACTTGTTGCATAAATAACTATTTTCCACATTCATGCAAAAAACAAAACTTTATTGAACTATATTCAGTGCAAAAACTGGTTCTTTAGTAAAAATATATTGAACTTGTGCCATATATTATTTATTGAACTTATCTGTTATTCTACTACAGTATTTTATGATCATGACAAACATAAACATAAAATTTGACATTTACTAATGCCACATAAATAAAACATTTTTTGGATTTTGCATGAAAGTATAAAACATATTGTATGCAACTCGTAGAAAAGTGTTTACTGAACTCGACGTGTTGTCCAACACGGCCTGACGTCCTCGGTGGGCAATTTCACGTCGCTGCAGTAAACGCTTATTTTTTGCACTTGTTGCATAAATAGCTAGTCTTTAATAGACAAACTTTATTTGAGTTTCCAAACTTGTATTGTGTTTAAAACTTTAGTACTTTTCACAGCAATAGCTGCCTCATTTGATTTACTTTCACATGGTTCTCTTCGTCTATAATCTTCTTGTGTCCGTCTTGTTTCGACCATTTCACTTAATATAGCAGGATGAGTTGCCTATATAACCACAATAACTGATGCATCATAGTCTTCAGGAAGACCTCTTAATAATAACATGACAACTTCATCAATAACTTTATGATTAATATCTGGAAATTGTTGCACAAGAGAAGTTAAGGCACTAACATACTCTCCCATAGAGTTGAAGTCCTCATATATAGTCCGAAGTAATCTTATTAAGTGACCTAATCATCTACACAGACCTTTGTTTTGACCATTTCTAACATGAGGTTAACAAGAAGGTTGCATAGTCAGACATATTTTTGCAAGTGCCATTTGATCTTTAGAAGGATTGTTACCAGTGCCAAGGATGTAATTCCATAATCCATCTACTCGTAATATAAGAGACAATTTTATTGTACATTTCCAGTTATTACAATTAGATGTAGGTACCATCTAATCTCTTCAAAACTAGTACCATCTAATCTCTCCAGACCTACTTCTTACTAAAATAGGAAGGGGCTGCAGTTGAAACTGTTGAAGTGGGCTTAGTTTCCGTTGTTGTATTCACCTTGAATATTTGCAAGTTTATTGTAACTGGGCCCATAACTTGATAAATATTGATATTTATAATCAGTTAAACTGATTTCTATTCTATAAATTATATTTATAAACTTTTTAACAACTTGATATGTCAATGTCACAATTAGAATTTCTATTCTGCTTTCTAGATGATACGAACGTTAAACATTACGAACATTAAGGATATTTGAATGAGTTCATTTAGTTTCAACCTGTACTTTTCAAAACACTATTAAAAAAATATGGATCTGTCCTGAAGTAAGATACGTATTATGGTAGGGATTCTGATGGGACACTATCTTCAGAGCATAGGCATAATAAATACCACAATGTGTCGCGAATTGGCAACTTGGTGGATGAAACAGTGGAACACATATTTAGGTTCTGTACTACGGTCACCCCACAAACTGGGATCAAAATTATGGTACCGCCCGCTATCTGTAAATAGCCCATATGTAGGAAACACCACGCAGTCTCCTTCTCAGATAAATCTACGTAATACATCTCGAGCTATGACAAATAGCTCGAGATGTATTACAAACTGCAACTTTTCGAGGAGGTAGTACAATATGACCTGCTGGCAGACCAAGTCCGTACACATGAAAAACGTAAAAGTTGAATTAATAACGAAACTATTGAGCTTGCAGATTGTGTTTATTTTTTACATCATAGTATATTACAATAAGGAAATATTAATATAAATAAATCGAGACCCAAGTCATTTAAACAAATTGTTCGCCGTTTTACTGTTTTGTATGTATTTAATTGCTGCATATTGCAAGTGCTAGAAAACTCGTTATATCACAGAAATATAAATTTGGGGTTAACAAATAATTACCAGCAAAAAGTTATTCGTCGTCTTACAAGGTATCGGACAATTATTTCCCCCTCTCAGTTGTGGACGGTTGGGATGCTATCCAGTCCAATGCCTTTTGAATATTGGGTGGAATAGGTGGAGGTGTTGGAAGGTGAGCGCCTTGTGGTTGGAATCCGCCTTCATCGTCGGCAACATAAGTTAGAGAAATTTGATTTCCGTCTGGGTCCGTATACGAAAACGAACCTTGAGCAACTACCGCTTCCGGATTTTCGGGATCATTGGTTTTCTTTAGTGTTCCTTTTTCGTCTGCCTTTATACCATTCGCAGTTTCATAACTGAAGAAAAGTGTGATGATTCAATAAGTGATATATGCCATGTATCAAAATTTAAGAAAATATAAGGCATATATTATGCAATAACAATGTTATTAATTAAATATGCAGTGTCATTTGCTTTTTATGTACCTTATTCTACTAATATGTTGATATTATGACTATTATTATGCTTTCGGTAACCATTCATAATGCATATTTCTCTTATAGTTATTATAGTTAATTGTTAATGCGTATAAGCATGCATATAAGCTTAATCTATGGTATAAGTTTTTATTTCTAATAACAATGCATTTAAAAAAAACTCAGAAAATTAAATATAAACTAATAATGTACTGAATTATTTCTATCATTGGTTTAATTTGGATGATATTTTAATTTGTAAATACTGGTAGGACAGAAAATTAAGTTTTAGACTAAATACAGTAGCTCGCCAGTAGAGTTAGCCGTCAGGTGATATCAACCGTCAAGGAGTTTTTTCAATTATATAATTTTTAATAGCATAAGTCATATTTTTGTATATTACTTTTAATTTGAATATCAGCTAAGGTTATAGTCATGATACAATGATGATGTTATCCATACCTATATCTATATCATCTATATCTGTATAAGAAATAAGTAAATAATATAGTAAAAAAAATGCTTAATATATAAGTTCTTTATATTCTTTAGTATTAGTCCTCTATATAAGAGTCTTTAGACGTTACCACATTATTTGTCAGAGGCGTTCGATCGATTCTATGATGAAAAAAGTGGGTAGTATAAAAAAGTATTCTTAGTTCTCAACTCCAACCGCTACGGAGTGCTACTGTAGGCGATATTGTAGGCTGCTAAGTTTTTGAAAGAGCTGCATGTATTTTATATTTGATAGTATTATTTGATAGAAATATTCCACAAATAAACAGTTTGTATACTTAATACCAGTTTATTCACCTAACGTTAGTGTTACGTAACGTTAAATTTAGTCAGCAAATAATTTTCTTGGATGTAACTATATCAGTTATTATTTCTACAGAAAATACTTACGAAGCAAATTTATTGTAAGGTAGCGGAATCCAAATAGCCCTTAATAGAATATTTAAATGATAAAACACAAATGGAAAATCACAAATTTAACAGTTGCCAGCTGATGTTAGCTGTCAACTTTGAATTGGTGCATGTTAAGTTATTACGGAAGCAGAACTGAATTAGTTTTATAAAGTTTTCCACTTTTCTTTCCTGGGCATGTGAGTGTAGGAGGAAGTATGGAAGCCAGCCAACTTAAAATTTGCCTAGCCATTTTCACTCGGAAAGTGTTATTATGGGTTCAATTTATACAGAGTGATCTTACCTACCCCCTAGGCATATATCCGAATCGAATTGGAATATATGTTGAAATTTGGATCGAGTTAGTTTCCGGAAAAGATTTATCATTCTAAAATATTTTAGAATTTCTATGTATCACTCTCAGTTATACCGGAAGTTGATATTAACCTTGTTATTTTAAATGGAACTTCCCATTTTTTTTGTTTTGGATTCCTCATCAATATTAGAGGTACGTTTGATAATACAATCCTATTTTGCTTCGCAACTATTTTCTAGTTATGATTTTTTTAAATTCTTGCATTTGCAGCGTCTCTCTTTATTGTAGTTAAAAACTAAATGATATAAATGATTGATTTTTTGAAATCCCGTTAATATTTTAAAGTGTTTTCAACCAGTCAGAAACGTTTTGGAAGAAAAATTAAGATTAAGCCTCTCCAATATCACATATTTAAAACAAAATAACTTAATTTTTTTAAATGACACCCCATATTTTTATTTTATTTATCGGTATTTATCATCTTACATTTATCGTTCAGTCCTTAGTAAGAAGAGTATAAGGTACGTACTATGGTATGCTTCTGAAGTTTATATCTACTGTGAAAATGTAATTAAACTGATTTATTTTTTTTTACAAATGTTTTTGTTATTTAAGTTAACACAGGAAGCAAAAATCTAAACAACAAAAATATTATTACAGAGCATGTTCGAATTGTTGTCCTTTTATATATATATATATATATATATATATATATATATATATATATATATATATATATATATATATATATATATATATATATATATATATATATATATATATATATATATATATATATATATATATATATATATATATATGTTACTCTTAATTTCTTGCCTATCAGTTGCTAATATAGCAGTATTTTGAGGTTTAAGTACATTTTCTCATATATTTATAAATAAGTAAAACCGTATGTTTGAACAATATGTGGCTGCAGGCATTAAGTTACAGTTATAATTTACATCATTGTTCTATTTTAAGCAGTGAATGAAGCTACTTGTCCGATGAAAATAATGTTTACAACAATTTCTATAAATACATTAAGTCACGTGACATAATTAAAATACATAATGAACAGTTTTTAAATATTTAGTTCTAGAATTACCTTACTTAATTATGTGTAGATATTCATTGCAACAATATTATGCGAAATCTTGATTTATATCATAATAATTCTCTTTGCTTAATAATGCACAGAATTGATAAATATGCTATCTTAGTTAACTGAACGGGTATAATATCATATTCGAAGACATATACATAATATTGATGAGAAATATATCAATTACAGATCACGTTAGTAATGTATTTACCTCGGTAACTTCATTTCTTTAAACAAGGTTTTAAAATATTGTTCCTATTTTTTTCCCGTTATGCTAGCGATAGGCCATAGAATAATAGCATGTACTCAGAACACTCTAAGTTTGTAAACTGTAACAAACTTTAGAGTGTTTCTAATTTTGTAGTTACAATTAAGTATTGCCGTTTTAAATTTTTGTGAATTTTTTGTGAGTTAAAGAAATATTTACTTTACAATTATTGAGGCTACAGGACAAGTTCATGATTCGTATTCATAAAAATAATGACAATTTGTTATTATCAATATTTCTAAGAGCAGTGTTTCTATGTCTGCGTTATTTATTTATTGTTGTTTAAAGAAATAGGAAGTATTTAATACTGTTACTTTTTGAAAATATGTTATTGCCTGACGAACGGAATCTACAACAGACAAAAATAGACGTAGTTTGTCTTACAAATTTAGGTAAGGAAAAGTTTGTTTTCCAAAGCTATCAAATTCTCCAATTTTGTATTTTACAATTTAATGAATATATCATATGATCTTACGAGTTTTTGGAATTTTATCTCGTGGACTGGATCAATCATTATGAAGTTTGACGTATCGGCTTTAGTAATGAGCATACAAAAAAAATATGCCAAAGAAAGTCTTGATATGCATCACAGAAATATAAAATTACACAGATTTCTTCATTTCTACATTCTCCGTCAATGGCTTTTATTGCAAAAATGCTATTTTAAAATAAATATGAGTATACGTATGATTGCATATGATTATAATAAATGATATGGTTAGCAAAGAATATGAAATACATTCTAGAGAATATCGTGGCTGAATGGGTAATATCCGAAACCATTTAATAATAATAATAATAAACAGATATTCCAGAGTTAAATATAGGAATCTTCTACGTAATTTCAAAAAATAATTCCGTGTCCATTTACTTGTGCACTTGTTCCCTATATGGTATATGAAATTATAGTACAATTAATGCTTTCTGTAAAAATCTAATTTCTATATTATTTTTCTCCGTTTATGCAAAAAACCGAACATTATTGAACTATATTTAATGCAAAAAATGGTTATGTTTGCACTAGTGCAATACAATTTTTATTGCACGGATCTGTCGTTCTACTGTAGTGTTTTGACATAAAGATCTTGACATGTCACCTAATGTCATGACATTTTTTGATTTTTGTATTAACGTAGAAAAAATATTGTATGCAACTCGTACAAAAAATGTTTATTGCAGTCGACGTTGTCCCGTGATAATTTCACGGCGCATGAAATAAATATTTACGTTTTGCACTTGTTGCAAAAATAACTATGACTTCGAAAAATATTTGTATTTAAATTACTCGAAATATATTAAATATATCGAAAAGTTTTAAGGATATTGGCCGCCTAATTCTACGCATCTGTGATGTTCGTTTGCTATATTTTTAATTTTTACGTATCTTCATGACAAAAGCTATATTTCTAGTATGTAATAAGTCTTCGAGATTCATGAACTCAATACACTCTCATGAATATTATCCAAATCGTTGCATTTTGGGAGCAGTGGGTATGTGGGTAACCATGATTATTAATATTATGGATCTATTATAAAACTAATTATTTATTAAAAATTCATGGGGAAATTAAGTCATAGTAATTTGTTTACGTCTGCCTAATACTCCAATAATAAACAGGATTAATAACACACTTTCAAATTATTTTAAATGATTTGCCTTTATTAAATCTTAACTCCCTTTGCATATCAGTTTAATATATATTATCTAGCCGTAATTACATGCCTAGTTGCTAGAATCTACGCATAGTTAATAATAACATATCTGTATTACAACCAATAATCAATAATAATTCTTATTAGGTATGTACCTATATATGTTATTAATTCCCGTGAACAATTCAAATAATAATAGTTAAGTACCTGATTATTATAAACTGAAAATATCTCCGGATTGGTTGCTAATATATTTAATAACATAACAACACAAGTATGTAATTTTATTATAGACTTTGCATAATATACGCAATATGTTATTACGATGCATTTATGAAAAATGTTGCCCTTTAAGCAGTGAGACCAGAAGAACAGAGAAAGCTGAGCCTACAGAGCGTCTTCATGTGGCTGATATTTATCAGCAATTGTTATTGCTTTAACTTATTTTTAATTTGTAAATGCTATGCAATGTATTTGTACTTACTTAATATAATTACAGTATTTTACAATTTCAGCAGCTAAAGAAGGGAACGGCTCTTTAGCTAATTTAGTTAACTAGAAAATACGGGATGAATGTAAATGCCTATAACTATATATGTGTAGAATAATGTGCTCATCGATAAAGAGGAAAAAGTGAAACATATATTAATGGTCAAGCTGCAGGACATTATTTGATTATTTGAAAGGCTTTATGAATTTCTCAAGCCATATGTGCAGAAGATAGTTTCCAAATATCGTCAGAGTGGACATATGTAAAGAGAGTATATGTAAAGAGAGGCATGTGGCCTCAGGCTAGTAAATTATTACTAGCTGAAAATAGTAGTATATTCAAATATATGTTTTAAAATATCTTTGTCGTAATATAAGACGAATTGAAAATGAAGGTGGATGTATGATAGATTACTTGTTTTTGTTTTTTAGGAATAAATAAAAAATTGTAGATAAAAAATGTAGATGTATGGTTAACAGAAATGTATGTATGCAATGACTAAGAAAGAATGAGTCAGTCCATCATTATGGGTTATATTTTACCATTGATTTAATTAATCGACGGCAAGCAATGGCAAGCAATAGTGAAAACGATACCCCTTTGACAGGAATGTGCAAATGGCTTTCGCCTCGGCCTGCCTTTGGTAAACTTATTACCATACAAACTAATGCTTAAGAAGCGACCACCATTGAAGATATTGACTATGTCTTCACATGGGCATTCACAGTACAAAGGTAATAAGAAGAAGCTAACAAATTGGCCAAGAAGGCAGTCAGTCTGGTAATTTTCTGGCCTGGTCTTTCGAGTATATTACCAGTTGCGTCGAAATTACAATGATTAAGGGAGACTCCCAGAAGAGATTTAAGAAGTTATGGGATAAAACAAGTAGCTGCTGATGGCTGGCTAGAAATATCTTGAAGTGTCACAGCCAAGAGACACCAAGAAATGATCTAGCAATATCTAGAGGAAACCTGCTATTGGCAATAAGAACACTGCCTACTGCCGGGTAAGGAAACAACTGCCAGGTAAGGAAACAACTCCAAAATATGAGGCTAAGTAACTCACCCATGTATATGGATGATGTGAACAAGGATATGAGACTGTCGAGCATGTACTTTGTGAATGTCCCACCGTATCAGCAACCAGAGAATCCATTTTGGGAGAGCGTTGGCCTTCCATGGCCATTCGGGGAAATTCCCCTTGGCAACATCATAATCTGTTTTACATTAGGTTGGTTGATGGCCTATGAAATACGCTTTCTTGCGAAAGAATCACAAGAAGCCCAATGGGGTACTGGATACCTCCTTGAAAAAGAGGCATTAAAACGAAGTTTAAAAAGAAATAATTCGTCTGCTACACTGATTAATCTAAACTGGTTCAATGTACTAGAGGGATAACATGAAAGAACAGCAGAGGAAAATCGTCTTCCCGGAAAAATAATGACGTTGTACAAGACATAAAAAGAAACATCTATGGACATAGATGTACCGTTATCTTAGCTGACAGGTAACATTCTAGACGTTAATTAGCAGTTGGCACTAAGATCGTAAAGTAATATCTTGGCGAATTAACGAAACGGTCAGAAACCTGTAGCTCTAGGCGAATAAAATACGGAAAGAACAAATCAAACACGACGTCATATTGAACAAAACAAAATGACGATCTGCTCTCAAAAAGTTAAGACATGAGTCAAATGTATAACACTACATGAAGATATATTTGATATAAACCGTTGGTTGTTACTAAACCTGTAAAATTATTTAAACTGGACGTTTATGGAAAAATTTTTGTGATATAATACGAGTATATTATTAGAATTTGTGATACATTGTTAAAATTCGTGGATATGAATAAAGGACACAGCAGATATCCCTAGAATGATAATGATAAACATATTTAAAATCTAACCATCGACTTTTAAAATTCCTCACTTTAATTTTGGGCCCACTAGATTTGGATATGAATCCTTCAAATGTAATATTCTAAAATATTCTAGAATAGCATATATAATAAAAAGTATCTTTCCGTTTATACATTATGTTATATGTATATTTATTATTATATTGACAACAGATGAAATAATTATTTGTTAGGTCATCAATATGAACCTCAACATAGCATAAATTAACTTTAGTCCGTTTCGATATTGTTTTAGTTTAGTCATCATTTTATTAAGTTTTTGTTGTTGAATATTTGTGTATGAATAGATACCGATACACCAACAAAAGTGTTGGTACTACCCATATTTAATCATATATACTTATCTTATTTACTGATTACAAAATCTTACCTCCACTCATAGCCACCTTCTGGTGAAATTTCGTTAGTTTGACTAATAATTTTAATTGGCTCTGGTGCATTTCCTTGAGGTGCACCACATGCTAGACCAATGCATAAGCAAATCAGACTGACCTGAAATAAATATTAATTGTAATTAATTATTGTCTATTTACAATTAATTATAAGGAACATAATATTTACAAATTAAATTGGTCAATTGTCAAAAAAAAAAAATTTACACATTCCTATATGTATCCAAGTTCTCCAAAAGCAAAGTTATAATAATGAAGTATATACTTATATCATAATACGAAAAAACACTAAAATTAAAAAAAAACAACATTTTTTATTATATTTACGGACATATGGAAACTTGATGGTCATTATATTCTGACGACAGTGTTGTTTCCTTTGCCGCTATTCTTGGTTTACAGTGAATTACCCCATTACTTATTTCGAATTGCATTAATTATTCCAAAAACATCTTACTTTTCACAACCAGTTACGAAAAATTAAATTTTACGCAACTGGTTTTGGTTTTGTAAAGTTCATATCACAGTAAGTTATTTAGCGCTTGGATATGTTAACTTTCAGTTGTCGATAAATATTGTAAATATTGTGCATTGTTCTTGAATTTTCTGATCAAATATATCTATTAATAGTCCATATATTTACAAAGTGAGTAATCTTCAATTTCGTATTTCCTTAACCTCGGAAACATATGACAAAATGACAAAGGCCTTATTGATATGGTAGATAATTTTTCTTTAAATGTAAGATTTTAATTAAGAAATTTTTTATAGTTATTAACGATACCAAGTTGCATTACAGAGAACATTTCACTATTTAAAATATACCCAGTATATAGTGGTAAAATATAAATAAGTAATCATAGTTTGGTTACCTCTATTCTACCTATCTGTATGTAGTCATTCTGTATATTGTTTATTTTGGAATATGAGCCAGACCTTATCATGAATTAGTTGAAATATATATAAACTAATATGTTACCGTATACACGAAGAAGAATAAAGGTGGCTAAAGTACCACAAAGAAACTTATATGATAAACATGCATATTATGTTACTAGATTATAATAATTATGAAACTAATGATGGTGTGTAATCAAATAATAATTAACAATAATGAGCTACAGTAATAATGTATGCTATCAATACAGCTAATTAGTATTAACTGTTATATCTAATATAATTTACATTACAATTTAGACTATTAATATTACAAATTATCCTTGTATAGATGATAATTTATAAAGAACTTATCGGAAATCGTGGCGAATACTTTTCTTTGGTGCTTTTTTTTGTTAGTATAAAACTTTGTTTAGTTTTCTTCCTCGTCGAATGTTCCAACCTCTCCACTCTAAATAATTTGAATCAATCGGGAAGACGTATTTGGTAACAATGGTAACATAGTTACCTACAGATCTATCAGTTACAACTTAAGGGTTGACAGAGACGCTCTAATCTTCAAGAAAGACGTAACTTTCTTTTGTAAGGCTTACTCACAGCATGTCACGACGCTACACATGTATGTATATAAGGGGAGGCAACAGTGGTATTAAGTTCAAGATTGCAAATAATTTGTCAAGTTAACACATCTTTGTTTATTCGGATTTTATCGAGAAACAAACATTGATTACGGGAAAGTTATAAGTTAACTAGGTATTTCTGGTAAAGCAACCAACTTACAAAAAGAAAAGGAAGGTAGAAAATACAGTAATATAATATGAAAGTAATAATATGGGTAGGTATCGCATGTAACACATATTCAGGGTGTGATTTGGAATCTTACCTGATGCATTCACATAACATTCAGTTTCAATGTCTCATATTTTGTTATAGTGCATAAAAAAACTTTCCATTTGACAAATAATGAGGAATACGGTAAATTGCAAGGTTTATAAGATAAAAGTTGAGATCGCGTCGTAAGATAATATAGAAGTACGTGATATGATTACTGATGTAAGCAAACCATTTAAGTTTAGAGTATAAATAACTAACGTGAAACTGTTTGAACAAGAGTACAGGAACTGGCAAAGGTAAACCGAGAGCGCAATTCAATTATAATTAAATATCTAGTGAAAAATTATAGAATGTGGACCATTCTATACAACATTATTCGCAGATTTGTGTGTATAATATAAAAAACAAAATATGCAGTCAAAACTTGTAAATCTCAAATAGGTTATGAATTTGCGAATTAGGAATAGGGTGGGATGTTATTAACGTTAGTTCGGATTTACGAATATATTATAGATACGTTTTAGAGAAAAATTCTAATGGTATCATTTTGTATTTACGAAGAAAAATAAATCTTCTTATCTTTTAGCCGCTGTCTTAAATATTTCTTGAAAACAAATCTTTAATATGCTACCTAAAAAAAAACGAGAAATTTTGTGTATTATAGGACAGTAAATGACAAAATTCTTAGCAATGTTATTCAACACATAAAGGATGAAAACGTCCACGATCTAATAGCTGCCATCTTGAATACTAATTTTGACAACAAAAATCCGTTATCTGCTATCACTAAAACCTCGAGATATACTTTTTGAGTCGAATTGAATATTAAATTTAATATCGATGAGACGGGAATAATTACTGTGCTAAAACTATAATAGTTTTATAAGGACGTACATCAAAACTTATCGCATTGAAAACAAGAAGGAACATTAACCTCAGCCGAACGTGGAACACTTTGTTGCACTGCCGTCATTTATATCAGTGCTGGCGGGACATTTGAATGACTGATGACGCGCACCCTCAGAAACAAAAACAAACTTATCACCCATCCGGCTGGGTGGGTGATATTGCTTTTTTTAGGCAGTTACAGGACACCTCCTCAAAATATAGCTGTTACTGAAAAGGCTAGAGATCATAGTGTTGAAATATTGTATCTATCTCCACACTCTTCTAGCCACCGGACGCAACCACTAGATGTTGCTTTTATGGGTCCACATTGAACTTTTTACATCATTTCGAAACATTTTTGAGGAACAATCTACGCCGTGTAGTCACAATTTATCAAATAGCCATGTTGATCGGAAAAGGATATTTTCTTTATTGTTTCATTACGTATCTTCCTTATTGTTTCAATCAACGTTCCTACTAAGGGTTTTTTTCAAAATTAATGTTTATTTTATTAAAATTGCTTTTTTTCACCACTGAGGTATTCTAACTGTAAAAATTCGACCCAATTTTTTTCAAATATCTACCTGGTTTGTTAAATGCCTTTTAATTTTCAAAACGTTTTACAGATATTTTGAAAATAATGGTATGATTTATTTTTAAATTAGATCAAAATCCTTGACAACATTTGTTATGTGTATTAAGTACGTTTCACTTAAAAAAGTTTAAATGATGAATTACTTTATTGCATCATTTTAATGTTATACAATAAGTTGTAAACTTCAAGGTTTATGGTATATAACTTGAGATTAAGGTAGAAGAAAACAATAAATGTCTAGAATTATTGCAACCGTATTGAACAATGTGCTTAAAATATTTTCAGAAATATCAAGACTAACGTAAGCTTCATGTTGCAAAAACGTGTCATGTCAATTATGCGAACCTACTCGTAGAAACACTAGTATATAATTTTGGAGGATGCTGAAGAGCTTATTGAACATTAATAATTTATTACACAAGGTATATTTTTTACGAGTATTTTATAAATAATATATGTTTTGAGAGTTGTGACTTTAATGTTGTTCAACGAAAAAATAAACGCTTAAAATATTTATTATGTCTGCATTTTCTTTAAGAACCCTGATAATTTTGCACTAGTCCAAATTATCGATAACTTGTACTAGTGCAAAATTATGGCCTAACTTCACCCTCTATCCTAATGAAAATTTATTAAATTGAACCAAATTGTACCATACCAAAAAGTAGACAATCCTGGAATCAATAGACAATAAAAATACATGTTATTTTTAGTCAAATTTCAATATAACTTAAAACATATTGACGAATTACTTTATATACATGGATATAAATGAATTGTCTATCCATGTACCTATAAACAGTAATTTATTTAACACAATTTAGTATTGTCAATTAGGTATCCAGGAGCTATTAATTTGAGACAAACTTTTCAACTTAACCAATAATTTACCCTTAGATTCAATTTTTCATTCAAAAACTGATTTTTTCACTTAATTCCAACTAACTATAAATTTATAGAACATCGTCATACTCACCCTTAACCAATCCATATTATTTTTGTAATGCACTAGGAATATAACAGAGGTATAGAGTACACTTTATTGCAGCTTCCAGTATTTATAGGTACAATATATACCTATGTATTCAGTGATTACTTCCCCCTACAATTGCATCGCGAAGACGTTTATTACAACATTTGCAAATGGCACCATGCATTGTCCCCCACATCAACATAATGATGCATTATTGCAATTCCCATATATAGAATATTTGCTTGGATGAATGTACGTACAATATACAGTGTATTATTTATATTTTTTGCATAGGAAGGTGCATCTTTATTTTATTTCACTGAATTTCATTATCCCGAAGCGGTAACAATGCGTTTGTTAGAAATCTCTGCATATGTTGTTATTGAATTGTGGTTAAGTAGTTATGTGTGTGAATGAAAATAGGAATTCTGCATAATGTGTCCTGTATATTTTGAATAATTCTGCTATATAATATAATAAATGCAATATCAAGAAAATGTGAAATATTTAATATGAAAATAAAAGATCCAAAATTGTTACCATTAAAAGTATAATACGAAATAACCCCCACGTCGAAAGAAATTAACTGAATTTTATCTATTTTTTTTTGAATAATTTTGGTATAAAATAATTATATTAAATTGAAAATCAAGAAAATATTAATACGAATAATTGAACTAAACAGTTGTCCTACATGTCAAATGTTAAACTTGACTATTTATACTTAGCCGAGGAAATAATTTATAAAGTTTTAAAAATTTAAGTGTGAACTCACATACAGATCAAAAGAGTTTCCACTTCTCAGGAGGGTGCTTTATTCCCTTTTGCCCCAGAAACCCCCCTCTAACGTGACATCGCGCTAGTTTTTCTGAATAATTGTTACTCTGACGAGGAAAATGAATAGCACCTAAAATATTTGGGAAAAAATTCTACATAATTTATGTTCCTTGAACTTTTTCTATCTTTAACTCAACTCTCATAAATATGGTTTGAAAAATAGAAACAAAGAATATGTTGCTAAAGTTAGGCAAAAACGAGTATATCTGGAAATACATTGGCAATAAAAAATGTTACATGAAAACTAAATTTTGCTACACAAACCTGGCTGAAAGGACAAAAACTATGACTACAGAAAAATGCTATTACTACTATGTCTCTCATATTCGTGCGAGTTTTTTAAAAGTGGTTTCTCCTTGAGGCCTAGCCCACTAAAAATTAACTACTGTTTATTCAAAAATTGGATTATATTCAAGTAATTCTTCTTCTACCACTAAATTAAGACATCCTTGACCATGACAATTAGAGCACTTTGTTGAACACTTCAATTCAACCGTAGCACAAGGGCGTCGTTTCTGCAACCCTTTTTACAACCGAAAGATATTAATTGAAGACATAAGTCGATAATGGTGTCATGTCACATTTTTTGAAAATAATACTTTTTGCAATATTTGAACTTTCCTGGTATAGATCTAACCTCCCAATAATAAATCCTAGATTTGTAATGTTTCAAAGACATTTTTTGATGAGAAATGTGCTGTCACACATAAAATGAAAATGTTTAGTGGATAAAGGTGTTTTGTTACATTTTTGACAAATTCTATTCCCATATTTAAATATTTACATTGGCTTTTCATTCCCAAAAAGTAGATACCTACTTTTAGACGGTACAGATAGACTAGTTAGACAAATATCCTCCGTTGACAGGAAATGGATCTACAACAGATCATGCAATTGCCGAAGTTATCCACATCTAAGGGCTGTTATTTAAGGCCAATGTGGTTATATAACGTTTGTATCCACTGTGTCAAATATTCAGGCCACAAGTCATATTTTTTTAACTAAGATATTGGCAATAGAGGCAGTAGCATAGCCAGAATTTTGATTTAGGGGGGAGGGGGCATGAGGGGGTTGGAGAACTAAAATACCAAGATAAGCTTTGAAAAATTATGTTTAACATCTTTAAATAGGTACCTAAACCAAATTCTGACAGTTCATAAAAATAGTTACTAATTAACTAAATAAAAGTGCCTTTTATTTAATAAAAATTATTGAGATTTGAAACAAAAATTTAAATAAAAATTCGAATTATGGGTATAGTATTTATGATATCAGGGGGGCTCCCTCCCTGGCTACGCCATTGGCCGTAATTAAATAGCTACCTGTCTGTTACGATTTTGCAAATTACTTGAAGAAGAGGATCCTGAAATTGACCATTTATTAATTTGGTCCGACTAATGTGGAGGGCAAAATAAAAAGTTTTATATGGTTGCCTTTACAATACTTAATACTAAAGTTTTTTAAAGTAGTCGAGAAGTTTCCCGTGGTTGGACAAAGCTTTATTGATCCCGACAGAGACTTCGGACGCATCGCAGAGAATCATTAAATCCGCGAAAGACTCATTTTTCTTTCGGATATTGGAAAACAGATATTGCTCACAAAACAAACAAAAAACACACAAAGACACATATTTAGTTAAGTTTAAATGAAACACAATCAATAATTTTCTTCATTGTATGAATTTGTACTGCTTTTACATAAAATTAAGTTTGAGTTAAAAGCTACATGACTTGACGAAACATATCACAGATTAAGTTTAAAGTTAGTGGATAAAGGTGTACACAAAAATATAGTTTCATAAAAACTTGTGGTTTTTTTTTAATATTATGATAAACAAATGAAAATAGCCTAAAATTATCTATTTTTTGAGATTACGCATTTAAATTAAAAGCAAAATAAAAAAGTTCCAATACAAAAAGCGTTTTGTTAATTTACTCAAAACTTTAAAATTGCGACATGACACCTTTATCCACTTATGTCTTCAATTGAAGAATAAAAGTAGGAGCTGGTATCTCAGTTGTAGGAATTGGCACCAAAATTTGGCTGATTGCTTTCCAACCCCATTCACTAGGCTCAAATTAACACGACACTAATGTTGTTCTAAAGCAGCATATGTATAGGTGGTAGATTTTATAATATCACTGGTTGATTAAATTGAACAACAAATTTGTTACATTAAATGAATCTAGATTGATTCATTGATGTAACAGTTCGAGGTGCCTCGTATAAAGCTGCTAGTGTGTTTTTATCTCCAACTCGAACAATGTCTGGTTTCATCGATGATGGATTGTTAAATATATACAAAGGATCGTCCGTCTAGTATTTATCAAGTTTGCAGTTTGTGGGTTTCCATTGTCAAAAAATGCTGATGTAGCATCCAGTTAATGCGTGAGCAAATAATATATTTCTTTTCTGAAGGACAGAATTCTGTAAATTGAGATAACTATAATATGCCCTTTCCTCGATTTTTCCTTGAACATTTCTTAAAAATCGAATGTATTTATCAAGAGGACAAAAAGCAATTATGGGAATGATGTCAACATCATCCCATCACAACTACTGTGGGATTCCTTAATAGAAGTTTGGATAATTAGAACATCAGCATCAACTGTTGAAGAAAGAGCTTGGATACCGGCATATTCCGATTTTTTCATCAGTTGGTTAATCAAACGTTCTTTATCCGCCAAATTGTTCAGCAAATTGTTCTGTGTCGTTTTGTGAAAAAATATTTCATCAGATATTCGTTATAAAAGTCTTTGTTGTAATTTAAAGGCTTTTGTACTCTCCTTATTTTCAGAATAACCGTCAAATACTACGATTACTCTCTGGCCGTACCGTTTTTTAATGAAATTATGTAAGCGGTGTATCTGTCTACAAATAAATGTACCTTGCTTCTGCCAACTCACTCGATGAATTAAAAAGCCACTTCAAAAAATGCGCCGGGAGCTTTGATGCTTTACATGTTACTTTTTTCTAAGGCTAATGTATTTCCCGATATTTGTCACTTATTCGTTTTTGCCTACCTTTAACACTATATCCTAATTTTTAAACCATATTTGTGAGAGGTGAGTTTATTCCTATTCATTTTCCTCGTCAGACTAACAGTTTTTGAGAAAAATTAAAAAAAACTAGCGCGAGGTCACATCAGACGGTGGTTACTGAAGCTAAAGGACATAAAGCACCCTCCTGAGAGGTGGAACTTTTTTGATCTGTATTTGGAGGTCTATTAAGAGTCTACACCCGAATTTTTAAAACTTTATAAATTATTTCTCCTATTTTGCTAATTTGATGTGACTATATGTAAGGCACTAAAAACTGCTCAACTATCGTTTTTTTGAACCGTAAGAGGGATCGTAATGCGGTTTTGTGCGTTCGATTCGTGAGAGCGTCTATAAATTTTGTGAACTAAATTGATCAATTATTTTTAATAAAATGCATTTTTGCATATAAAAATATGCATTTTAGAAGTGCATCATACATAGATGCCCTCTTGGTTAAGGTCACATTTTTCTTCAAAATGAGTGTTTAAATATACGCAAACGAAAACGGTTTGCAAACGCAAACCAAAATTGGAATATCAGGTTTATATACATTATCTAATAATAAGTACATAGGTACTGTCAATGAAATACTTTAAATCACTTGAAGGTGATCGGTAAAAACATCCTATTAAAATACATAAGTCCTTTAATATTAACTCAGTTAGGGTATATTCGAATCTGGATTCAGATTTTATAACCTTACAGTTTTAATTTTAAACGAGACGGTATTAACAAATATGGCAACTCCGCCACATTTCATATTCTCCCGACAAAAAAGTCACTTTAACATGACATATAAAGTACTACTAAAAAACATAGCGTAACATTGTAATAAAACGTATATTTCAAAAGAAAACAAGATTTCTAATTCCGCGCGATCAGTATGAAGGATCTAAATCGCAGTAAAATTGAAGCAACCCGAAGTCACAAACTACAATATTCGGTAGGCGTTGCGCCAGAAAGCGGCCGAATGAAGTATGAAATCAAGCGGTCGAGTGCTGGGATCTCCGACCGAATCGGTCTCCTCGTCGTTGGTAAATTATAGGCTGTGGCGCCACAACAGCTCGCGCGCGAGACTTTAATAATAATATAACAAATTTATATTTGGGAATTAAGGCGTCATATTTTGCATATCTTATTTTTCAGTATGCTGGAACATTCTTATGCAATAAAAAAAATGGGAATATTCCCTATTGTTGGTCGGTATAGTGTCGATATCGCTGAGTACTTCTACGTGCGAACCATTTTCTAACAACAACAAAATCTATGAACTATGGGTAACTTTGCCAATGACTATAATATCGTATTTTGCCTTGATTATATATCGCCTAGATTAACAAAAATGAAATTAATAAACTGCATAAGGTTCCTACATAAGCACTACAGAGAAGTTCTCAAATCTATATAGATTAGGCTACGCAACCCTTAGCGAGGCAGCATGTGTGGATAGGTAAAAATGTCAGTTATTACTTGTGTTAAAACGTACTAAGATTTACTTTGTTTATGCCTGAATATTATTAGATATGCGATGTTAATTCAGTTGTACCAACTTTCACGCAATGAATTTTTAATTCGTGGCAGAGACGGTGTGGCAAAAATACCTCAGCTGGCTAACCCCTGTTTACACAGCCTACTTCTCTTTCGTTTTGTTAATCTAGGCAATATATAATCAAGGTAAAGTACGATATTATAGCCATTGGCAAAGTTACCCCTAGTTTATAGATTTTGTTGTTGTTAGAAAATGGTTCGCACGTACAAGAGAAAATTAGGTTGGTACTCGATATCGAGACTATACCGACGAGCAATAGGGAACATTCCCATTTTTTCAATTGCATAAGAATGTTGTACCATACTGAAAAATAAGATATGCAAAATATGACGCCTTAATTTCCACTAATAAATTTGTTATAAATTATTAAATCCTCGCGCACGAGTGAACCGTTTCAAACAGGTTCAAAGTCGTGACGCCACACCCTAAAATTTACAAACGACGAGGAGACCGATTCGGTCGGCTACGGGAGATCCCAGCACTCGACCGCTTGAATTCATACTTCATTCGTCCGCATTCCGGCGCAACGCCTACCGAATATTGTAGTTTGTGTCGTCACAGCTAGGTAAGCCTCAATTTCATCGCTATTTAGATCCTCCATACTGATCGCGCGGAATTAGAAATCTTGTTTTATTTTGAAGTACACGTCTTATTACAACGTTACGATATGTTGTCATGTTCCCTATTATACGTTAAGTGACCTTTTTTGTCGGGAGAATATGAAATGTGGCGGAGTTACCATATTTGTTAATACCGTCTCGTTTAAAATAAAAAAGTATAAGGTTATAGAATCTGAATCCAGATTCGAATATGCCCTAACTGAATTAATATTAATGGTTTTATGTGTTTTAATAGGATGTTTTTACCTATCACCTTCAAGTAACTTAAAGTACTTCAGTGGCACTATAGACTTATTGTTAGATAATGTATATAAACCTGATATTCCAACTTTCGTTTGCGGATATTCAAACACTTAGTTTGAAGAAAAATGTGACATTAACCAAGAGGGCATCTATGTATGTAATATGTTTAATATATATGGCAAAACAATGTATACACGAATACACTAGAGTAGCAAAACAAACAAAAACTGTCAGAGATAATATTTTTTCAAATATCAACAATAATATGCTAAATCCCACCGTGGTATGCTGTGGTATGCTGTGATATGTCCGAACATGATTTACAATATGTAACATACTGTCATAGTAAGATTGATTTAAATGGCAATACATGTACTTATAAATACTTTAGGGCATTTAAAGATTAAAATGAATTTTAGGAATTTGTTATCACTTGAAAACTGGATATGTAATGTTGTCTTGTAATGTAATGTTAGTAGTGACGTAAAATTTGTGAAATTTTTTTCACTCATTTACATAAAAATTAGATTTGGCATTTCCACTACAAATGTGCAAGGCAAAAAAGGGTCACTAAAGAAATAATAAATCCAGGGGTTCTTCTTCGAGATATCTTTAAACTATATAAAAGTTCACACTACTCGCATGAAACAAGTTCACACCAATCGAAAAGTATTATTAAGATATAAAATATTTAAAAACGTCAATACAATGACAAACTCACGAAAAGATCATATTATGACTTTAAAATGTTAAATTCAACTAAAAAGTCAAGAACAGGATGAACTAGCTAGCTATAGAATCTAGCTAGCTAGCTAACCAGTTGGAAAAAGTACTATTTTGTGTAATGAGCAGATTAATGCTGAACGAGCGCTAGCGAGTTCCGCCAAAGGTTGCGAGTTACACAAAATAGTGTTTTTCATCGTATTTCATACAAGATTTTTTCAAATTTTGACCAATTTTATATTTTATGAGAATAAAACTGATTGTATACGATTAAAAACAATCCAGCAAGTTGAAACGGTGTGAAATCTTGTCTCTTTCATAGCTTGTTAGTTCCATAATTGTCTAAATCACCTAATGTGAAATGAACTTTACATAACCAGTTTGAACTTTACATAACCGAAATATTTTACTTTTCGTAACTGGTTATGAAAAATAAAACGTTTCCGAATGTTAAAGGGTTTTGAAAAGTGTCAGTTTGCATGTGAAAATTAGATAATCTTAAGTATGCCAACAGTACTCCATGATTCTCATGGAAATATGATAACGCAGATTTGAAATCTGCAGCTGAATGGTTCAATAATTATTTCATGAATTCAATTAATGAATTTACTGCTAATATGGCTGTTTCTAAACATTCTAAAAATGTCCCGTTTAACAATAACTCGTTGTTTTTATCACATGTGACGCTTCATGAAGTTTGTGATTTAATTGGAATAGTGTCTCGTAAAGAATCGAGGCGCTTTGATAATATACCGGGATCGGTATTACTCAATGTTAATTATCTCATATGTGAACCTCGATCTGTATTTATAAATGAGTCCTTCTGCCAGGTAATATTCCCTACCATTTTGAAAAGTTACATAATGGTACCAATATATAAAAAAGTGATCCGATTACTAATTACAAAGGTGTAGTTTTACTGTCAGTTTTTTTCTAAATTATATGAAAATGCATATTGTATTAGATTTTATATAAGTTTTTAAATGTTGAAAAATGGTTCTCAAGTAGTCGTCAGTTTGGGTTTCGCCAAGGATTAAGCACTCAAGATGCTGTATTAGCTCTATATAATTTTGTCATAAATAGTTTTGATACTAATAATAAAACTACCACGATATTATTTGGTTTCAGTCGTGCCTTTGACATGGTTAATCATGAATTACTGACGCATAAACTTATTAAATTTAAATATCGCATTAGAGGACCTGCGTTAGAATGGTTAAGATCTTTCCTAAAATGTAGGTCTCAAGAGGTTCACCTAAAATGCAATTATAATGCATATAAATCAACCCCAACTAATATCAGTACTGATGTTCCTCAAGGGAGTGTCTTGGGGCCATTATTATTCTTGATATTCATAAACGATATTGTCAATAATAAACTTAATTGTCCTTCACGTCCATATTTGCAGATAATACATCATCTTCGGTATCATCAATACACTTTGACGAACTCAGCTTTGGTGCAATGTGTGCACGGTGTGGCAAATATGCCTCAGCTGGCTAACCCCAGTTTACGGTACGTATTTAAAATTAAACTGTAAATTGTGTATTATTTTGTTCAATAAATTCGTAAAATATAATTATATGTTTGATTATTATATGTCAGCAATAGCATAATTTAATGTGAAAGAGAAGCAGCCGATGCCGTGAGACAGCGCGCTGACTATGCGTGCTGTTTTATTAATAAATATTGGTACATATCAGATGCTAAGAAAGCTGAAACTTCGTAAACTAATAGTTATCTGTAACAGCTACATGGAAAAAAATTCCGCTGAGATTTTCACCGAGGAAAAGTGCTCAGTTGATGCAGTGAGATGCCACGCGCCCGCGCGCGTAGCGATAAGCCGTAACTTTCAGACGTCGTCTGAGCACTCGACCACCTCGAAAAACTAAGCGGACCATTTTTTTCCTGAAAATATTAATGTCAACTATCACTTCGCCAAATTTCTTTTGGTATTAGTTTTGGTATTAGTTTGGTATTAGTTATTAAATTTTCTTGGTATTAGTTTACTCAACGCATATTTTTCGCATGTTTGGACGGGAAGCTGACGTACAAACCCCCATCACCATAAAATCAGCTGACTACTTTTTTCCGATAATTTATCATAATCATAATAAGTGTACTTACAAAGTCTCAACTTTCTTCATATTGAATTTTTTTGGATAGTTCCAATTTTTTTGGATAGTTCAAAAAAATTCTCTTGTCACGACTTCAATTGGTACGATGAGGTAGAATCAGCGTCAATTTTCGCCTTATTTTTGAGCGAATTGCCACAAAAACCTCTCAAAGTATGTCAATGTAACTCCGGTTTACGGTGATCATTTTCCAAAAATATCTATCTTTCTAAAAATTCTAAAGTAAACAATGAGTGGCAAGGGCGCTCAAAACGTCCTCTATATTTATCGCAAAAAAAGGCAGCTAACATAAAAATACCTAATTTCCATCAAAAAAATGTAAAATAACCCAAATAATAAATAAATTATGGTAAAAAAATTAAATAATATATTATGAGGACTATAACGCATTAATCAAGCTAAATAGTAGGTACTAAGGTAAGTCTGAAAAACGCCTTATTATAGTTGAAGGAAGATCATTTCTTCCTAAGGTATGACCCATTTTTAGAACACACCCTGTATATAAACGAAATTATTGCACCACCAAAATTTCCTCCGATTGAATTTGATTTTCTGTTTATTAGAATTATTGTGTTCAATCAGTAATAGAATAGTTTTAGGTTGGGCTATTTGATCAGCTCAGCATTCGATTTAACAATCAGATATTGCCAAAACAATTATTGTCTTCTTTGCATTTGCATATATTATTCTTCTTAGATCTAAATAATAAAAGTGAAATTGTAAAATGTGAAACATTCTATAGGATACTCTTCGCTGAGGCGGGTATTTAATATAAAAAACAAAGTATGGAGAATTAGTTGGATGTTTTTCTGGTAGCAGCGAAGAGTATAATAATAATAATACGTAAAATAGAAAAAAAATATATTGGCAGGGTTTGAACTTTTAACTCATCGATTATAATTCCTGAACATTGTCATTATGCTATACGATGACTCATGACTGATTATTGACTTCTGAATTACATAAAGGTATCAAACATTGTGAAAAATAAATTGAGAGACTATTTATTGAATGAATGGCAAAATTCGAGAGCCGCTTCGACGCCAGCTGAATATAGATTTTGACAAATTCCTGAGACACCGATTTTGTAAAATCGCCGCCGTAATGGAGCCGCGATCATTAATATTGATTTTGACATAAAATTCCTTATTAATGATTCCAAAATTCCCAATATACCGATTTTTATTGCATTCTAACCGTAAATGACAAAAATTTTCGCCATATTCACGCCCTCATATTGAATATTCACTTTGAGAAAAAAATCGTGATCCGCGTTCCCAATTTTCACAAGACATCGACTTTGACCCAATTCCGACCATAACTGCCAAAAATATCCGCCATCTTGAATATTTGTTTAGACAAAAAAATCGTGATCAGAGACCCCAAACTTCCTATACTGATTTGGAAGCGATTCCGGCCATAAATGATAAACATGTCCCTCTCTTCAAGCCGCCCGTGCCCGCTGGAATATTGATTTACCTACATAAAAAATTCAAGACATAAAAAATGAATAGCAAATATATCCGTGATCTTAAAAATATTAATTTCGATGACAAAAATACTTCCTAACCTAAATATCTGTTACGAAGAAGCGTCATTTGGAAAATACCTCGTCTATACTATTGTCATTATTTTTATATTTACCAACTCCAATTCAAGCTATTAGATAATACTTGCAAAACGGATTGAATATCATTTTACAATTTTTATCTTATTCGATAATATCAACTCGGTGATTTACAAGAGATCTATATTGTATTTGGAGAAAGTTAATACTTGATTACAAAGGTATGATTTTGCTGAACTTGCTATGCTATTGCCATACACAATGCAGATCGTCAGTAGTGATGACATAAATTTCACACAAAAATCTTTAACAGGGGTATATAATCACAGATAATAATAGAAAGCAGTAAAAAATACATAGTTATAGTTCCGCATTTGCGGAAAATATATTATTCATATATCCATTCTTTATTAATTATGGTGCAATATACATATATAAAATAAATATTGATTTCCAACGTATTTTCTATATATACCTATATATGAGTATTAATAGCATCATTTCCATAATCGATGGTTTCCAGTATGGGAAATATCAAGTTATGATTAATGTATATATTTTTTGTTTAATAAAGCATTCTCGTAGGCAGATAATCCAGTACTGAACCATACAATATGCACACAAAACAATATATTGCAGGAGCATGGTTAGAATAAAGTATAACAATTATTATGTAAGTAATAAATACGTCAGTCAATATCGACACAGAAAAAGGCAAACATCGCAATCGCGCATGTATCTACGATTTTTTATATGTTAATAGGATCCTTGAGAGTACTTTATACCCAAGTTTTCAACCCTGAAAACTCTGTGCTACTCCCGTGGTGCTCGAAATACTGGGAAATTCTGGCACCTGTTTCGGTTTTCTCGAAAAAACTACCTTAAGGAAGCGTTTTTCGAGTATCTTACATACTTTTGTAAAGTATAATTTGCAAAAGTATAAATATGTAGCAAAACTAAATATGCTGCAATTTAAGCCTAACCCGAACTCTCTATGTCCATTGGTTGGGGAAATACAGCCCCGTAAAAGATGGGCATTTTTTTCCAAAAAGTGAACATTTATCCAAGACACGTACAGGCTAAACTAATGGCCCTAGCGAAAAGTCTCACAGTTTGCTCAAAAACGATTTCTAGAGATGGTACTTCGGCAGATATTTTATTGGTAAAATTCACAGGAACTGATTGAAGCTCATTTAGTTTTATTTTCCATCGTCTCATCCAGCCTAACAATGTATTGCTAGCTATTTCCATTTTATTGGTGGCTGCGCCATGCCCCTGAAGTACCGCAAGAAGTACGGTATGGTTAGCGAATATCGCGATATTAACGTCTTCCAGTTGTAGCTGTATTATGCCACTGGTGTACAGAAGATAGAGGACAGGACAAAAGACAGTACATTGAGGCACGCCTGCTCTAATTTATTTTATATCTGAATATTCCTCTTATTGTATGATTCTCAATATCCTTATATGGTCTGTTATATAGGAGGTAAGAATTTGCACATATATTGTTTTGAAAGCATTTTATTTAACGTAAGTATCAGTACGTTGTGCCAAACGTTATCAGAGGCTTGCACTACGTCTACGAAGGCTGGTGAACAAACCGTCTTCTCTTCTAGAGCTTTTTTAATAACATCCGTTATTCGATGAACTTGATCTATAGTAGAATGCTTTTGTCTAAATCCAAATTAATAGTCTTGGATATTAGAAGCTTTATTCTTTTGAGGAGTAACTTTTGGAGGAACGTTGAAATGAATTGGAAGAAGAGAGATAGATCTATATGATTTTACATCATTCATTGGCTTACCCGGTTTAGGTATCATGCTTACTTCTGTAATTTTCCAAATAGGAGGATTCTTTTGTTACATAACCCATAATAACATAACTCGTTACTAAAAAAACTGTTACTACTTGTACTAAAAATTTGTTACTAAAAATTATTAAAACGTGTTGGCCAAAGTAACATTAATATAATATAATAAGCTATTTTGTATTATACTAGGTTTATTAAAATTTTACAATACATTAATACTGACCTCGCACTTAAATTGTATTTTTTTGGAAAACAATAACTTTCTCTGGAGTGGCTAAAAAAATTAAATAACACAGTAATCTACAAAATAATGTTGCCTAAAAAATCAACAAAAGAAAATAAAATTTGACCAAATAACTTCAGCTCTCTGGCTTTGACCACCAATTTGACATAATGGTTTAATTCATTTTATTTTTATTACATACACCCTAATAATAATTATTTATATAATTTTTTTCAGACATGTACACAATCCAATCATCAAAGAAAATGGGTCATAAATAAGTAATAAGGTTTTATTTTGTTTCCTCCACCATAACCTCAAAATACAAATGAAATTTCTTTAACACTTCCTATATGCCAGGAAACGAAGACACGAATTCCGAAAAAAATGGTGTTAAACAGATTATTGTTTTAAGTTGTAGGGTTGGCCCTTAGGAGTAACATATCAAAAGTCCCCAGACGTGGACCTCGTGCGTTAGGGGGGAGGGGGCGGAGAGGACCTGTTTGTAGATTTTTCGTTATTATCTCGAACACCAAGATTCAAAAAGGTCATTCTATACAAAATTAAAGCAAATTAAATGGTCTACTAAAAAGGTCCTATTTACTTTTCGGTAAGAGCAGTAGTAATGGTATACGTGAGTTGGAATTTGAAATAGCTGGAAAAAATTGTGTATTGTCGGAGGTAATGCTTAACAAGTAATTTTTTTAATAATATTACAAGTATTTACAAGGCTATATCAAGTAATGGTCGAGTTCATCGTCAAGTTCATCAACATTGTCGTTGATGCTTACAATTGGAGGGCCGTTGGTACACGAAGCGCGGCAACTGCTGCACACTAGCGAGCAGGGTATGCCTTTGCGGCACCTCCAACTGCCCCAGCAACTAGTTGTGCACCCGCTAAAATGTTATTAGGACGGATTCTGGCGCAATTTGATCCGTGCTTGTGACAGGGATGAGGAAGTTATCCGACTGCCTCATCCATCCCCAAGCAGTTGGCTCATGCTACTGATCTCCATATAGCCATTGCTGAACCAGCAAACAATAATTAGTCTCTTGTAGTTTAATATAATATGATACACTTGTCTAAGCACTCAATGCAAAATATAAGTTAATGTAGACAAGCACATATTGATACAAACTTACAAATTAATTCAAAGGGAGTGTTGGAGAGCAGCCCCTCTGCTGGGTGGAAGTAACGCAAAATCACGCTTTGGCTTTGTCGAGAATCTTTCTCATTTAGTGCAACAAGCAACATAAACAGGTCTATATATCCTCCCCTATAACTGTGACAGTGTGGTGCTGGTCAGCTGCCTGCAAACCACAGCTAACGATTTTGGGGCAACGTCTCCTGTGGCTACTACTGTCATTATTAGTCCGTATGCTCCATTTTTTTTGTAAGCAAATTGATGAGCCTGGTTTTGTTGGATTCGTTAGACACAAAATTCTCCATCTAAATAGTGCAAGACATGGTCTCATCAAAGTGGATATTGGTTGAGGCTTTTAAATGCCCCCTCCGTTTTTCCTCAGCTCTTTGGGTACTGTGGGCATCACCGTAGCCATAAAATGTCACTGTGAACTGTTCATCATGATGTTTGATGATGTATGTTAAGCCAATATTCCAAAAACATACAAAAACTTTTCATTACTTTTCGAATTTTCAAAGTATCATATACCATTAACTACTGCTCAGCCAAAAAATTAATAGAACCTTTTTAGTAGATTTTATTTAATTTAATTTAGTTTTGCATAGTTCGACCATTGCGTTAGGATGCTTTGATGTCCAGATAATGACGAAAAACCTACAAACCGGCGCTGCTCACCCCGCTTCCGCCTAACGCACGAGGTCCATAGCTGGGGACTTTTCGTAGGTTACTTTTAAGGGTCCAGCCTGTATCTTAAAACAATAATCCGCTTAGCACTATTTATTTCCTAGCTGGGGGATTTTCGGTCTTCGTTTCCTGGCCTAATACTAGTGACTTTGTAGTAATGTTCGCTGGCCACATATTTCATATGTGATGACGTACATCGTTTTTTTTTAATATCCTCTAATATATACTTTTTTCACTATGATACCTCCTTACGCCCTTATGTCTCATTTGACTATCTAGGGTTGGATATACCTTTCATTCATATTTACTAATATACCTATATTTGAACTGCTATTATAAAATGCATTTGATATCGTTTGAATTACTTTCCATCCATTATTTACATTATTAATAAATGTAGCCAATCGAAATGGTTTACATGTTAAATATTAAATAATGCAGACAAATTAAGCAAGGTAGGTACTAAATTCAACAGTTATAAGTAGCTAGGAATTAGTCATGAACGGGAGCCAACTAGGGATTGAATAATTTAAATTCATTAACATTACAAATCGAAGCCTTACTATAAAGTAAATAGTTTTTCTTCATACGTGTTAAAGTGTTTTATCATTGTAATCAATCAAGTAATGTTTTATTACTATTCAATCTCAGAACCATAGTAGGCATTTAAATGAAATGTCACATTATTATCATACATATTACCATTTTACACATTTTCTAGAGGTAAATATATGATTGCATAGAGTCTTGCGTACGTAAAAGTGTAAATAATAGTTTAATTATAAAATAACTTTTATGTCCAACTAGATATTATACAATGCTAACTTTAACTATATATATATATATATATATATATATATATATATATATATATATATATATATATATATATATATATATATATATATATATATATATATATATATATATATATATATATATATATATCTATATATATATATATCTATATATATATATATATATATATATATATATATATATATATATATATATATATATATATATATATATATATATATATATATATATATATATATCTATATATATATATATATCTATATATATATATATCTATATATATATATATATCTATATATATATATATATATATATATATATATATATATATATATATATATATATATATATATATATCTATATATCTATATATATATATATATATCTATATATATCTATATATATATATATATATATATATATATATATATATATATATATATATATATATATATATATATATATATATAAATATATATATATATATATATATATATATATATATATATATATATATATATATATATATATATATATATATATATATATATATATATATATATATATATATATATATATATATATATATATATATATATTATATATATATATATATATATATATATATATATATATATATATATATATATATATATATATATATATATATATATATATATATATATATTATATATATATATATATATATATATATATATATATATATATATATATATATATATATATATATATATATATATATATATATATATATATATATATATATATATATATATATATATATATATATATATATATATATATATATATATATATATATATATATATATATATATATATATATATATATATATATATATATATATATATATATATATATATATATATATATATATATATATATATATATATATATATATATATATATATATATATAATAGAGCAAAATCATTCTAAATTTCAGGCAACCAATTCCGATATGACATTATTCAACTTCAAATTTGCAACATTATTTTATAATATAACACCAAAATCACTTGTTGAATTGATCAGCTCATGCACATTATCCTAAATGTTAAAAATCTATGCGAAATAATTAGTCAATATAATATATTTTTGGTACATAACAATGACATGTCCTATAAACAAAACTATGAATTCTATTGATGTACATTTTTTACATCACACTAAAACCATAAGACAGATTACCATAAGTTAGATAGGAATGGACGGAATTGTTGTGACTTATACTGAATATGTTCAGCTTTTGTAAAAAAAATATAAAAGATTTACTATAGAATAATGAATAATTATGATCAGTAGCAATAAATATATAACAAGATAAATAAAATGAAGATAGAAAGATGAAAATGAAGATAAATAAAATGAAAATAGAAAGGATAAATAAAATGTTCGGATATAAATTGTAAAAAAGAAATTAAACAAGAATACCCATTAATAATACATAATAATACATTCAATTTCTTGCTACTATCCTAAGGTTACTTCTAACACAATGTTGAATTTTCAGCTTGCAAATTTCAAATGCACACAAATTTAATTGTCGGTATTTTGGAAAATTCAAACTGTAATTATAAAAAAAGTGCAAAATGATGATGAGTGATAATTAATTTTCACTTCCTGGAACTACTCCAGGATCGGCGGAGGCAGTAAATAAATACTACTTCATTGGAATTGTAGCAAAGAAAAATGTAGAGAAAAATACGAGTTTGTAATTATACGGGTAGATTGAACGTTTTATCGGCTGTTAAAAGAATAAAACCAGGAGTTATTTCCCGAAAAATGTAATACTTCTTCGAGTTTTACTCGAATATGAAATCTTCAACGTTAAAGGCGAATTACTCAATGTTTGCAATTAAACACAACCCTTGCAATTAAACACAACCCTTGCAATTAAACACAAAACTCAATATTTCAGATGGAACAATTTGACAAATGCATCAAGGGTATTTTATAAAACTACTTTGCACCTTTACTTGGCAATGTCAAAAAATTGTTCTGTTGTTGTTGTTTCCTAAAAATCTGAGTGTCCAGTCAATAAATGATCAAAAGAGGGATTTGAATCCGGCTATGAAATACAGCAAACTGATGCCGACTGACAATGAGAGTGCTCTGTCAACAGTTTGAAGCACATTAGGCAAGCACAGTTCACAAGGAATCCACTCGAGGTTGAAAAATTATTTCATA
Source organism: Tetropium fuscum (assembly GCA_964058915.1). Classification (NCBI taxonomy): domain Eukaryota; kingdom Metazoa; phylum Arthropoda; class Insecta; order Coleoptera; family Cerambycidae; genus Tetropium; species Tetropium fuscum. The sequence goes on along the minus strand of CAXKVY010018542.1, from coordinate 107,216 downwards.
TTTCCATTATTATAAGTAGTGAACTAGACATTTGCGTGAAACTATCCACACATTTCTGTCCACGGTTAAAAACCGTGCCGGTTCCTGGCGGTTTCCGGTAATCCAAAACCACTCCCGCACGGCGCGGCGTAACAATGAAGTTGGCATGACGTGTAGTTATGTCAACTTCATTATGTCAACTTCAAAAAATATCTTATTATTGAAAGCTAGATACAAATTATTTTTTATAATGATAACCTCTGGTTTAAATATTCGTTATAAACAAATGCTTTGTTTTTAAGATAATCCACAATTTTTATTTGGATTATCATCAATAAATCCGATTTAAGAAAAATCGGATCATTTGTTAAATAACAATTTTTTTTAGTTAATATTAATATTAAGAAGCCATTTTTTTAAATCGACATTTCAGTTGCTCTTTTATATTCTGAAACAAATTTGTTTATATTTTCTTTGTTTATTTAATAAACAATTCGTTATAAATAATTTAATGTTCATGTTATATTTTTTTTCAATGCTGCAAAAAATAATAAAAACAACCATGTCGTGTATGTCATGTTAAGTTTTTTTCTCTATTTATTATATAATTTTCAGGACCTATTTTTGTATTTCTGTTTGTCACTTTCTTTAAATTTTTTTGATAGTTAATAACAAAGTGGATAACCAAATTTTTAAAATTTTTCCTACAGTGATCTGTTCTAAAGCCTCTCAAGAATAGGTACAACAAATGAAAAAAATTTAAGGTTTTTAGTTTGACAATTATCAGGGTGGGTTTTTATTAATTCAAAACTTGAGTTAATAAGTTAATTCTTAACAAAAGCATATCGAATAGAAAAATTACGGGAAATATGCTTTTCCAATAACTGATTATCATATATCTAAGTATCTAAAAGGTATGTGAATTTTTTATTAATTTTTTATATATAATATATAATATTTTTGATAAGTGTTCTAATCCGTCTGACGGGTACACCCGTTTTTAGCCCTATTTTCACCTCTAAATTAAAAGTATAATTAGTAGTGGTAGAGTTCCGAGAGGTAGGACTTTTTTATTATATTTCCTGTTATTTAAAGAACTCTTTTTCGATTTCCGCTATCTGCAATAATTTTGGAGATAATTACAAAAAACAAAACCCCCCTCCCCTTTTTTTTACTAAATAGTATATAAATAAATTTGGTAATTTTTACCACAAATTTATTAAAAAGATTCTAGATGTCATTTTCCCCTAAATCATACTTTTCGGTAAACGCAAATTCACCAAAATGGCTCTTGTTGACTAGCCTATATTATAGTAGCATAAAGAGATTTGAGATTAGAAGTCAAATACATATAAGTACATATCTAGAATTTAAACTAGGTATCTAGAATCTAGAATATTGATGTACCTGGATCCATTCATTACTTGAGTACGTAAAGCTAATTATGAAATTTGTAGTAATTACACGCACTCAGATAATATAATTACACAATACGGAAATGTTTATCTTTATTCAATTCATTGTCGGTACCTTTATAGTTAACGGTAACGAAATTCATCATATTATATGTGAGCAAGCAAGCAAACAAATGATATCAAGGAAATTTCGCATTATAGAAGTTTTCATAACAAGATTTATCTAAGCATCTGATATACCGGGTGGTCCAAAAAAATTATTTTTATTTCTTCAATACCTAATTTAGTTAATTACCTATATTAATTATTTGAATGTTAGCAAATTTTTACAACACGTGTCATAGACAATTATTATCTTATATACATATTACGTGATTTACAAGCCCTAAAAATTTTTACACAAGGTGGAAAGGTCACTATTACTTACCTATATAGATATATCATAAGTCTACGGTATAACCAACGCACTGGATACAGGATCAGGTTTCTATATTAAAGCTAAATTACATGATGTATTATCCCATTCACCCGGGTGAATCATTCGCATGGTAGCGTAGCGTGTATTAAAATTCTGTATTCGTCATATAACCCACTAAAAACTGTTTTCCTGGGAATTCATTCAGGCTTGCTTTTCACAAAGTGATTATAGTACCAATCATCAAACATACGTCTTATTATGGATTTTAGTGATTTAAAAAAAGGATTTCCACAACCACTCAATGATAATATATCTAATATGTCAATCATTCTCCATATGAGTAACAAAATAAGGGTGTTCGTACCAATGCTTTTCGTTGGCAGCACGAGCTCTCGTGGCGTTATCTGTTGTTGGATATGTCAAACAGAGGCAAGTTATAGAGTAACACTCCCTCTCTATGGTAAACTTAACTAGGATAACTCTAACACTATGCAGTAGATGTCGTTGATTATTGAAGGCGGTAAATTTAAATAAAATGAAAATAATTTTGTAATGACATGGAAAATTGAACAACATTGAATGTTATCACTGATTTAATATTTTAACTAATTTCTGCTAGAAGCAGTGATAGTTCTCAATGCAATACCTAAATTCATTATGTTATGAATAGCAAAATGAAACACAATTGTGAATAATTAATTATTAGTAACAAAACGTTTACTGCGTTTACTTAAACAATTAAAAACCAGCTATAAACACAAATTAAAAAAGTTATACTAGCCTGCTGTTGGTTCGAAGTAAATTGAAAAAAATTACTTACATGTGAAATATGTATGTGTGGTTAGGGTTAGGCTGTTTCAACATATTTTTACAAAATGTCATGTGTGCCGATTTCTTAGTAATGCAAGATTTCAAGGAACTGTGTTTATTTAACTGAATTATACGAGAATTTAAACTATCAAAGAGGTTGCTAATGTCACCCACTAATTCTGCTATATATGCTATATATATGTAGAGCCTCAGCACGGAAGCGTTTGGCTTTGTCAATTTCATAAAATTTAATGATTCATTAGTATTATTGGTTAAATTTAGCACATTTTTTTCTCGGTTATGTTATATATAACATGTTATATATGAATGTACTTATATACAGCGTCTCTAGTATTTTTGGGCAAATGAGTAACATCAAAAATAAGAATAATTCCTTCACCATTAACATTAAAAGGAGATATATTTGGTGACTCTGCAACTAACTTTCTAATAGCTGATCTGTTAGTGTAATCCTAATCGTACTGTACGTACTACCGTTAATCCACAAGATTGTAGCGCTGAAATTATTTCAGCAAATAAAACCTTTGGGTCAAGTGTTTTTACAATGTCTTTAGTAAAATAATTTGCAATAGGTTGCTTCCAATATATACTAAGGCCTTCACCAAAGCACTAGAGTGTGATTTGCTACCATTTTGTCTGCCCAGGGACCCAAGATAGTTGAAACCATCCGACAATGCGATTGTTGAAACAATAAACAACAAACTCGACCTCCTAGATTCATGTTTTATATTCGTTCTGATAATTTGGGTAATTTTTATTAAGTCCAATAACGGTATCTGGCCTAATATATTTTTTTATAGAGGACTTAGCAGGTAGGTAATACATAAATCCTGTAAAACTCGGTTGCACATATATATATATATATATATATATATATATATATATATATATATATATATATATATATATATATATATATATATATATATATATATATATATATATATATATATATATGTATATATATTATATATTATATTATATATTATATATTATATATATATATATATATATATATATATATATATATATATATATATATATATATATATATATATATATATATATATATATATATATATATTTTGTGAAAAGTAATCTTGGGTTGGTAGCATTTCATTACATAGAAATAAGCAAATAGACGAATAAGAAGGAAAACACACTTACCAGTGCTATATCTGGACACACATACGGAAATGAACCACTATACACACGAAAACGAACCACTTAGAAGTTGTACAAGTTCTTTCACCTTTCTTGAGGATCTTCAGAGCAGTATACGATTTATTTCATTGATCATTATTCGTCTATTTGCTTATTTCTATGTAATGAAATGCTACCAACCCAAGATTACTTTTCACAAAATAAATATGAATAGCAAAGAATTTCAAAGCTAATGTATATATATATATATATATATATATATATATATATATATATATATATATATATATATATATATATATATATATTAGCTTTGAAATTCTTTGCTATTCATATTTATTTTGTGAAAAGTAATCTTGGGTTTGTAGCATTTCATTACATAGAAATAAGCAACTAGACGAATAAGAAAGAAAACACACTTACCAGTACTATATCTGGACACACATACGGAAATTAATCACTATGCATATGAAAACGAACCACTTAGAAGTTGTACAAGTTCTTTCACCTTTCTTGAGGATCTTCAGAGCAGTATACGATTTATTTCATTGATCATTCATACTTGAATTTAAATTACCAATACACCAACACTTGCAGTGACATTTTATGACATCAGTTTTTGACGGAACTCATTCTTAGAATACACAAACCTAGTCTACTATTTATATTTGTTCTATTTGAACATATTATATATAAAAGCATTAGGCATACAGTTATCCAGAAGATGTTAAACTTTAAAATGCATAAAATCTTGTTGAACCTATTGAAAAACAACTACTTTTTCCAACTATATGCGGGAAAATATTGAATTATATATACAATAGAGTTCTGAAGCATTCAAAGAGGGAGTGATACAGAAATTGCTTGCTTAGTCAAAACTAAAATCATTTGTTGGTTATATGTATTAATTGTTTCTTCGAAAATTCTCGAAAAAAATCCAATTTTCACCCTGGATATATTTATTAGCTTTGAAATTCTTTGCTATTCATATTTATTTTGTAAAATGTCACTGCAAGTGTTGGTGTATTGGTAATTTAAATTCAAGTATGAATGATCAATGAAATAAATCGTATACTGCTCTGAAGATCCTCAAGAAAGGTGAAAGAACTTGTACAACTTCTAAGTGGTTCGTTTTCATATGCATAGTGATTAATTTCCGTATGTGTGTCCAGATATAGTACTGGTAAGTGTGTTTTCTTTCTTATTCGTCTAGTTGCTTATTTCTATGTAATGAAATGCTACAAACCCAAGATTACTTTTCACAAAAAAAAATATATATATATATATATATATATATATATATATATATATATATATATATATATATATATATATACTTACCAGTGCTATATCACACACGGAAACGAACCACTTAGAAATTGTACAAGTTCTTTTACCTTTATTGAGGACATTCAGAGCAGTGTACGATCTGTTTCATTGACCATTTATACTTGAATTTAAAATATTAATACTCCAACACTTGCAGTGACGTTTTATGACATCAGTTTTTGACGAAACTCCAATGTTTAAAATATACAAACCTAGTCTACTATTTATATTTGTTCTATTTGAACATATTATATATAAAAGCATTAGTCATACAGTTATGCAAATAATATATAAAATGCATAAAATCTATTCAACAAGATTTTATGCACTTAAAGTTTAACATCTTCTGGATAACTGTATGCCTAATGCTTTTATATATACATGATTCGATATAATGTTCGAAATAGTTCAGTGTTGTTTATTTTTTTATTTTTCTGCAAGATATTTATGCCATAAATGTGTTTAAATCATTATTAAAATATTTTTACTTGATTCAATATAGGAAAGAACCCCTCCTCGCGTCTATTTTTATGAGAAGTGACAGACTCCAGGTCTAACAGAATGACAATTTTTCTAGTCACCGGTTACTGGTTAATCACTTTCTAGCGAGTATGGAAAAGCATACATTTTATTGCGTATGTATATCTAGTAGGTAATTAACATATATTACACTTCTGTTAGACACATAATTAATATTTTACAATATTATTTTTGATGTGTGATAAATATAATGTTACGTATGGTAGTTTAGAACATTTATAATTTCATTTATTAATTTAATATTTATTAACCAAACATTGTATGTTGTGTATCCATATGACGACAGGTGATGGCATTGGCATTTGTAAACGTGACTTACGAAGAGATGATCATGTAAAATATAAACTATCATATGTATTTACACTGTATATATGCGTAAACGTTCTATTGCTGAGATTAGCAATGGCATGGTTAAGAGTAATCATAATTATTGTGTTTTAACCGCGAGATGTAATAATGCGATGTTATTGTCATCTACTTTCACCGCCTACCGTTACACTATACAGAATATTTTTATCTGAATAAAATCGGTAGTATTTACTCTATTATTTCCATAATAGCCAATTACGTTTTGTGACAGATCATATGTGAGCATAACTAGCCCTATTTGGTCTAGTTTTCCTAAGTAGGGCTAGTTTTCAGTGAAAAACCCTGTGTCTAATAAATAGTGGTAGATACACGAGATAGAGATGAGTTCCCATCCCGCGGGGGTATATCATCCTCTGTTCACGAAAACCACCCCTAGCGACGAATATACTACGGTTTTTGGCATATTTCTCGTAAAACAATAATCGTACGAGAACATTGTATTGAAAGGAAAAAAATAACAATGTTAAATTGTGCATCAAAAGGGTTCCCAGCAAAAATATAGACAGTAGCTACTTTAACAAGAAAAATATTCAGTGGTGAATTTAGAGAGCGGAATCTCCTCTACAAGATAAGTCAATTAAATTACACTGTACAAGTGATTTTCATTAAAGTTCCCTTTTTTCTTCTGCAAATGTGCATTTTGTAGTTTGAGCTCGTTTCCGCACCACTCATGAAGTAGGTGTCGTAGAGTTTTTTTTAAGTTTTACATTTGGCCTTTAAGCAAGATCCCTCTCTACTTGGATGATATTGCAGAAACTCTTGCAAACTGTAAAATGGCTTTAAATATATAATAACTATTGGAGTAGGTACTGCATTAGAATAAAAGTCCTTATTTTTTTAACAAGAAATTTATTTCAGTTCTTATTTTTCTTCATCAGAGTAATCAAGTCTTTTTATTTGTAATAGTTCAAGATTATGATTGACACAGTTTTTCCAAATATTACCATGTTATAGATTTCCCATGTACCTGGTATGATCTTGTCAGCAGACCAGTCTTGAAATCTAAGGCCAAGTCCCTTGGTGAAAAACTGCACATTTCCTATTAAGTCACTGATAGTGGCCCTTGGCCATGTTCTTGTAACCATTCAGAAGTCTTTACAAAATCATCAAAACTTCATCTAATTCTGTCAGGCGGCATACTAATGTGGATCTTCCACTACCCCCAAAAGTATGTATCACAGGAATGGGTTTGCCGCTTCTTAAATTGACTTAAATTAAAATTCACTGTATGTTTAGTGTTATCGAGCTTCTGCAGAAGGTATATCTATTACTAGAAGCATCCTCGCGTACACGTTTGATGTCCATAGATCAATTCTAGTATTGCATGGTTTCAAAATTGTCCCGCAAAACTGGAAAGTACACAGAACTTTATTCTGTGTAATTTCAGTTCATTTTCGCGAAACAAACTGCCATTTTCCTACGCTTTTCACAATCCGTAATAATCTGGTTAATCTTTGAAATTGAATGATCCACTACATCTTCATAGTGTTCTCGAGCTGGTCGATGGAATATCATCTTGCGATGTTTAAAGTTTTATGTCACTTTAACTTTGATAGTATTGAGGTATACACGTCTACTTTCTGCAAATCATGTAACCAATAAATATGCATGGAATTGAAAATTTCAGCAATTTCCTTATTTCATCTGTTCATTTGCTCGTGTTGATAATTCGCTTCAAGCCTTTTCCTGTTAAGGCGACATAGGAAATATCGTCACTAAGCACACGGGAATACAAAAAGCATGTATTTTTTTATGATGATTTCTTCACTCAAACCCGAGCTCAAACCAGAGGTACCTACCAGAAATGAAACAGATAATTAAAAAAATGAAAATTGTTCTTAGAGCATCAGGTAAAGGTGTTATGTAAAGGTGTATAATTTTGTTCGTCATTTTCCCCCTACCTCATATTTGTAAATATTTTACTTTTAAAAATATCATATTGTTTTTCCGCAAAAGATTTCCTGTAATTTGCTACTTACCATACATAATTTTTTAATTTTTATTTTCTTAGCAATATGACAAAAAAACCCTTAGCAAAAAAAACCCGCATTTCAGGCGACAGTACGGATGTATATTTTTACTATTTTGATTATGGACGTGTTACCACCATTTACAATAAGAATAATTAATTTGAATTTGCCTAACGTTGCTTCTTTACGCTTTTATTTTCACAACTTTGCTCTTGTCCGGCTAGTTTTTATTATTTTTCTGCATACCCTGTCTATCTGGTTTCTCTGCAACTCAACAATTTTTTGAATCCTCTTCTACCCTTATTTCTATCTGCAATCTGCTTCCAAATTTCTATCTGCAATCCGCTTTTCTTTTTGTATTACTATTTTCTTGCTTGGTTTCTCCCCTTTTTCTTTTCCTGATCTCTGATTTTTTTATAATAAAGTCTATTTCATATACCATTTTATATACTATATGTCTATGCCATGTACTTTCTCACTTTAGTTATTGGGTTTATTTATGCTAAGCATCTTTACTTTCACCATGTCTACTATACCTATATTTTATATTCTTTATTATTATTTAATATATATTTTCTTTTCTATATATGATATATTTTTATACATACATATATATTGCATATATATATATATATTTACATATATATATATATATATATATATATATATATATATATATATATATATATATATATATATATATATATATATATATATATATATATATATATATATATATTGTCGGTTATCGGATATTGGTTAACCCATTTCACAACCATGTATTTATAATATGCATTATTGCATTGGAACCATGTTAAATTTAATGTGAGTTCTAAGGCAAATAAGATATTAGAGATATTATATCCACATCGACTTCTTTGTTATATAATTAATTGTAATTATCCGACTAGTTTACTAATTGTATCCAAGATAAAATAAAAAATGTTCTCAAAAATTGTATTTACAATTGTATTGGTAAAATGAGTAAAACCAAGTTAACCTCTTATTTCGGCTACTGAAATATTAGTTGATATACTATGACTACAATAAAAATACATTTTACGTTTGTTATTAATAATCTATTAATCAATAATAATGTCTACGTATACATAATATTATAACCTTCACATTTAAAATCACTTTCCTTCTTGTCGAAATAAGAAAGAATATGCAGTCTACTTGGTGACGGCATACGCTGTCATCAAGATTAAAATCAATCAAGCTTAAAATTAATTATCAATTATTTAAATAAGAACGATAAGATGATTCAGGAATTTTTATTGGTTTGTTCTATTTCTTCAAATATTATCCTATGTTGGTTTTCGGGGATCAGTTTTGTTTATTATATATTTTCTAAATAAAAGCTATGTAATATTTTCAATTGATCATGAGTTTTATTATTTAAATTACTTATGTATTATATTAGGTATTATATTATTCAAAAGATCATATTTCTTGTATTATTGGCCGATTCCCCGGAAATAGCATTATGCTAATGACTTAGAAAAAATATTTTAATAGCCTTGTGTAACACCCAACTTTTATCACTTGATCCGTATAACATCATGTTGAATATACCAGCAATAGTAGCAAATTACAGTTCAGAGGTGATTGTACATTTTGTTACCTCTGTATCTGTATCTGTACTTTGCTGGGAGTGCGGATCAGAGATCCGCTGCACTTAGGCCCCATTGGGCCCCTTGAGCTTCCTCCGTGACGGAAATATCGCCCTAGGCCATCGACCAGTCTATTGTTGTACAAAAGTTGTTGTTGTGATAATGTTGCCTATGGGCATTTCCCTCAAGTAGGCCATAGAAGGCCAACGTTCCCCCAATATTGATTCTCTGTTCGATGACACGCTGGGACATTCACAAAGTATCTACATGCTCGACCGTTTCATATTCTTGTTCACATCCTCTGTAGATGGGTGTGTCACTTGGTCTCATGTTATAGAGGTGCTTCCTTACCCGGCAGAGTCCGCTTGGGATTCCTGTTACAAATCGTAGTTTCCCCTAGACATTGCCAGATAATTCCTCGCCGTCTCTTCGCTGGGATATCTTAAGAGATTTCTGACCAGCTGACAGCTACTTGTTTCATCCCACAACGTCTTAAATTTCTTATGGGTGTTTTCCTTTATTATTTGGAGTTTCGCTGCAATTGGTAGTGTACTTGAAGGACCAGGTCCAAGGATTCTCAGGCTGGCTGCCTTCTTGGCCAGTTTGTCAGCTTCTTTATTGCCGTTGCATTGTAAGTGTCCTTTGACCGAACATAGGTACATGTTATTCATCTGATAAGCTCTCACAAGTGCTTGGTGACATTCCCATGTTGACCATTTGGGTATTTTATAGTTTTTCAGGGCCAGTAGTGATTGTCTACTGTATGTGCAGATTCTAATTGTCTTGCCCGTTATTTCTATGCGAGCAATCTCTTGTGGCATCTCTGTGAGCAATCTCACTGGCATTTGTATTCCTAGTCCAGTTGCTTCAGAGTTGCAGATTTCTGAAATATATACCACAGCCTGCTCCTTCCTTTTTGTTTGTCTGTGAAGACATAGTTTACACCTTCAACGCCGGTCTCATCTTCACCAGTAGTTTGTATGTATCATTTTCATATCATTTTCATATCATATCATACCATATCATTTTCTGAGTATAACTTTTAACGACAGATGGATAGGAACCAATGGCTCAGTTCAATAACCTCTACGGTCACCTGATCTGACTCGACTTTATATTTTCTTGTGGGGTTACTTAAAAAATCTTATTTACAAGCAATGGCATGATCATACTGAGGCTTTTAAAAAAAAGGAATGGATGAACTTTCTATATAAATTATGCCATCTATTCGAAACAGATGGCAGTATTTTTTACGTCACTTTTTTTACGCTATTAGATATCACAGATATCAATGCAAGTTTATCAAAAATAGCGAATTTTTTGTTAAACTTTCCCCAGTGGAACGTTAAAAAACGTAATCGTCGTCGTATATTTTTGCAAGAGCTTCGCCTTGCTCTGATGTTACCAAATGTTGAACGAAGGGCTGGGAATGTCAGTGTAATTCAGTCTAACATTATCAAAGCTATAGAGAATGTTTTGGAGCGACAATTGCCACAAAAATTTATAGCTAGATCTTCGAAGACTGTTGTAAACTTACTAAATCAAAAAAGAAAAAGACGAACAAGCTAGCCAAAACCACAATTATATGTTCCAAATGCTTTAGATATGTGTGCGCAAAGAACAGCAAAAAGTCCAATATTTGTTTAAGATGCGATCCTTCGGAGGATGGAGGAACTGAAGACGAAGAATCTGAATAAATACACTCGTATATAAACTAAATATTTTTATTTGATGTATTTCTTAATGTTGCATTGCATTTTTATTTGATTTATAAATATATGGAGTTTTGATAAAATAGATTGCTCTGTGGGCATTTATTAAACCCCCCTTGGTCCAACTGTTTAACAAAATAAGCTTGATCCTCCTAGGGTTCATATAAAATATTTGGTTTCTTTAATAATAACAGAGTTAGTAATGTGCTTATTAAGTGTGCAAATTTAGTGCTTAATGTGGATCAACTGGTATATGGACAAGGTAATTTTCTGCCAACGTGAGTGAAAAAGTTAACAAGTATATTTAAATGCATATTAATTTATATTTTTGTAAACATTTTGCGATTTGTTATAAAGTAAAACTATTCTAGATATCCCAAGCACTATACCAATTGATTCTATTTTGTTATGTTAGTTAAACTTAGTTGCAAAACTTAATTCAACTATGAACAAATAAATAAGTTTTATTAATTAATCAAATGGGTTAATTCATTTGTTGTTCATACCTTATAAATACGAAAAATAGTTATTTATTGCTATTGACTTATAAAAAATTTAAAATTATCATATTAGAATTGAACCGGTATCGGTAGTCTTTCAAGTTATTGGAAACGCAATGAAGACGAACGCTAGTATGAATTACGTTTCTGAAGGTCACACTATTTTAAAAATAACGGAGTAGTATTCTAAACAATCGTGAATAGATATTCAGTACCTATGTTGACATTTACCTTTTTAGCAACAAAAATTCCTTTGCCTAATGTCTACATCTACAGAATTTATTTATCCTCTCTAGCGGCGATGTTGCTGAATGTGAAGAGCTGATTTTTATATTTATTAGTTATGAAATATTATTAAACATGTTTACTTAACAATTTTATATTGTTTATACCGACGGATGCATTGCATTGTGTAAATGCTTTCTTTATAGGTATACCTATTTAATTATTTAATACCTACTTATATAGGTATATAAGTAGGTATTAAATAATTAAATAGGTATCCATAATTCGTCCTCAAATATCGATAACGCCGCCAACATGATTTTTGTGTTATTAACCTATTATATTGCTTTTAACAATTTGTCTAAAAAACTAAATATTTATTAGCAAATGTAATTTAGTGACAGTTCACGCCATATACTTTATAGATACTTTATAAGAATACCGTGAAGCACCTGTTTATATTTCACAATCACGTGGTAATTAATAATGGTAACATTTTTATATTGCGCTACGAAACATATGGTTACAAACGTCCATAGAAACCTAAAGTTTGAAAACCTTTGAATTCAGGTATTTTTATGTAAATAACTAAAAGACACGTTTCCATTTTGTTACCAGAAAGTTAGAATGATTCCCATGTTATATTCCATAATTCTCATATCATATTCCATAATCTAATATATTTGTAAAATATCCTACCTTGAACATAACCGATATGAAATGGTTACAAGGTTTTTATTTTGATTACAAAAAAATTAATCTGTTAATTAAATTAATCATTTACTAGTTATATATATATATATATATATATATATATATATATATATATATATATATATATATATATATATATATATATATATATATATATATATATAGAAATAAGCAAATAGACGAATAAGAAGGAAAACACACTTACCAGTGCTATATCTGGACACACATACGGAAATGAACCACTATACACACGAAAACGAACCACTTAGAAGTTGTACAAGTTCTTTCACCTTTCTTGAGGATCTTGAGAGCAGTATACGATTTATTTCATTGATCATCCATACTTGAATATAAATATTAATACTCCAACATTTGCAGTGACGTTTTATGACATTAGTTTTTGACGGAACTCATTCTTAGAATACACAAACCTAGTCTACTATTTATATTTGCTGCCAACCCAAGATTACTTTTCACAAAATAAATATGAATAGCAAAGAATTTCAAAGCTAATATATATATATATATATATATATATATATATATATATATATATATATATATATATATATATATATATATATATATATATATATATATATATATATATATATATATATATATATATATATATATATATATATATATATATATATATATATATATATATATATATATATATATATATATATATATATATATATATATATATATATATATATATATATATATATATATATATATATATATATATATATATATATATATATATATATATATATATATATATATATATATATATGTTGAGATAAATGAATATTTAGAGCCCAAATCAAAGGTTAAAAACTATAAAAAACATCAAACAATGAAATAATGTAAATTATATGCTAAATAAAAAGTCTCAGCTCTAGTAACATTGCCAACGCACGCATCTCTATATGCTTCAACAGCACACCACAAATGTCAACCGGCAATCATGAATCTCATTGGTCAGTGTCTAGTTATATTTATATCAGTTATTTAGAGAGTTATTTATCAGCGCAAAACTCCAAGTCTCATGTAATCGCGATATACAAAGTGCAATAAAATTTATGTAATACAACATCTACATAAACTATGTCAAGTTTAAAAAGAAAATTGTGTTAGCATCGCTAAAAAGAAGCAGTTTCGAGAGTTTAATCCCGAACCAGATACAAACATGACAGTGCTATGTTATGATGAAAATGAGATTGACATTGCGAGAAAGATGTATAAATAATGTGTGTAGATCAGATGTAAAATGTAAAACCTTTAGACCAAAAATAATGACTGTAAAAAGTAAACCAAAGAAATTATAAATACTAGCTGTTCTATGATTGGCTACATAGTAGTAAGTAAAAAAAATATAACGAGAAGTTCGTAGTTAAGGAAGGTTTAACTTCCGAAGGAACGGATAACAAGGGAGAAGTAAAAAACATAGCGTCCCAAGCGGCAGCTCTATCCGAATGGGTGAATAAAAATTGTATAATTTATAAGTTTAAGTTGACTAATTTGTGACAAGTACTAAACAAAGGATAAGTGTTTCCGAGAAGATATAATAAAAGTTCAGTATAATTCGGGTAGAAAGTTCTACGTTTTTCAAGTGCGGCGTTCTCAGGCAGTCTATAGTTGCAGAATAGAGGAATATATGCAACATACATTAGTCAATATTCTCCACGTGAATGCAAAGTAAGGCAATTAGCAAGATAAAATACATTACAAGAATACGGCTTGGAAAATCTCCAGGTTCCGTGTCGAGGAACCTGTATGTAGTGTAATGTAATGAGGATAATAGATGGCGGCAGGTGAGCGGAGAAAGGTAACAACTGTATAAAGTTCAAAAGGATCCCGAGAGAGGGCAGTAGGTAGCAGCCGAGTCCAGACAAAACAAATAATTAAGTGTCAAGTGAATATAAATAAAATTGTGAGTGCTTCGCATGAACAGGATTACAAAACTTTTAAAGGTAATAACATTACAAACATTTTAGTTATAAGTATATCATTGTTATAGAGGCCTTTATTGCCCATATAGTAAGTTTAAGTTGCGTAGGTTTGGCGTAGGCTAGTAATAAGTTTATAACTTTCAAATTTTCATAAACTTCTCTTTTTCTTTCTACGTTTTGCTTGTCCTTTGGACAAAATAATTTCTGATTTAAAGCCGATATAATTAAACCTAAACATATGTAGCTTCTGTGTTATTATTTTACTTTTCAAGATATACTTTTCACAGTTAATGATTGAATAGAATATACAATTTCTATGTTCCGCATATATATATACATCTATCGTTGCCTCAATTCTTGTGCAATCATACAGTTTGACGTATCTAAAATCCTAAATAAAAATAAAAATTATCAATCTAATAAAACCTCCCTTACTGGATGAGAGAGTCATGCTCTATAGTGAACCCTCCTCATAAAAATTATTGTTCTGAGAACTGGCGCTCTAAGGAGGGCAGCATTAGCAGGAAGAGAGCGTAAGTATCAGGTTTGTCTCTGCTATGCGATCACTATTATCGTCTCAGTTATCCATTGATAACTATAAGTGATATTTTATTTTACAATTTGCCATACCATAAGTAGGCCAGTAAATATATAAAACATTGTAAAATAAATATAAACACAATAACACAATATATACAGGGTGAGTCAGTTTTTTGTAGACAAACTTTAACAGGGGATAGAACGCACGTTTTTAAAAAGAAAAGTGCCTATAAATATATGGCCAATCTAGCTTCCTAAGGAAGATACAAGGTGTTAAAGTTTCATTTTTTTTACATTAATGTGTAATATTTTCTGAACGGAATGATATATTCAATAAATATTTTACACATATCTTAACCTGCATAGGATCAACATGTTGTATTGTTCCTGTCGAAAATACTATAGTGGATGTTACTTTTTTCGGGTACTTCGACTATTCTGCATATATTCTGAAGTAAATTGATACAAACAAAGTACTGTTGAAATTTACAAATGGCGGATGATTATAATGTTAAGTAGCAACGCTAAATCTGTAAATCTGGGTTTTTTCAGTAAGAGTTTAAGTATTTTTTGGGGTTTGAGCCAACTACCGAGCGGGTCCCCAGGTGGCGGATAGGGGGCACCATAGTACCTTACGGTGCTATGGTCTGGAGTGCCATAAGCAGGTCCTCCGGGCCTAAACTCTCGGTCGGGCCCACAGCTAACACACTCCCGCGGACCAGCTCCCACGTGTTTGTGCCGTGCGTGGCGACCCGTGTCGTCGGATGAAGGGTACCTGGTGGTTGAGTAGGCCGTGCCTACAACACACCACTTCGGTCTGGATTTCGGCTAGACGGGCGGTCGAGCGCTAACCCACCTCGATCAATCGGCTGTGCCGTCCCGTCAGAGGGCCGGTAGGGTGAGCCCCTTCTGGGACAGGGGGCGCGAGGAAGGCTGCAAAGCTGGTGGTCAATTGGCGTTGGCACCCAGTAATGCATAACCTCGATTCGCGCTGCCTGTCCTGGGGGGACTATATCCATCTAGTAGCTCTGGTGATCGTGTGGGCTTGCCGCACGACATCCCCCAATGGGGCTCCATGGTGGGTGGAGAGCTAGATGGACGAAGATTTTCTCCATTCATGGACAATAAAAACAAATATAATGCCAACAAACCTGGGGCAGAGCGGCAACGCTCAACCCAGCCACCACCTGCGGCGGAGCAACATAGCTCCCCGCAGCTAAATCAGCCTGCGGCTGGGACGCAAGTCCCACCGCATGCTAACCAACCAAAAAGAAGAGTCAGTGGCGCTGAAGCCAGAAAGAGGAGGAGAGCACGTCACGAGGCGGGAAGTGCTACTACAGCACACCCCTCAGGCCACGCACCACCCCCGGCAAAGCCACAAAAACAGGCGAAGCACCCAAAAGGTGTGCCACCCTCCACAAGGGATTCACTTCCCCCAAGGAGGGCTGAGCACCCCAAAGGTGCAGAGCCAAAGAAGAAGGTTGAGAACCAAAGTGTGCCTTCGAAGAAAAGGAACCGGTCGGGAACCTCCTCGGAACGTACCCCAAGAGGGTTCAAGAAGACGAGGCAGGGCCCTAGTCCAAAGACTAGGACGGTGACCCTTGACCGGTTACAAGGACGCCGCCCTGAGTCATCTCAGGGTGGCAATAATAGACAAAGATAACCCCTATGGGAAAATTCCTAAGGATAAGGAGGTCCTTGTCAAAAATGCACTGAAGGGAGAACTGGATAGGGTAATCTTCTCCACCCCCAACAGCAACTCATCTACGCCACCAGCATTTCGCTCGTGGACATATTCTGGTGAGATCATCAGAATTGTCTGCGAGGACGATCAAACGCTGGGATGGCTTAAAGTAGCCGTGGCTAGTCTAAAGCCTTGGGAGAACGCTGCGCTGACCGTCGTGCGTACTGACCAACTGCCAAGGCTGACAAAGGCTACACTCTGGATCCCCGTGGAAGCAGAATGCGACCATGAGGAAAAGGAGGTCGTAGTCAGTCGCCTAGCAGGGCAGAACCCGATGGTTAGCGTGCGTCGGTGGTGTCTCTTCCACCACCAGGCCAAAGACAACCCACGAGGAGAACTACTCGTCTTTGGAATAGGAGATGAGGACTTCAAAACCCTCAAGGCGAGGTCGATGAGGGTACATTACCTCTTCCAGTCACTTGCCCTCAAGGTGAAGCAGGAACAACCGGGGAGAGAGGAAACACCTTCAACCGAGCAACCCCGGCAGGAGCAGAGGATGGAGACGGAGGCTGGAGAGGCTGAGCTGATTGCAGCCACCTCCTCAACTCCACCACCATTCTCAATGGAACAGCCCGAACAGGACCAGAGGATGGAAACGGAGGCTGGAGAGGCTGAGCTGATTACAGCCACCTCCTCAACTCCACTACCATCCTCTAAGGAACAACCTGAACAGGACCCGAGGATGGAAATGGAGGCTGGAGAGGCTGTGCTGTTTACAGCCACCTCCTCAACTCCACTACCATCCTCTAAGGAGGACGTCTCCCCTCAATCTGAGAGGGAAACGACTACCCCACTCTAGGGACACCCCCCATACCCCCCCTTGGACACCCCAATGGCGGGTACAAATAAGGTAAGAATAGTGCAGTGCAACCTGCAACACTGCAAGGCGGCAACGGCAGTCCTATGCCGCCGCCTTGACGTGGAGCAGGATACATTGGCGCTAATTCAGGAACCCTGGATAGTTAAAACCAGAATATCTGGCTTAACAAGATTAAATGGTGTTATTTTTAGCTCACCTACAACAGATAGGCCGAGGACGGCTATTTATGCCCCTCGGCACATCAAAATTCAGCCTCTACAACACCTTTCAACGTCTGACCTGACGGCAGCGAAGGTGGAATGTATAATTGCCGGCAAACCAAAAGCTGTTGTTGTGGCATCAGTTTACCTCCCCCAAGACCAGGGTGGTTTACCACCGACTAGGGAAATGAAGGAACTGGTGACATACTGCCACTCCCAAAACTGGGGACTGATCATGGGCTGTGACGCCAACGCACACCATGTGACCTGGGGCAGTACAGACAACAATGCAAGAGGTAAGTCACTTTATGACTATATTAACGGTAGTAATCTTAGTATAATTAACAGAGGTTGCGAACCGACATTCGTAAACTCTAGAAGTAAAACTATAATAGATATAACACTGGCTACATTGAACATATCCAAATCAATCCAAAACTGGCATGTGCCTGACATTGTCACAATGGCAGACCACCGGTGGATTAACTTTGAAATTAATCTTGTTAAAGCACAAAAGAAACCATTTCGGGATCCCCGAGGAACCAACAGAGATAAATATCGATGTCAACTCGGGAAGAACCTGGAAAAACTCGACGTGCTCAATGATAGTGGCAGAATAGAGGAATATACAGACACTCTAATAACAGCCATAAGGAAAGCTTTTGAAAGATCCTGCCCGCTCAGAGTCTCGAGAGCCCCTGGGCAAGCCACTAAATGGTGGTGCCGGGACTTGACGGACTTGAAACAGAGGACATAGACATCTTTCAATAAAGCAAAACGGACAAAACTTGAATCAGACTGGGACCAATACAAGACCCACCTGAGGGAGTTTAAAAAACTAGTTAGACAAAAACAAAGAAAAGCGTGGAGAGCCTACTGTGAGGAAATTGAAGACTACTCACAGGCAGCCAGGCTATGTAAAATCCTCACCAAAGACAAAAACCATGATATAGGTATATTGAAAAGGGACGATGGTACCAAGACCAACAACCTTTGCGAAAGCCTAGAGCTGCTCATGCAAACTCACTTCCCTGAATCTGTCACAACAGATAGTAGGGAATGGCCAAATGAAGTCGACACCCAACCAGCAAATTCAGACTGGCAAACCGCCAACCAAATTGTAAGTGAAGACAGAATTAAATGGGCAATACAGAGCTTCTCCCCATTCAAATCGCCGGGCATCGACGGTATATATCCAGCACTACTTCAGTGGGGCCTGGATAAACTACTGCCGCACCTGGTTGGGATGTTTAGGATGTGCTTAGCACACCTCTATATCCCAATGACATGGAGAGAAGTAAAAGTATTGTTCATACCAAAAGCAGGGAGGATGGACTACTCCACCCCCAAAGCATAAAGTCCAATTAGTATAACTTCATTTCTACTGAAGACAATGGAGAAGCTATGTGAGCGATATCTGAGGGATGTAACATTGACTAACAATCCGGTGCACCCCAACCAACATGCATACACGCCAGGAAAATCCACCGATACTGCCCTCCATGTGGTAGCAAGTCGGATTGAGAAATCCCTGGACCATAAGGAATCCACCCTGGGTGTCTTCATAGATATAGAGGGTGCGTTTGACAAGACCACCTTTCCTAAAATCACAGCGGCCCTAACACATAGGAACGTTCCTAATACTGTGAGCAGCTGGATATCCAACATGCTCTCTAAAAGAGCAGTAAAAATCAGTGCAGGAGACACTGTCATAAGAGGACTGGTTGCGAAAAGCTGTCCGCAGGGAGGTGTTTTATCACCACTGCTATGGAATTTGGTTCTTGACAGCCTCCTAAACCACCTCAACGTGGAAGGATTCTACACAATTGCATACGCAGATGACTTAACGATACTGCTTAATGGAAAATTCGAAGGAGCTCTCTGTCAAAGAATGCAGATGGCCCTAAGAATAATCGAAAATTGGTGTGAGGAGCATGCCCTATCCGTCAACCCCAGGAAGACGGAAATGGTACTCTTTACAAGGAAAAGAAAACTGGAGCCAATGAGAGCCCCTGTTCTCCTAAACACAGCACTAAATTTTGCACCACAGGTGAAATACTTGGGGGCAACTTTCGATGCTAAATTAAACTGGAATCCTCACCTCGAAAGAAGAATAAATAAGGCCTACATATCATACGAGCAGTGTCGCAGGACAGTAGGGAAAACCTGGGAAATGAAACCCAGGGTGGTCCTGTGGATTTACACTGCTATCATAAGACCAATGTTGGCCTATGGAGCTGTTGTCTGGTGGCCCAAGAGTCAACAAATAACAGCAAAACTTAAGCTAGGCCAGGTACAAAGAGTTGCCTGTCTGAGCATAACCGGAGCCATGCGAACAACACCAACGAGAGCAATGGAGATAATGCTGTGTCTCCCACCACTAGACCTACATCTAGAAGAAGTGGCTCTGACTACCATGACTCGCCTTAAATCTGTTGGCATACTACCAAATGCAAGCTGTGGCCAAACCAGAAGCCGCCTGTGGACTGAGGCTGTCAGAAAGATACCCCTTTTACAGGCATGTGCAGATGGTATTCCGCCTCGGCTTGTCTTTGATAAACCTTACACCATACACACTACTGGTGAAGACGAGGCCGGCGTTGAAGGTGTAAACTATGTCTTCACGGACGGATCAAAGAAAAAGGATGGAGCAGGCTGTGGTATATATTCCAGGAATCTGCGACTCCGATGCAGCTGGACTATGGATAAAAATGCCAGTTTAGTACAAACATAACTCGCTGGTATAACCATAGCCGCACAAGAGATTGCTCGCAGAGAAATAACGGGCAAGACAATAAGAATCTGCACAGATAGTAGACAATCACTACTGGCCCTGAAAAATTATAAAATAACTAAAGGATCAACATGGGAATGTCACCAAGCACTTGTGAGAGCATGTCAGATGAATAACATCTGCCTATGCTGGGTCAAAGGACACTCACAATGCAACGGCAATATAGAAGCTGACAAACTGGCCAAGAAGGCAGCCAACCTGAGTATCCTTGGGCCTGGTCCTTCAAGTACGCTACCAGTTGCAGCGAAACTTCAATTAATAAAGGAAAACACCCACATAAAATTTAAGACGTTATGGGATGAAACAAGCAGCTGTCAGCTGGCCAGAAATCTCTTGAGATATCCCAGCGAAGAGACGGCGAGGAACTATCTGGCAATGTCCAGGGGTAAACTGCGATTTGTTACAGGAATCCTAACCGGACACTGCCGGGTAAGGAAACACCTCTATAACATGAGACAAAGTGACACACCCATCTGCAGAGGATGTGAACAAGAAGATGAAACGATCGAGCATGTACTTTGCGAATGTCCTGCCGTGTCATCGACCAGAGAATCCATATTGGGGGAACGTTGGCCTTCTATGGCCAATTTGAGGGAAATGCCCCTGGGCATCATCATCACCTTTTGTACAACATTGGGCTGGTCGATGACCTAGGGAGACATTTCCCTCACGGAGGAAGCACAAGGGGCCCAATGGGGCCTAAGTGCAGCGGATCTCGATCCGCACTCCGGACATATTCCAGATTCCAGAAGTATTTTTTGTCAAAATGAATATTGAAGATAGTGGACATTTTTGTCATTTTTGATCCGAATCGACTCAAAATCTGTGTCGCAGTATATTTGAGAGCGCATATCACGATTTTTTGGCAACAATAAATATTATTCAAGATGGCAGCTTCAATATAGCAGAGAGATTTTTGTCATCTATGGTTCTAACCGACTTACAATCACTATCTCGAGTATTTAGACTCTCTGATCACGATTTCTTTGTCATAAAATATTTAAGATAGTGGACGTTCTCGTCATTTATATGGTGTTGGCGGAGTCGCAGGGGACCATATTTTTTGTCAAATTATTTCGTCATATTTTGCCATTTACAATCTGATAACCTACGCATCTACAACACATTCATAAATCTTAAACATATCCTAACCTAATATTAATAGGGAGTTCTCGTGATTCCTTATCGTAAAATACGGTAATGCTAATTGAGCTCTGCGGGTGCGCATTTATGTAAATTTATACCGTAAGGCTAATAACGTTAGCGTACTCCGCTATCGAGCGGCAGTTACAGGAAACGAAAATTTTTTAAGATTCTGTTTTATAGACGTTCCTATAATCATCATAGTCAGTGATTACCTTCACCTAAAATAAATAATATGTTTCTGTTTATATACATTTATGTATATTGTGGTTAAACATAACGGACTTCAAGTACGAGAACATTAAAATAAGTACTAGTACATGGTACGGAAGTACGGAAATTAGCAAAAATAGAAGAGACAAATTGAAATAAGCTGACATTTTCTGAATCTACAGTTTATAGGGATATGAATACAGGATCAAAAGTTCCCATCCCTAACTGGTGAGCTTCATCCCTTTTTCTCCATAATAATGATACCGTGCTGTTACTGTTTTTTCAATAATATTTTGGGGATGTGATGTTCTACAGCAGGAATAGAGGTATTGAAAAATATTGACAAATGAATTTTCTAATAAACATGTCCTATAGGTCGTTTGTAGATTATTAAAGGTATTTACGTTGATCGACGGCAAATTTAGGGATAGGTGTGAAGTGTAAAAAAAATACATAATGAAAAATGCCAGAAATGGTGTGTAATAGAAAAAAAAATAGGAAAAAAAGACTTAAGTAGGTACAAATAAAATAAACATCGGTAACGCGCAAGGCATAAATAGAAATAAGAACATAATTAATGACATTTTGTTTATAAAAATTAAAATCTAAATCTCAATGAGTTAAGAAATAAGTATATAGTAGGTATATAAATTTATTAAGGTTAAAACATAATGTAGAAATGAGACTATGATGAGCACCCTATCTATAAATTAAACAAAAACAAAAGTCGAACATATCCAAGGAACTGATACTAGTAACTCAATACCGATCTAATATAATTTGTCAAAGGACTAAAACTAAAAAAATTAACATAATTCTTCAATCTCAAAACTTATTAGTCTTACTAATTTATTGTTTTCATTTATTTATTTATTTATATTTATTTTTATATATTTACTCACTAATTTATTATTATTATGTTGGTATGTCAAATATTATCAGGCTGCGTTATGTTCGACTAAGTACCGTATTCAATATCATCAGACTTTATTTTTTGTTTATCCATAGAGTTTGCGATTTAATAACATAAAAAGTTATAGAAATATCGATACATAACACAGAACCTTTTTGTAGTGAATTTTGTGACAAACCTCTTCCTATACTTATGTTTTTCCCTAAGATAAAGCGTTTTGTAAAAAAAACAGTGCTGTATCCATAAAGGGGATAAGATAGGGATGAAACTCACCCCTTAGAGGTAGAAACTTTTTTGAGATGTATTCTTACACACATAAGCTAACTATTATAGACATTTCAGGTTAAATTTTTTGTGCTTCTATTTCACATAAATTTGCATGTAGGTACCACGAATCCAATTTACCGTATACATAACTTTACGGTAATAAATTTACGTAGCGTATCATAAGATCTCCCTAATAACATGATCCTTACCTAATCCTAACTCGCAACCTAGATGAGTTTTACTAGTTCTGGTCGCATGTTTTGGTTCTGGCTGTAGTTTGTTTATATTTTAGTCCTGTGCATATACTCGTATAAGTACAGTAATTTTTCTGCTGATGGAAAAATGTCTTCTATTAAGTGCTTATGTAATATTCATACATTCTATACGACGTTTGTCATGTATATGCAATATATTTTTTCTGTAGATAGTTGGCGGTCAAGGAATGCATAGGTCGAAGGTCGCACAGATCCACCGCGATAAATCAGCAACTTTTTTCCATAATAACGTGATTCCTTCTAATGCGAATGCTTTACTAACGATGGAATCATGAAATACGTCTTTCATAATAATGATAATATAAATAATAATAATAATAATAATAGTAATATATTTATAATATTAGGAAGATACATTCACATTATCAACAGAAAAAAATATTATATGTCTAAAATAAAGTGAATAGTATGTTTCCATTAAAACCAGTAAAGCGATTCATTGTTATTGTTAAATTTTACAAATAATAGGATTTCTTATTTTTAATACTGAGAGATAATGGTAATAATATGTAAGCATATTTAAATTACTTTTCAACGATTTTTTTTGTTTCTACCTAAAGTTTCTACCTAAAATAATTATATAATATTTCTTATCATATTAGAATATATATCATATCATAGAATTTCTCCGTCAAATTACAAATTAAATATATTTTATATGTTTTTGGTAGGTAATTTTATTTTGACAAATATGTAAAAGAACGTACATATATTTTTTATACAATTTAATTTGTGCATTATCAATTTTCTTAAACACTTATGATATTTTAGTATTTTTCTAATAACTCTTTATTTTTGTATGTAAATAATATACCTAACTTGGTGCCAAAAAAGTTGTCTACGATCAGGAACGCCAAATCCCCAAAAAATTACTAGTCTGCCATGACGTCATTTAGCTAACCATGCATTTTCATCCAAAATGTACGTACATGCAAATTTTCAGCTCAATCTGTTGAGGATAACTGCTTTAAATTTCAGTTGCAAGATTTTACCCGAACAAACAATCATAGATACAAATATAGCAAGTTAAATAAAAGCTTTTAAAAATACCGGAATGCTCGTCTGTATATTCCAGTAAATATAAACAAATCTACTAGTAGTTAATTGTTAATGTACCATAGTAATGTAGCATTTAATTAGTAGGTACAGTATAGCCAGGGTTTCTTGAACAGGGACGAAAGGGAGAAGAACGTACAAAAAAATGCGAGTTGGCTGTCTTAATCCTCTAACCAATGGCGTACGCATTTAGTGTATTGAAATAATTATATTGTGGCAGTAGCTACTTAAAAATTAATAAACAACATTAGTAACGGTAATTGCATTATAGCAACAGTAAAAAAAACAATGTCAAATTCAGTTAAATGTCAATTATTTAGTATAGCCTGAGCGACATCTAAGTTACTGTTAATATGGCTCATCATGTTTAATATTCTTATGATACAGTTCATTTATTGACATGAAATCGTTTATTAATATAAATAAAAATGCATTTTTGTTAACAAAAAAACATGTTTATTCTAAAATAAGAAAAAATCACGAAGTTCAAATATTGTGGTATACCTACTATTTATTCAGGTTCAGAATCAGAATAATCGTCGTCGGTATCATCTGTGTCACTATCATTTGGACTAACGGTAATAATTATTGGCTCTATTTCCTCAATTAGTCTGATCAATTAGAACTGATAAACTCTTAACACGACGCCAATGGCTACACTCAGTGAATAACTAAATCTCCCTTTCTCGCCATTTATTGCTGTTGGACAAATCAGGAGTCGACTGCATGGATGCAAAAACTGCGCTCTCTGACACTGTTGTCGTATTTTCAGATACATCCTCGCTTTTCAGATTTTATTTTAAACATGGTATAATAAAATAATAAATGACACCTCAAAAATATACTTATTCACTTAAAAAATATATATATTATAAATGATGAAAAGAGATTTTATTTCCAATAATAATGTACTATTTTAATAGATTATTTTTACAAACACAACCAATTGGGATTTTTAAACGTCTTTTAATTAAATAAAACTGGCAATACCGTAAAGTAGTTGTAGTTTTTTTGCCGCATATTTGTCACTGTTCAAAAACCAGCGGTCAAACAGTAATGTTTGATTTAAATAGGCTAAAGAGGTAATTACAACTCCTTGTGATATAACCTAATGCTTTGGGTGACAGGATGTGGCCTCAAACTTTCATTAATTTTTCAGGAGCAATGGGTGCAGTTATATACGCAGGATTACCAACATAGAATTTTTTACATACCAATTCCATATATGAAGCTTCATATAACAAACTTCACTTTCATCCGAATCTAAGTAGACGCGAAAGTCTTAGCGTTTGTTGCTTGAAAAAATAAGACTAAATAGTACTGCAAGTAAAGTAGAAGTCACTGTTTGTAAAGAAATTGAAGATTTCAGTAAATAAACAATGCTTCTGCTACCCAGCATGAATAGGAAACAGAAACTATTCATTCGGTTTTTTTTTCAGAAGCAGCCATTGATAATAGCGCGGCAAATCATGTATTGTTTAGGATGGTGTACTTGAATATACAGCTCAAACAACTCTGACTTGTTTAAGAAATACCGATGTATATAGAACGATGTATATAGAACCAGAACAATGACCGCCTGGCAGTACCGAATTAAATCCATTAGACTACTTTGTATGACCATATTTTGTTCAAAAACTTCATGACAATGGTGGAAATCATTTAAATAATATTAAGAAGTTACGGTAAGGCTTATTGGGAACTGCCTAAATTATCAATAGCACGGATGGCTCCCGTAGCTGGAGAAGATATACGGCATTAGCTGCAGGAGAAATTTAAATTCAAGGATTATGATGCGCTAGGCGTCATTACATAGGTACTTAATAATAAAATATTTTTTCAAAGAGCGTGCCTGAAAGTTTACTTTCCCGTACGCATTTTACGGAACCCTCATATTTTCGCACGGCCGACGGCGTCCGAAAAAGGATGAGGTAAACTAAAATTGCGTGCGGGAAAGAAAAAATTGCAAGCCGGAGAGTAATAAATAGTAGGGGAAAGTAAAAAATGGGGCGGGAAGGTAAAAATTTAGTCACGCTCGTAGAAAATAGCGATTTACCTAAGAAGTGTGGGAATTGATTTACGCACAATCATTGCATGCCTCCTACATTTTTTATACCAATGCTATGATTTTTAAAGATGTCATTTCATTACAAACAATAAAAATATTACAAAATATAAATATTACAAAAAAAAATATCTGTTTTTCAATGTATTGTAAATATGGTAAAAAAATATGGCAATATTTGACTGCACACCTGCCAAATGATTGGTTTCAGTTTTGCCATCATCATTTACAATTATAATAATGTAATACGAGTTGTTTTAAATACTGAAATACATTAATGAAGACTGGGTGAAAGGGTATTTATTTATAAGTATTTTTTAAGTAGGTATTTAATGTTTATTGGATAGTATCTCAATAGAAATACAGTCCTCCGATATACGTTCTCGGCCTATTTTATTAAAATAACAAAATATAATCTTAATATCTATGTAAAAAAGAACCGTAAAACGGGGCTACTTGAACATCGCGGGGTAACTTGAACATGTAATTACCTTTATTTATTTTTTTGTTGTTACTTATTATTTTCGTGACACTATGTGATTGCATTTATTACAGGTGTTATATTAATGTGAAAAATGGTAAAATGGTAGGACGTATCAGAGAACACCGGGGTCAAAACCTTATGCAAATTTTACCAAGAAAAATATGGAAACAGCTGTAGATGCGGTTAAGAGGGGGGTCTCAAAAGGCGGCTGAGATAAAATTCAATGTGCCGCGGATATCACTTCTACGGAGGGTTGGTGGAAAATATACTAAGCCTGTTAGAAATCCGACCGTCATTAGTCAGGCTGAAGAAGAAACAATTGTAAAGATTCTTGGTGTGGTTGCGAAGTGGGGATTTCCTCTGAATCGTGCGTAGATGTACGAGACATTATTTAAAAATACTTTGACAAGCAAGGTAAAGAAGTACCTGTCTTCAATAATAACACCCCAGGTCCAGATTTTCTTGACTCGTTCATAACTAGAAACAATCTTTCCATCAGAACTGCATCCAACATAAAACGGTCCAGATCTTCGGTAAATCGTGATGACATTTTGAATATTTTTAATAACGCTAAACTTGCTCTTCAAGACGTCAAAAGCATTAACCTTTATAACTATGACGAAACAAATGTTACGATGATCCTGGAGCCAAAAAAGTTATAGTTCCTAGAAATACCAAAAGGGTAGAGAAAGGACAAGAACACTAGGGCGTCCATTAGCATTATGGTTTATGGAAACGGAAATGGAGATCTGTTGCCTGCAATGGTTCTGTATAAAGCAGAGAATAAATATGAAAATTGGACTCTAGGTAGTCCAGTTGATACAATAGTAGTGCCAGTGGGTGGTTGGACATGAACCTTTTTGAAACGTGGTTTTTTAGCATTTTATTGCCGCACGTCGAGGCCACTCGCGAGGTGGAAGATACAGTAGTACTACTAGGAGACAATCTATTTAGCCACTTTTCTCCAAAAGTAATTGAGGCATGCAGAATCGGTAAAATTTATCTCTCCAATTTTTCAGCAAATGCAACACATCTTATGCAACCGCTAGATGTTGCTGTGTTCGCTCCTATGAAACAGATGTGGAGATAAATTTTAGAAAACAGGCGAAGGGAAAGCAGGTATCCCGGGTATCCCCAAGGAGCAATTCCCTGTATTGCTGGGCAGATTATGGTAAGGAATTGACAATGTCGGTCAAAATTTAGTGTCAGGCTTTAGGGCAACAGGTTTGCATCCTTCCAACCCTACTGAGGTGTTGAAGAAAATTCGCGATGTGCTAACGACGGTTCTACGGTATATTGAATAAATAATTCAATGTTCTATCGCAGGCAATCAAACATGGATTCGGCTGAAGGAAATTACGGTAGCAATTTTCGCAGGGAACCAGCCCCTTGCGAAAATAGACTGATGTTTGCATATAGAAACATAAAGATTATGGAAGAAACTGCTCAAAACAAAATTAAGTGTATTAGGCCAACTGGGGAAGCATGTAAAAAGACGGTCTAGGTGGTGTTGGAAGGAATAGTAATAGTTCTTAGTAGTATATTAAAAAGTAAGATACAGTAGCCAAATCTTGTACTGGAGAAAAGGAAAGGGAAAAACCCATGCCAAATCAAGAACGGTGGATATATTTGGCCAGTAGGAGTGCAACTACGTCCCGCGAACTTGCGTCTTATCTATTGCAGATAGGGAAAACTACTTTTTGCGATGATTTTTGATACCTTTAATTTGAAACAGACAGCAATTTTAAATTATTTTCAGATCGTAGAATGAAATTTCATTTGAAAGATTTACAAGATTGTTTATAACATTTTAATATATCTAGCGCACAGGTAATATAAGTATCTACTACTTAAATGAATGGAAACGGGACTACTCGTATACTTGTATATAGCGGTACCTGCTGATTCGGCTATAAATATGCAAATAATTAATCGAAGTAGATATTTTTACAAAAAAATAATGTTTTGGTGTTACCAAGCTTTATTTCGCACTGGAAATTTAAAGAATGCGGGAATTAAAAATTAAGAAATACATAAACAATGTATAAAAGTGTAATTTATGTAATTCTTATATGCATCATGTCATCTACCTAGATACACCTGAAATAATAAAATTCTCAGTGAAATGTTAAGCAGAAAACTGAAAACGATTATCCAGAAAACACATATGGTTAGTACGTTATACTATTAACAAACAGATGGCACTGCATAAGTCTACACGTTGATTATATGTAGTATATAAAACCTTTGTAAAATATCCTTACTTATGTTACAAATTAGTTTCCTTGCGATATTCACTTTTGAGTAAGAATCGAGGGTAACCACAAATACAACGCAAAAAATAATCTACCTACCTAGTACTCATATATATTATTATAATGATAATTAATGGCATATTAAGTAATGAACAACAAATTAATTGCAGGTTTCAGATATTATATCTGAAGTGGGTTTAACAGCCGACAGCTATAGAGATAAAAAGCATAATGTGAAGAAAAATCAATGTAAGAGAAAAAGTAGGACTAAGGACAGCTTATAAAGAAAGAATAAAGGAACTGGGGGTAAGATGAGGGTTTTTTTCCGCTAAACTAAAATTTATTAGGGTTACGAAAAAATACTATATATGAAAAAATACTGGAACGAGAAATATTCCTTTTATAGTTGCCTTGATTCCATCTGTAAAGCCGCTCATTCAATATTTTACGTTTTTGAAAATAATTTAATTTCGTCATCTTACTACGGCCCCTGGGTAAGACGACGAATCCTATTGAGGTAAGATGGCGAACAGAAAATTAAAAGATTTTGATAAAAAATATATTAAAAAATTATGAACATAATTCACATGTGAACCATTTGGTTTTCCTTATAACTCCTGCACAGAGTACGTGCACCAATGCTTGAATATCTGGCACCTTATCCAGTCATCCCCTCTTCTTGATAGCTTGTATAACTCATTACAATAGATGCATGCAGCATCATCATCATCATCGGAAGCATATAAAGCACCATCTGCATCATCATTCGTTACGTAAGCATTTCGCTTACTTGCTGCTGCACGGAATTTTTTTCCCACCAATTCGTCTCTCTTATCTCCATCATTATCACTTACACACACTTCTCGCTTAGTTGCTGCTATACGATGTTTCCTTTCTTTCAATTCATCTTTCTTTTGCTTTATTTCCTCTAAAACTGTCTTCACTGATGTGCTAGATATTACTTTTCCTTCGATTTACCTGCTTAGCCATGGGAAACGTTAAGGGTTCGGATGCCTGTACGTTTCCTGCACTACATCCAGGCTGTGTTATACTATATCCAGCCTGTAGTGTAGTACGTCCAGGTTGTATTTGAGTTAATTGTGGTTCAAGATTTGGTAGTGGCTGAGTCTCAATTTGCTGTGTCGGTGGTAAAATAATTTTATCTGCATCCTCCACCCGGTTTTCTAGAACATCCGTGGTTTTGCTTGGAGCAAAATCGTAATCATTGAAGATATCAGGGTTAAACGGTTCAATTCCAGTGGCGCGGAACCCTGCGACAGCATTCCCGGCAGTGGTTTTAAGAAATACCTCGCAAAACATTGCTCCAATATATCTTTCAGTAATTGCTTCACCCGGATGATTTACCATAAATGATTTACATTTACGGTAGTAAACAGATTTTTGAGGTACGTAGAATAATATATCCTGTCGTGTGTGGGGGAAAGCCAAGAAGAGTAATGTTGTTCTCTCGAGCATGGTTTATTGTTTCCAATGTAGTGCGGGAGGCATGATTGTCCATAATGAGCAGTATGGGCATCTCTTGGGAAGGTCGAGCATATGCTACAAAGTGCTTTAAGTACTGCAAGAATAAGTCGGAATTAATACACCCACTTTCGCTGGCATATCCAACACTTCCAGGAGGACACCCATTCAGCAGTTCTGGTTTCACTCTTATGCGGGGAAAATAAAAAAATGGTGGAATGAATGAGCCAACCGCATTCATTCCGGTAACATTTCTTCCTCTTTCGCTGATACCACTTTTGACACTCTCCTCACAAGGCGAGATCACTTTAGAGATCTTTGTTGGACTGTAGATAAGTTTGACTCATCTATGTAGATTTAGGGGGGACCATAAGTTTGTTTATTTCTGATAGATCTTAAGCCTCGAAGAACTTAGCGACATTGGCTTGGTTAAAATTTATAGCCCGACCAATCGACGTGGCTTCTGGCATTCTAATGCTTAATTTACATTTTTTCATAAATGTGTCTAGCCAAGCTTCCCCTGCAAGCTTCGTGGTTTTATTGAATCTATGTTCAATTCCTTTTGACTCAGCATAGTCGTAAACTAGCTTTCTGCACTGCATTTTATTTAATCCGAATGGCCTGTGATTAATTTCGGTGAGATAATCTCTGAACTCTTTAACTTGTGGAATATCCCACGGTATTGAGGCAGGTTCTAAAAACAAAACATAAAATTATTATGGTGTTGGGTGGGTATACGTATAGAATTCTGACCGCAATGGGACTCCTCAGATATCGCCGTAGTGTAGCTTCCGGAATTTCATAAGAATTGGCTGCCCCATTACATGACATACCTTCCTCCCGCAATGCAAGCATTGCTGCAATCATATCAACATCTATCCATTTTCCGCGGTTCGTCTCAGAAGAAGGAACTCACAATATAGCGATAAATCTACCAGAATAAACCCAAGAAAGCATCAAAAAAAGAGAGATAATAGCTTAGTGGAAAACTCCAAAAAGACGACATACCAAGCACGGCCAGCCTGCAAACACCGACCGAAGCAGTACCGCTGTAGCACAACAAATTGTTATACCAGGAACATGCCACAAAGTCACACAATGAACAAGCGCTATACAATGCTCTCAGACTAATGGAAATGGAGAATAACCAACTCGCTAATAAGATAAAGCAACTCCAATCCCAGAAAAATTTAATCTTGAAAACTAACGAGGAATTAGTCAAGAAATATTCAGGACTAGAGTAGAGTATGGCCAGCAATAAAAATAACGCAATAAAGCCAACTGAATACTACACCGACCAAGAAGAGCTAGCAGAAGAAGCTGAGTGGAATCACGCGACAAATAAGAAGAGAAGAAAAATTAACACTTCCCTGACATCTTTGCAACCCCAACAACTTCCACGACCACCTCAACAGCAAAATAATAGCGCTACAGGCAGACCTTTAAAAATAAAGGCACCATCACCTAGCATAGTGGATAACGTCAAAAACTTAAATAAACTCCATAGATTACAACAACGTTAAAAATAACACACAGGCAAATAGAGATTATAGAATGCTTGCCGCAACGCTAACTGAGCAAGAATACACTTGGTAATCCTAAGAAAACAAACAGAACAGACCATTCAAAGTAATGGACTACAAACTACACCACTCTTGCGGACCAGAAGAAATGGTCAAAGGTTTGAGAAGGCGTAAAACCACAAGATTATTGCAGCGACTCCTAAACTAAAATATAAGACTAAACGGCTCTTTAGTTGTATATTTTAACATCTTCATGCTCACATTTGAACATGATGAAAGGGCCGAAGACATTTATGGGATCAGAGAAATCATGAGAATCGGTGTAGAAATAGCACCTCTCGGAAAATCCAAGCTACTATCTTAATGCAAAAGATAGCACACACAAAGATACTTGACAGTGGAGTGTGAATAGCTGAAAGATGCCCAACCCAAATGTATCCACAGCAACCAAAAGGAATCCTGCTAGCTACATGAGATGTGAAGTAGCCAAGAAAATGCTAAGAATTAAAAATAATACGATTAAAACACAAAACCTACCCAAAGCCTGAGCGAGTAACTAAAAATACGCCTGTAATGAAAAATAATAATACAATTGACAAACCTAAATCAATTAAATCTTGAAAAAACTTGAAGCCAAGTGGTATTTGGGAAAAAGATAATCAGTATCTGTCGATTAATAATACTCTCTAGCAAACACTGGAAAAATTAAATAAAATAGATGAACGTATACCTACCTAAGAGAGAAGCTAATGTATAATAGTCTAAGAATAACGGAATGGAATGGAGTGCTAACTAATGGACTGCTGTAACACCAACATTAATTACAAACATTCCTAGACATAGAAAACAGAGCTATATGCCCAATTTCAGAAACTCACTTCAACAAGGAGACTTTTCTTAGATTTGAGGGATACAATGTATACCAAAATGCAGCTAGAGGAGGGTAGTGCAGTGATAATTAGAGAAGCGATTAGATATCACCAATACCAGACTGGATACCAGACAGGATACCAGACTGAGGAAATCCAGGCTACTTCGGTAAGAGTCAAAACTAAAACTGAAATTTATGATGTTATGATCACTTCTAAATATTGCCCCCAAGACATTTCTCTAAAAAATAACAATATCCACACTTCCTACATAGACTAGGCCACAGATTTATCATTGGAGGTGACTTTAAGGTAAAACACACCCATTGGTTAACTACGACTAAGGGCAAAAACTCGAGAGAAGCGATGATCCAATTAAAATGTGAATCGCATTCAACTGGCAGGCAAACTTATTGGCCCACATATATAAATAAAATTCCAGATTTCTTTTTAATAAGAAATATATCAGCAAATTATATCCAGGTTTAGGAGGCATGGGACATGAACTTAGAACACTCTCTCATTCTTCTTACCCTTAGCGATACTATAATCTATAAAGAAAATACTCCTAGAATAACAAACAGGCGAACAGACTGGGAAAGCTTCAGGCTGGATCTGGAAATTGCAATCAACTTAACGGCATCGATGAGATCAACAGAACTGCTAGATGGAGAAGTAGAACTATTCATTTCCAACATTCAGCAGGACACATGGAATAATACCCCTCCTATAATTAAAAGAACACGTGACCTTCATCGTGATCTTCAGATGGATACTGTCGACCAGACGATTATCAAATTTGCAAGAAGTCATGAAAAACGACTCCACTAAGATGAGAACATCAAGGCCATTCAGCTCCTCGATAACATCAATATTACAAGAAGACAGAAGATGGTTTCGAGCTGGCCTAGTGACTATTAGTGATGAACGGAGTATTGTGCGCTTGTCCGCTTGTGATACACGTTAATATTAGTGAAGTTAAGTTACTAGAAATTAAGGAACACTAGTGAGTTATTCCTTATATTCGAGTTTTCAATGTAGCAATTTAAGTAAGAAATAAATTACTAATTGATCGATTTAACGATCAGATTGTAATATGAGTAAATGCTCCGCCGTAATGGGTGTTTAATAATAATAAAATAAATTTAAAAATTTTTTACCTAATATGACTACCCTAGGTTTTCCCCCTCCGAGTTCTGCTAAAGTGGTGGGGGGTAAAAATGTACCCCTAAAAGGGTTATTTGTGCGGTTTTTCGGTTATATCTCTTAAAATACTCCCATATCCAAAACATCCTCCTCTTAAAAGCTGTAGGACATTATCTGGATTGAATGAGACCAGACGCATATTTGTTAGAATACCCTTTTCCATACTAGTGTAATCCCGTACTCGTAATTGTATCTAATTAGAGAGAGTTACTGAAGGAGTTCTCCTTGCAGTTGGCACAAATCAATCGGCAATTAATCCCAGCCTTCGGATACCCACAACCACCTGGACACCCATTGTTGCTTTTTGTGGAGAGAAGAGACTGTGGAGCCAGTTCCTTGGAGGTAAGAACGGGTCAAGACTAAACTTTGAGGCCTGCTATCAGAGGAGCGGATCCCTCATGTCCTAACCACATTTGTACGTGTAGTTAAGTTATCCAGCAAGTTGGTGGGCTTACGTGCTCTGCCAATTGACCACTAGGAAGATACTATGTTCCACTTGTATGCAACCAACAAAACATGACCACATTTATTAAATATATGGAAGCTATGAATGAAATAAATGGTTTCATTAAATAATTAGTTGAAATATATATAAACGATTTTTAAAATATTACACTACATAAAATTCCCGACAAAAAGTCCTATTCATTTTTATCGTAGAATCAATGGTTCAAAAGATACCGGGGAAAGAAAAGTTAATATGTGGGAAATTTTCACTTTGTCAAGTTTATTCATCAGGAAGTTTGTTCATCTACAGTTTTATAAAAAGCAATATACTGCTTAAATAGTGTTTGGGTATAAATACCAGTAATCTCGGAACAAATTATAGAACTAAACTGAATGAAAGAAAAAATATATTTATTAATTTTTTATATGAAATGAAAACAATTTTTTA
The DNA here is from genome assembly GCA_964058915.1 of Tetropium fuscum. Classification (NCBI taxonomy): domain Eukaryota; kingdom Metazoa; phylum Arthropoda; class Insecta; order Coleoptera; family Cerambycidae; genus Tetropium; species Tetropium fuscum. Next base: position 71,729 of record CAXKVY010018542.1, on the reverse strand, counting down.
ACAAGAATATTAAAAGAACTGCCTTTCTATGAGTCGATCCTCTTCATACATAGCTTCACCGGATGCCATAAAACATTCGCTATTTATAATAAAAGCAAAGCGGAAATCCTCAAATGCTTCCAAAAACAACCACATGCAATGAAAGAAATTGCTGTAATTTTTTACGATCCTACAACACCAAGAGCAATCAACACTTAAGTGCGATCATTTAAATCAATAAGGGTAGACCATATATTACGTGGATTATTTATTAGCCACATTATTGGATACATAATTATTTTCTCACGCCTGATCATAGCAACAGTAAAATTCCTAAGGCGCTTATATTCAGCGGTAAGTCCCTTTGCCTCATGAAGATTTTTAAATTCGGACTTAACCAAGGCGCCTTAGTAACCTAAATATATTTGATAGGTGTATGTTTGTCAAAAGAACTTAATATGAAATAGGTAATTAAACATATCTATTTTGTGCCTTATGTCACAGAAGAATGCCTTCCTTATAATCGATGTGCTAAATTATGAGCATGGAGAATTAGTGCTTAATACAAACAAAAACATATTCGATGGTTTTTTTAAATGTAGATTGATACATTAAATCAAGTTTTCTCCAATACAGATTATAATAAAACTGTTAAAACTATAAGAATTTTAATCTCCCCTGAAAACTTGCTGCGTAAACTAAGTGGAACAATACCTACTTTAATCTTTATTCACTTACTTAGCCCAGGCAACAGGTAGTTTTACCACGCAAAAGGTCCTAACAAGATGAAATTTGGTGGGACCGTAAAATTTGTCCTGATCATAACCATGAATTCACGACATTGGGGGAGGGCTGCTCGCGCCTCCATCTTGAAAAGATGGCTGCCAAAAGCAGTTTTTGGTAAATATCTCCGCAATTAGAAATAGTTAAATAATAAAGAAAACAAAAAAGTTAAATAATAAATTGAGAGCATAAAATACATAAAAATATTCTAATAAATAATTCTACATAAAATATGTTTTATGCATTTTTTCCCTCAGACCTTAGTTTTCAAGATACAGCACGCCAAACGCATTCAAATAATGGTAATGTTGCGCTGGAGCGTTTTTTTGCACCTGTTTCATTAAATGTGGGTTAATTGATATGTGCAAAGTAATTTCTGCATAAATATCTCTTCTGATCAAATGCATTTACAGTTTTTTGCATTGCACGTCTATCCACGCCAGATTTTTTTTCAAATTTTCAAATTGTTATTTATACAAGTGTACCTATTAAGTAATATAAGATAAATAAATCCCAGAAAGGATAGGAGACAGCCATAATATCATAATTGTTTTAAATATGTTCGTCCACAATAAATAGAAGCTATACTAACAAAAATAAATTTTATTCGTTATAAAACGGATCTACTAAATTTACTAAATCGTGATAAAACGGATCTACTAATTTCTATTAATTTGTTATTAATTTGAAGCATGGTTATCTCAAGTACCACCCTTTTCCAAAATTTGACCGCTTAATGTCGATATACCTACACTGGGATGATCGCGGATGACACTATCAGTCGTCATACGATACCTACTAGAAGTTTGGCATTGTACATATATTATGATGGACAACAGTTTATTGGAGTTATATCCAAACGGGAGAAAAGAGTTCTACCTCTGAAAGACATGACAAGTAGTGTCAATATAATGGGTGTTTCAACCTCCATCGACCCACTTTTGTTATTTCAGTGGATTTATATAGCCAAAAAAAAGTTGCGCGATTGTTTTCAATACGAATTGTCTCCATATCCGCTTTCATTATTATTTGATGAGCATGATTTGCAAAAAGAGGATTAGTATGACAATATGACAACATCTTTTTACGGAAGCCTGCTCGGGGCAAAGTAGGGGAAAAAATATATTCATCCCAAAGTATACAGTTTTCAAATTCTGTATTTATGCATATTTGGTTCCTGCATGGATTCAGCGGTTGCGATACCGCGTCTGCTTTCTTTAATCAGGGAAATATTAAATTTCTTAACATTTTTGCGAAAAATGATAAGTTGCTTGAGGTAATTGAAATCGTCAAAGATCCACATGCAGACTCCGATGCACTAGCCACTGCGGGAGAAGCATTTTTGGTAAAGCTATATGGTGGATGTTACGAAAGCGATACCTTGAATTCCCTGTGATACAGGAATTTCGGACGATCGGTGGTGGTGAAAACAAGTTTAACCTGGCCCCACTGCCACCAGCAAGAGACGCAAGAGACAACATTGCCGACGGACTTACCACCAAGTCCAATTCTAGTGTGGGCTTGAAAAAAATGAGGTGCGCTACAGCACTAGATGCTGTGCGAAACACTAAGCAACAAGTTTCCCTGCTAAGAAGTATTTCGTGGAAGTGTAAAATGGACTTTGGAAGAGCATGTGGCTGCAGAAAAGCGAGCCTAACATGTTCCACCCTTTGCTATCATTAAAATGTATCCTCCGGCGAAAATAGTCTCGAAGTGTTTCGAGATAGTTAAAGATGCAATTAGAGGAAATCGATGATGAGATTAATCGCAGAAATATCGAAGGAAAATGCTATAGAAAGTGACTGAAGGTGAAGAAAACAATGCATCAGTCCTTCCACAATCATAAAGTACCCTTAAAATAAGAATTTTGTGGATTAGGCCTATGTGGATACCACGTTACAAGAAAACGCACCGTTGGGCTTTACCTTCTGGGTGGTGTGGAAATGAGTTACAAAATGATACAAATGAAATATTATACCCATTAAGGAAACGGACATGTCCCTACAAAATATAATCGTACATCATTCATCATTAAACAGAGCAAAATCGATGCATATTTGTGCTATTTATTATTGCACTATGTTGATAAATAATAATCTGAACAAGAAAATGGCTGGCCATAGCTATGCGATCCAGAAATCTGTAAATGCATTTATAATAATATATATTTATGCGTTTGGTGCGATGTATCTTGAAAACTACCGGTCTGACAAAATAATGCATACAGTATAGAATTTTATGCTTTTTAATTTACTATTTAACTTTTTTTGGTAGGGCCAATGGGATCGAAAATATTGACCAAAAATTGCTTTTGGCGGTTATTTTCCAAGATGGCGGTGCGAGCGGCTCTCCCCCCAAGGTCGCAAACTCAGGGTTATGATCAAGATATTCAATTTTATGATCCCACCGAATTTAATCTTGTTGGGACCTTTTGCGTGGTAAATCCCTTTTTTTCACCCTGTAGCCTGGCCTAACTCTAGTGCAAGATCCGGTATTAGAAATATATACCCTCATCTGTTGTTTGACTATGACAAAGATGATATGCTAGATAATATTATATCCATCACCATCGCGTGCCGATGGTGGTGAAATAATGTGATTTCTAATTAATTTTTTTGTATAATATTCCCCGATTTGTTATTCATAAACATCGGGCAAGTTTTTCTGTTCCAAAATGTACATCTTTCAAAAGCGCACTCCATGGATTAAATACTAGTGAAAGTGACATTAAATAAATTTTAATTAAACTAATAAAAATTAAAGATTTTTTATTCACACATATAGCAAAATATATTGAAATATTTTGATATAAGAAACTTATACAGGGATACTGTGGATTCGGGATATTAAAAGAGAAACAAAAAAGAAAATATGTCAAAGTATAGTGGAAAGCACAACAATTTATGGTGCCGAGACTTGAGATATAAGCCAGAAAAACAAGAAGAAGCTATCAGTCACAGAAATGGACTACCTAGGGAGAAGCTGCAGAAAATTCAGACCATGTTCTTCGAAGCGAGACAATCGGAGAAAACATGCGAATGACACACAATATAATAGAATCAGTTGATAAAAGACAATTGACGTGGTTCGGACACGTAAAAAGAATGGACGAAGGCCGACGGCCACGAAAAATATTGGAAAGGATTCCCCGAGAAAAAAGGAGTCCTCCCTTCCTTTTTTTGACCAAGAAGTTGGAGAGAGATGACATCCAGGAGGCCATGGATGCGAGAGGCCTGAACATGCCTGAACTGCCTCTCTGCACCCATGTCTGTCTCATGGAGCGCCACACTTCTCTGTCACTATTCACGCTCGCGCTCAAACTTAACATCTAAAATACAGGCAACCGTGGATGTTGCAAAATTTTTGGTAAGGCAACTTTATATTGTTGGGTAGGGAATAAAATAACCTTTCATTTAATAAAAAATGGATTAAATTACTGATGAGGGTATGCTAATAACGCTTGCTCACTTTTTTATATCTGGCAACTTCGTAGTTGTCATGTAGGCAACCCATATTTTTCCAATTCCTTGTGTCATATTCTCTTAGTTGATACTCGATTTTTATAAATAACAAATCGGGGAAATTTATCCAAAAAAGTTCATTAGAAAATATATTATTTCAACACCATCGGCACGTCATCAACGCCATCGGCAGATCGGCACGTGATTTAGCTATAGCGGTTTCGTTTGATATGCAAACTAATGGATGCGGTGTTCAGTGGTGCGGGCAATTATCCTAATATCGGAAATAAAATAAAAACCAATAATCTTATCATTCTCGTAGAACAGAACAGCTACCCACAACTGCATGGCGCAAAGGGAAAATTAAAGACTGGCTGGACGAAAGAAACAGTGAACACGATGATTCACTTCTTAATGCTGAGTTGCTGACACTGGAAAAGCAACATTTTCGAGCTTTCAAGAAGTCTGTAGAGGATGAAAAGGCCAAAGCAAGAGGAATGGAGGTAATTCGATTGCCTCTATATTACTGCAAACTGAGCCCAATTGAGCTTATTTGGGCGAATGCTGATGTGAAAAAACTTTGCAATGGTGCAATCAAAGAAGTAAATGCGACCAACTGGATAAAATGTATAGACCATGTGAAGAAGGTGGAATCAAGAATGTGGGATCTCGATATTGTGTTGGATACTCCGGATACTCCCGTTAAACCAGTCATAATAAGTGTAATGGAAGACAGTAGTGAAAGTGACAGTGAAAAATACCAATGTTAGTGTAACTATATGTGCAAATAAGAAGATATCCCGTAAATTGGTTAGTTAATTTGTTATAAATTTTACTAACAGTCTTACACCTATACTAATAATAAGTAACCTAACCACTATCCTGGCAAGGGACGCTCTTACCTCCCCGTGGTCCTTAGCAATAGCCCGTGCTGGGCAATAACAATTTAATTTCTTTCTTTTATTTTAAAATGTTATTGGCTAAATTGAGCACTATGTTGTACACTATGTATGCAAGTTGTTTCAATATATTTTAAATACATTCAAAATTAAATATTATTTTGGTTTAAAGTTTTCACATATATGAATATGACATAATAAGACATCTTTTGAAGCCACTTCACCTTGGTTGCTCATGATAGGATAGCGGCCGAATGGTAAGCCGCGGACTGAAGACCCTAGTTCCATTCACAAGAAATTGTGGCTGTATACAATTTTTCACTAAGTATCCTTTTGTATTGCATAGTGATGTGATTTATCGCTTCTGTAGTAATTGATACGGATTTTCTTTATAAAATGCCGCATATTTTTTTGCTCTAGTTTGTATATCAAACGAAAACACTATAGACAACCCTTGTGTGATTTATCAATGTACCTATATATATTATATTTCTAATACCGGATCTTAGGCTACTAGGGTGTGACCCCAATATCAGAACTTATTCGAATCGAATTGATTATTTATCGGCTATTGAACATAAAAAATATGGCAGTTACCAGTAAAAGAGGACGATTAGTGATAAAAGCATCCACAATATTGTCTGTGATATCTGGTTGCTTACAAATAATTCCCTAAGTAGAATACACCATATTTTTATTGTTATCCTTATTTATATTCTGTATAAGCAAAGTTAATAAATAACATTTTTTTATTTATAATTGTATTATGAGTACTTAAAAATAATATAATTTACATACAAAATATTCATAAAATAATTTGATATATATTTGAAGTATGTTTTTTAGTAGGTAGGCACGGAATATAAATAAATGTGTTTTTGGTACTATTATTACCATTCAAGCATTCTTTGTGGTAATATGAGCAAACGCTCGTTTTAGCGAGACTGGTAAGTGATCACCCTGTGGGATGAATCCGTTTTCATCTGCCGTATATGCAATTGAATAAATTACATTATCTGGTCCCGTGTATTTGTAAAAACCTTCTGTTTTAAGTGCTTCCTGTTCTGTGTCCTTGTTCTGCAATTTTCCATGTTCTTCGGCAATAATTTCGTTTTCTGTTTCATATCTGTAAACATGTAATAAATATTAACACATCTAATACTAGTGTTTGCATTTAGATTTGGAGTGAATGTGGGTACAATGTATACGTGCACATACAGAAACAATAATTGTTGTTTTGACTATTTTTTGATTGTTGATTGCTATTAAATTTCAACAAGGCGTAGGTAATAAAATATATATGAAGTGCTAAGGCACTTGATGGATATTTTGGACTCTAATATAAGAAAATATTAACCACATAGCAAAGCATAGGAAAATTGTGGAAATTTTATTTTTATATTATACATATATAGACATTGGTGTGACATTTATGTACAGGGTGATTATATACCTATAATGTCCACCCCATTCATGTTAGTTGGTAAATTCTGCAACCAACATTCAGTGCAGTGTAGTTATAGCGGATTGCAACATTTAATGAAGTGCATTTATTTCGCACCTTTGGGCATTTGAACTAAGATATGAAAATAAATAAGTAAATCAGAATTAACAAAAATTAATTTTCGATAAATAGTAGCTATTTCGAGTGAATCACTTAAATTACGTGTTGCATCCGTCATTATGAAGGAAATAAAGGATAAGTAGTACCTACGTGTAAAAAATAAAATACGATATCACAATTTGCCACGGTCAAATTTGAAATTAGAAAAAAAATTAGCGAGTCTGCTAGTATTCGAGACTGATGTGTAAAGATCTCGTATGCGTTAACGGTATGCGGTTTTTTCATAAATATAATTTTAAAAAAAATGTTTTATTTTATATTATATATATATTACGTATGTATGTAGATAATTATATTTAGTTACGTAATTGGTAATCATGTGTTTCATTAGCTTTTAAGTTCTTTGTTATTCATATTTGTTTTGCGAAAAGAAATCTTGAGTTTGTAGCAATTCATTACATAGAGAAATAAGCAAATCTATTTGCTTATTTCTAATAAGGAATAATAAGGAAGACACACTTACCAGCATATCTGGACATACCTACATACGGAAACGAACTACTTAGAAGTTGTACAAGTTTTTTCACCATCATTGAGGATGTTCAGAGTGATGTATGATTTGTTTTATTGATCATTTATAGTTGAATTTAACATATTAATATTAACATTAATATTATAAATTTCACTGAATGTGTTGAGGTATATAATAATATTCGATGGTTCCCGTTCTTACGAATCGAGCATAGAAATACAAATTAATAAAAGCCGGTAAAATTATTATTCTGGGTGTGCTTTGTCATATTGGGTGTAACTTTTTCGCGACCCAAAATGTATTATATGATAAATTCCAGAGGCCAGATAACGTAATACAGAGATAACGCAGAGTTCGAGTAAGTTGATACTTATTTCATGAAACTATCCAGTGGCGTTAATATTTATTAGATACGGAATAAATTTAAAAAAGACGGAAATAATTTCGGACGCCACTGTATTCCTCTTCGACAAATTTGGAGTATACTATTGAACTAAGGGTATCATGACGTTATATTTTCCTTAAAATATGATTCTTTTTCTCTTTCCGGTTTTTGCTTCATAACACGCCTAGGGACAAAAATATAGTGTCGTCTGAAATTATTTTCGTTGTTATAATTTAAAACAGTAACCGAAAATAATAATTAAAGAAAATTACGTCATGATACCCTTTGTTCAATGATATACTCCAAATTTGTCAGTGTCAGGAATACAGTGGCGTCCGGAATTATATCGGACCCTAGACATTACGTGCGATAAAGCAAAAACCGGAAATAGAAAGAAGTTCATATTTTAACAAAAATGACATCATATACGTGGTTCATGGAAATATTCTAAATTTGTCGCAAACGAATACAGTGGCGTCCGAAATTATTTTCGTCGTTGCATATTAGGTGTTATAAAGCGCAAACCGGAAAATTTCTCGTATTTTAAGAAAAATAACGTCATGACATAATATTTAACTCAATAGCTTATTTATCCCAAATTTGTCGCAGACGAATACAGTAGCATGTGAAATTATTTTCGTCGTTGGATGTTATGTGCTATAAAGTCAAAACCGGAAAAACAAAAAGTAAATTTTTCAAGGAAAATATCGTTATGTCACCCTTAGATCAATGGTATATTCCAAATTTGTCGCAGAGGAATACAGTGGCGTCCGAAATTATTTCCGTCCGTAGACGTTACGTGTGATAAAGCAAAAACCTGAAATAGAAAAAAGTTCATATTTTGAGGAAAATTACGCCAAACACCATTATATTTCAATAGCATATTACCTATTTGTCGCAGACAAATATTGTGGCCCCAGAATCATTTTTGTCGCTTCATGTTACGCAAATAATATGAAAAACCGGAAATAGAAAATATGACATTTCAAGAGAAATGAGAAATATAATTTGCTCACTTGAGACGTAATATCAAAAATTGCAGACGAATAATTTAAGTTGGTGCTTTTCCATTTTTTATTTTATTCCGCCACTGGATGGTTTTCTCATGAAGTAAGAAGCCACATAAACTCTAAATTGTCATTATTGGCAAACGAATACATTTGCGTCCAGAAATATTTCTGTCTGTAGGCATTATAAAGGTGTTATAAAAAAAGGAAGGCAAATAAAAAAAATCATATTTTAAAAAAAATATCGTAATGACATCCTTAACTCAATAGTATATTCCAAATTTTTCGCAGACGAATACAGTGGCCACTGAAATTATTTTCATCGTTGGATACTACGTTTAATAAAGCAAAAACCGGAAATAGAAAAAAAGTGCTGTGCACAGTACAAAGTTTGATACGTCGATGTGATAGACAGCAGTTACTAACTTACTTGCTGGTAAAAATAAAATTATATGTTTATTTTTTTTGTAGTAGGTATGTTTTGTTGTTACTGTACAGACAGCAGTTACTAACTTGTTATTTGGTAGTAAAAATATAAGTATATGTTTAGCAGGTATATAGGAATAATTAGAAGTTGTTTAAAAATGAGTAAAACTAAAATTATATGTATATTATTTCTTTTTAGTAGATGGGGAAAGTAATCCAAATTCAGCACAAGTTACCTAAGGCACTCTTTTGGAGACTACATTTCTATGTTCAATGTTCATTAGTGATAACAGCATGGGCTTCGCGACGCCGAGAAACAATCATGCATTGACAGAAACTTCGAAAGTTCAAAATATCAATAATACATATCATTTTTAAGTTTTTTGAGGTATAAATATTTTAATTAAATGATTAGTTTTCAATTGAAGCAACATTTAGTAGCGCAATTGTGCACGTAAATAGTTGTAATCATATCGTAAAAATATTTAGGGGGCTTATAGTTGAGTTATTTAGAAGTCAAAATTATTAGATGTCAAATTAAACTATATTACGTTATTTTCATATTGTTCTTATTTAAAAAATTTAAATATGGTTCAGTACACAAATTCTACCCAATGTTTATATCCTAAAAAAATTTAATAAAATAAAATGTGTTATTGGAAATTTCAAGTTTCGAAGTTCCTATCAACGAATTATTTTTTTCTCGGCCTCGCGACGCCCATACACTGTCATCACCAATAACGCAATGTGAACATAGATATGTGTTTGCCAAAAGGGTACATTATTAGGTGGCTTTTGCAGAATTTGGATTCCTTTCCTCGTTTCCGAGTAATGGGCCTGGAGAGTTGTATTTAGATCACGCTGTATAGGAATCATTAGATATTTAAAAGTAAGTAAAAATAATATTATTTGTTTATTATTAATTTGTAATAGGTATGCTTTATGGTTATAAAGGTTTTAGGGTTTATTTAAAACTTTTATGTTGATGAAGAGTGTTGTGATATTGATAATTGTCTTAGAAATGTGTCAAAATGAAATGGTACGCATGACAAAAATTATTTCATCATAATGAGCCATGGAATAACAAAACATTGCTACTGCTGTCAATTATGGACCTTGGTCAAGTTCCACCATCTGTCATCGCGTCATTGTGTTTATGCAATTCGCTTATTTATTAGATTGTGTTTTGAAAATGTCCCCGGTTTCACGGCTTATCAATTGCAATAAATATTTTTTGTTAAATATAATAGAAAGTTTGATCCATTTTCGGACGTTGAATTTGCAGCAGCCACGGCAGCACAGGATGATAAATAGTAGGTATGCTTAATAAAATGTGAATTTTCTTAGTGAAATAAAATGTCATTTTTTAATTTTAGATACATAAATATTTCTTAAATTATGTCTTTAAATATATTTTCGTTTCTTATTAACTTTCTTATTGAAATTTCTTAGTGAAATAAATGGTATGTTATTTCAAATTTAGTTACACGAACCTTGTATAAATAACGTTCCATATTAACTTTAATCTACTAATATTGGTACATCATTTATTTTTGATAATATTACTTAAATTTCACCATAGGAAATGTATTCATTGTTTTCGCCGATACAATAATTAACAACTGTCTAGACCATGGAATAATAAAAGGTATTAACAAGATAGTAATGGCTGCCAGATGTACACGGGTCAAATAGATAAATTTTTACATTTATATCATAATAAAATTTCACAACCAGCCAAAAGAATAAAATACATAGGCATATAGCACAAAAATGGCTCCAGGTTCTAAAACATACGGATTGTGTACTTTTGGCACACAATATTTAAACATTGAAAAATATCATCGTCATACAGCTTACCTACCTACTTGGCATTATTGGTTGAAGATATTCATTATTAAGAAATATCGGATGTAAAGCTATTTAGAAGAATCCAAGAACATCTACTAAAATCTTCAAGTAAATTTAATGTAATATCTAAATTAAAATCAAATAAAATTGTGTCGAAATATTTTATATATTTTACTAAACATAGACATTCACAAAGTTCAGACTTTTGTCCTATGTACTCTCCATTGAGGCGGGAAGAATTTTTGCTAGACTTACAAGTCCAATTAAATTTAGATACTTAAATTTGTAAAAAAAAATTTTTGTCTATGTTTAATATATAATTATTGTGATACTCACAACTTTTTTTTTGTTAACAAAAAAACATATTTACATATTAATTTCACTTATACCGTTGATTGAACTTATACCTAATATCCTCGAGAATATTCTCCTTATATATCGCCCTCCTTACGTAGTCCCTATACTCGCCTGTACTCCCTGTACTCCTTATACATACTCACCAAATAAATTTAATTCCAAAAACCCTCCAACTCCCGAGTCTCTATTTTGACATTTTAAATAACAGAAAAATGTCCACTTATTAATTTCACACAACGTTAAAATTTTCCGAAAATTTTTAGGTTGCTATAGTAATATAACAAAAACAAGCCTCTAATTGGTTATAAAACGGTGGAAATTTTCAGATATAATACGACAAGTGCTTTCGGTCTTGCCGAAAATATTTGTCATTCAGAATACGAGTTGCTGCTGTGAAGAAAACAGCAGCAACGTGTAATGAATGAACGGCAAATTAATATTGGAAGGAAAACTGAGAGTACGAGTTGTATTTGGAGGATAAGTCAATTAAACAAGAATGTTCATTTTGAAAGAAAATCAAATAGTAAAATATAATTAAATGCCAAGTGTGTTGATAATTTATTTGACGTTTATCTGACATATTCAATTAAAAACAGTGTTGATTGTTCTAAGTGCTCTGAATTTTACCGACAATATTTGTAATTCAGAATACGAGTTGCTGCTGTGATGAAAATAATTACGAGCGCGAAGCACGAATAATTATTTTCCATAAACAGCAGCAATGGGTAATGATAAATGACAAATATTGAAGCAAAACTGATAGTACCAGTTGTATTTGAAGGACAATTCCATGAAAGAAATTCCATGAGAAATTCCATGTTAATTTTGAAAGAAAACCAAATAGTACATAATCAAATGCCAGTGTGAAGATAATTCATTTGACGTTTATCTGACAATTTAATTTCTTGTAGTGCGCTTCGTGTAATTTCCAAAATGAACCGGTTTGGTAACAACGATTTAATTACCTACAATTCGGGAAGAAGTAGCAAATTCAACTTCAACTAATACAAAAAGATGCTCAAATTAGGATGAGAGTCAAATTAGGACCTGTTTGATTGTTGTTTAAAATGAAATTTGTAGTTTTTTGACGTTTATCTGACATAAATACTGTCGCTGGAATAATCTGTCGCATATCATTTGACGTAAATATTGTCATATATAATACAAGTGCTCTAGGTTTTGCCGACAATATTTGTCACTCTGAATACGAGTTGCTGCTGTGACGAAATTATTTTCCCAAAACAGCAGCAACGAGTAATGAATGAATGACAAATAGTGAAGCAAAACTGAGAACATGAATACAACTCGTCGCTGGAATAATCTGTTGCCTCTCATTTGACGTAAATATTGTCACTGTAATATGCTATGGCACATGCTGAATTACATTGGTAAAAAACGTTTAGTTGTTTAATATGCTATTGCATAGGTTGAATTACATTGGTTAAAAACGTTGAGTTGCATTGTCACTGTAATATGCTATATGCTAAATTACATTAGTAAAAAACATTGAGTTGAATTGTCATTTACGAAAAATATATACGTATTAAAACAATAATAATATTTTTGATATTATTTTTAATCCCCTTAATAAATTAAGGGGATTAAGAAGTTTGAGTACCTATTTTCCTTTACAAAAAATTCATGTTAGTTGATAGTAGCTTCGCACTTCTTGCTGCATTTATTCTTTTTAAGGTAAATTTTCGATTTTCATTCACTTGTTATTTTTCTTCATAATAAGCAGTAAGTTCCCAAAACACGTATCTAATAGCCTTGAATTTAGTTTCTATGAAGCCAAATTACTATTAATAATATTTATGCGATGACTTTCCAGTTATATTAAATAATTACTGAATACCCAGAAAATGACATTTCTTAGCAGGAAGTACCTAATGTGCTTGAAAATTAATAGATGAGTCAATTAGGAGGATTGTAACAGCAGGTTTAGAGCAACTATTTATGAAATACACTTTCGTACTATACTATTCCAAGAAATTAACACACCAGGAATATATCACAAGTTTGATATAAATTTTCTCTAGTCTTATTAAAAAAAAACTTAATTTTTTATAATAAGGCTGTAATTAAACATAGCTACATAGAGTGGAGCAGCTGTGAGACCCGCTTTAAAATAGTATTGTTTAAAAATACATACCCCGAAACATTTTCAAAAATACGGAAGTTAAAAAATTATTTAGGCGGTTAACAAAATATCTTTTCTCAAATGCAGGGAAGAACCCCTGTATCGTTCCGGAGAGTCATGTTATCCGGAGTCATCCGGAGAGTAATAAAGTGACGGAATATCCGAAGCCTATCTCAGGAGGCGAATTTGTGAAATGGTGCTCAATAGAATTGGTAAATATCTTGTGTTGATAGTGTTACCTTTTAGGTAACATTTTAGTGTTAATGTGTTACTTTTAAAATTCATAAAATTTCGGGTTTTACATAAGCCTTAATCTATCTTATTGGTTATGGGTCTTTTTTATTTTATTTTCGTGTTTATTTTGATTACATATGCCTCTTTTGATGCCCGGTTTTTAGTTTTTTTTGTTGTTTATTTTTTTACTTTTTTTTCTACTGTTTCTATTCTACTATCTTATTGTTCTATTCTATTTCCTGTTGCTTATATTGCTATTATATTGTAACTTTCATAATATTTAATAATAATATTTCAAATAATTTTTTTAAATATATTTTGTATTATTTAATTTTTTTAAATTTTTTAAAATATTTTGTGGGATAGAAGGGTACCATACGTAAGGTGAGGAATAGGTGCTAACATTACAAGGTCAAAATATTGCTGCAGACACTACAGACTAAATTTTTAGTATCTGGTTATTCGTATTTGCAGTCAGATGCCGGCGGAATTAAAAAATTTAGTAGCAAACGGCCTCATATTTCTTACACTTAAGACTGGATGAAAATAGTACCAGAAGGAAAGAGAAAAGAACCGTGATTTAGAGTTATAGAAATGAAAAGGGAAGAGTTAAATAAAAAAATTGGAATCAGCAATACAAAATAGAAGAAAACTGCTTAAAAATCAGATGGTTTCGTTTTGAAATCACATCGCAAATATCCCCAAAGTTTAAAGAAATACTCTACTCATTAAAGATGTTGCATTTGAAAAAGTTGATTTAAATAAAACTGCATGTGCAGGAAATCAACGTCTAACGAGACCAACAACTATATACATCTAGACGTAGTGTAACAAATAAAATAACAGCACATGAAACACATACTTATTTATACCATTTAACCATAATTTACAAAAATACTTTTAGTAGGAAATACCATACAAAGCCAATGGAAAATTCCTCCAGTGACGAAGAAGAATGTACCGATGAACCTGTTTATGTTTAAAATTACAATATTTTCAGTTACAGAATATTTCGTCAAAAAATTATAAATCTCGTCCTTAGAAATTATAGTAGTATGACAGTAGTGACAATAGTATATTATTTATAGTACGTTTATAACTGTATATTGTAGTTTATTAAAGTATTTGGTATATTTTTCTTGTCAAAATGTTTTTTGTAAATTAATAAACAACAAAAATATTTATTTACTTTCGTTATCAGGGCTTGATCCACTTCACTTCTGAATCCCCTATGTTTCCAATGATAAACATCGGAGTTTCATTATTTTTTAATGTAAATTGGTATACCTCTTCGGCAGTACTTAATGCAATTTTTTTCAAGAATGAATTTCGTAAAATCAAAAAAGGATCAAGGATTATTGATACTAATTTGGAAAACCAAACTTCCACCAAATATTGAACTTTTTGCAAAGGAAAGGCAATTCCAAGTTTCTAATTGAGAGTTTTGGCACTATATGACTATATTATAAGAAGGTATTTGTTAATTGAAGTTTATTAGTTTAAGTTTTAATAATTTACTATTTTGTTATAATACCAACGCTAGGTAGGTATTTTGTTATGTTCCGTGGTCCATAATAAATTTACCTAATCGGCCCCTTGCAAAAAGTTTGCCCATGTCTGATCTTGATAATCATATTTCTAGTACAATAGGTAAAATACAAAAAAATATTTTTTCTAGTCGTGGATTAAAATTTTCGCACGCTGAAAAATGATACTCCATCGTACGAGTGCGAAAACTAAATTACTTTTAATACGCTAATACACAAAATTAAAAACATAGAAAAGAAACTAAAACAATTTTTTTATATTTTTTGCATTGACAAAACCTCTGTAAGATTAAGTTCAAATAACTTATTTTTGATAAATATTTATAGTACTTACAATTAGATTTCATTTCTGCACTTTCTTTACTTAACGACAGAAGAAGGATAGTATTTATATGATACACGTGTGAAGAACATGTTAAAGGCACTCATATGAATTGTAGAACTCGCTCGTTCCACAAAAACGTGCCATAAACATGTACTTTTCACAATTTGTATCATATTTTTAAATCAGACCAACGTTTCTGGAACAAATCCCTTGACAAACGTAACTCTTGACAAATTTGGGGTTATGCGTTATTTAGTAGGTATCATGGAGTGGTAAATGTAGATAACTAAAACAGTGATAAACAATAAATATTGTTTATATCTAAAAAAAAATCCATTAGTGAACTACACTGAACAACAATTGATAACAACCAGAAGAATTTTTGGAGATACGATGATGTAGGTTGAGCTATATATTTCTACCAAAGTTTGAGGTCGTGCATGGAGTCCTAAACCGTTTCCGGATATGTACTGGACTTGTTTCGGTCATATTGTACCCCCCTTCGTCGCCTTAATTTAATTGATTATGCTAACTTACTTGTTGTTTATTTTGTGAAGATTTTTATACAACAGTAATTTTGGCCAAACCATTTAAGTAACCATTTAAGTACGTTTTGACCAAAATGACCTTGCTAAATTAACTGTTAATAAATCAAGTGATTGGAATTTTGCTAGCCGGGCGACCGCGGAGTTGGGTTGCAGGATTTTTTGATCCTTTTGATTTTTTTATAAAAAAAATAAGAGAGGCAATGAAAAACAAAATGTCTCTTCACTTTTACAATAAAATGTATAGAAAAGAGTTGACGAAATGCTTCTGATCCTTATATATATATATATATATATATATATATATATATATATATATATATATATATATATATATATATATATATATATATATATATATATATATATATATATATATATATATATATATATATATATATATATATATATATATATATATATATATATATATATATATATATATATATATATATATATATATATATATATATATATATATATATATATATATATATATATATATATATATATATATATATATATATATATATATATATATATATATATATATATATATATATATATATATATATATATATATATATATATATATATATATATATATATATATATATATATATATATATATATATATATATATATATATATATATATATATATATATATATATATATATATATATATATATATATATATATATATATATATATATATATATATATATATATATATATATATATATATATATATATATATATATATATATATATATATATATATATATATATATATATATATATATATATATATAGGATCCTATATATATAGGATATATATAGGATATATATATATATATATATATATATATATATATATATATATATATATATATATATATATATATATAAGGATCAGAAGCATTTCGTCAACTCTTTTCTATACATTTTATTGTAAAAGTGAAGAGACATTTTGTTTTTCATTGCCTCTCTTATTTTTTTTATAAAAAAATCAAAAGGATCAAAAAATCCTGCAACCCAACTCCGCGGTCGCCCGGCTAGCAAAATTCCAATCACTTGATTTATTATATATATATATATATATATATATATATATATATATATATATATATATAGATATATATATATATATATATATATATATATATATATATATATATATATATATATTATATATATATATATATATATATATATATATATATATATATATATATATATATATATATATATATATATATATATATATACATATACATATATATACATATATATATATATATACAGACGAAAGTTGTTTGGTTTGAAGGGGGACATTTGTTGCCATTAACCGCTTTGACCTTGCGTCAAGGGTTCAAGGTCATTCAAGGTCAACTCTGTTTCTTTAAATGCAACCCCCCATTTTTTACATTGGCAATCGATTGTACGTAAAAAACCATGAAACTTTTGTCCGAACAATTTTTTTCCAAAACGCACATGTCCCGGAATAATTTAGTTACCAAGATTTGAATTTTAAAATATTCTTGTTCTTTTTAATGGCGAATCGTAAGCTTATTCAAAAAACCATGGAAGACAAAAAGTATGCAGAATTTTTCAAGGAAGCAATTACCATTCTTAATTAATTGATTAATTAATTATTTAAAATTAATTAATTATTTAATTAATTTTTGACAATTTTTTTGCGCACTTTTTGTTAATTTTATGTTTTAATTTTTCGAAGCAATGGTGGTTGGATAAAAACGGTTGGACGGTATCGTAATATTATGCACTTGAAATCAATAATCAGTTAACTAATTCTTGCAATTTTTGCATTCCTAAAGGCGTCCAATTCCGTGCATAAATTAACAGTTTTGCTAAATTACATTTGAATTAAATTATCATTATGTGTACCTAATTTACTGCCAGTAATTTTCCAAAATTTTTTAAACTGATTAATATGTATATTATTTTAAACATTTTGTGTCATTAATTTCATAACAACTGTTTATCAGAATTAGCAAATAATTGATATATCAAGAAATATTTGAAAATTTATGCAGTTTAGCAATGGGATTTGGAATAGGAAATGGTGCAAAATGTGAACTATCAGGAATGTGGCTTAACCTTTCAAAAATTACATTAATTTTTATTGTGTCGGAAACGGTAAATCAGGGCTAATTAAAAATTATACTACTATTAGTCAAATGTAAAATATATATCAAAATGTATTGAATTATTTCGAACAGATGATGTTCCTATTATGTTATGATTTTTTAGTATGTAATGCCATAATCAATTATTAAAAGCCATGTGTTTTATGTTAGCCCAATTGACAGGGCATATCGACTTTGTTCCCAAGATATTCATTTATTGGCGGCTGTGGCTATCTTTCAAAGAATCGTTTTCTGTAAGGAACTGGGAATTCTAACTAGCAGTTAGAGTTGAATTTATAGTTATAGCCATTATAATAAAATTTTGTTATTTTCATTTAATCCATATTTGTCATAAAGTGGTATACTCAACGGTGATATGTAATAATTACTTAATATAATCAGACTGAAATCATGACTGTTATCTGATTGTACATTTCTTATTTTAATAGACATGTTATTTTCACATTTAATTATAACATGTACCTAATTAATGGATCCGAAGGCAATCTTTTTCAAAATTATGGTAAATACTTACTCCCAACTATAACCTTCGGTATCACCATTACTTAGTTGACTTATGATTCTCCATCTACTATCGTCAAATTTGCCCAACTTATCGGAATCTTCCAGCCGGTCCCTTCGGTCCTTAAGAGAGGGGTTTGGTTTAACAACCGTTTTTCTAAGGACAGTCCCTGAGGATAATAAATTGATTCCTTTATAGGGGCCCTGATATCCTTCATCTGCAAAATAAGATCAAGTTATTAGGTATCGTGACGAGCAGTTAAGTTATTTTATTTTCTTATTTGTCATGTAATTGTGGCTTTAAATGTTTGAAGTAATGTGTAGACAAATGCCTGTGAATTTATTAATTTAATATGTCAAAAGTGACTTCCCGTTAAATTTATTTCCATTCATAATTTATAAACTATTGTGAAGCTTACAGATGCGGAAAAGATACGCATCGTAAATTATTTTAATGCTGCGTGGTCTTTAAGTGCTATTGCCAAAATTTTCCAAGTTAGCAAAAGTTGCATATTATTTAAATTGAAAAGAAAAAGGTTGCAAGGTGACGATTTAGTATACCATCTTGGGGGGAGGAGCTGCAAGGAGAACCAATTTGATTCAATATCAAGAAATGATAAATACAGCTGCAACAGCTTGTCATTGTACCCTACTTACCTACTTGTCCCGTTTTCTTGTCGAGGGCTATTAAATATAGCCGAATTAATATAGCCGAAAATAAAATATAGCCGAACAAATTTTCAAGTCATGCCACGATGCGTCACTTCATGTATTTCACACGAAGAAATTCTCGGTACGAAGAACGATATGCCAGGCCAGTTAATAGTAGTGGCCGTTTTTCTGTTAATATGTGGCTTGGATATGCGTGGCCTGTCCAGGAATCTGCTGGCATATGGAAGGAAGGCTAAATGGCGAACATCTGCAAAACATTACGTTGCCATCGGTATAGCAATTGCATCCAGATAATTTCACCTTCCAGCAGGAAAATTGCTCAATTTACAACTGTAGATTAGTGAGGGACTGGTTCTTAGAAAACTAAATTCAAGTTGCGCCTTGGTCGTCCAGAAGTCTTGTTTGTAATCCCATTGAAAATGTTTGGGGATGATTGGGCAAGGTAATTCGCGTCAGAAATTTTCACCCGCAAAACAGGGACGAACTTTTGTTGGCCGTTGAGATCGCGTGGGAAAATTTGGATGCAGATTCTATGTTAAGACAATGGGGGACCTATTAAATATTGAACAATTTTGAGGTTTTAACGGCCAAACCAATTTTTTTGTCCCCCAAACCAATCCCATTTTGTTCGTCTCAAAAAACTGTATATGCTCACTCAATTTCACGTTAGTATCACAATCTGAATGATTCTTAAGAAAATTTGAATTAAACAACACTATTACGGATGAACGGGAGTGACATTAAAAATTATAAAAATATCAGATGTTATTTTTTGAAAATGTATGCAGAATTTAAAAATTTTTGATATGGGAATTTAGAAGATCTGATATTGCTTAACGGACACAATTTTACTTTTCTTAATTCTCACTGCTACAGTAGAGCCCCTCTCGTTTCCATTCATTTATCTTGGTGTTTCATATGTAAGATAAGAGAACAATTTTAGAGATAATTAAAAATTATCTATAGGTACACTTATTTTAGTAGTGCCCTTAATTTGAATAAGTAGATCGTAATATATATTTATATCGGGCATGTATACAATAAATCAATCTGACCTCTTCAAAACCTCTTCAAAATTACACAATACCTCTTTAAAATTGCACAAAAAAGCATTCAATACATGTACTTATTTGCTTACGAGCATATTAATAATTTATTTATTAATTTATTGTTTCATTTTAAATTTCACTACATATTTCTAATAAATTTGCAGTTATTTAAATAAATAACCTTAAATCTGATATTTATCCGTTATTTAAGCAATATTTTTACTAAAAATGATCTATCAGATCACTATCACTATCAAATCACTATCAGATCTTCTAAATTCCCATATCAAAATTTTTTAAATTCTGCATACATTTTCAAAAAATAACGTCTGATATTTTTATAATTTTTAATGTCACTCCCGTTCATTATTAGGACACAATAAAATAGGACGGTTTATACACGTTTGAAAAGTGCCGTAGGTAGCGCCCTCAATAATGTGCATCTGAACTATGAGTGGATCTAAATTTCTCGAAAAATAATGGCTTTTTATAAAGGTACTTGAAGAAGTTGAAAAAATATTTCAAGTTTGACACCGTATCTCGGTGTCCTCAGCACATAGAGGCAACCAAGGAATCGGTAATGTTCATGTTTCGTCAATAATAAGCGTAGGAACCACATTCAATATACAATTTGCAACCTCATGTCAAAATATAAATATGTTATTATAGTTTACAATGAAATATTAGCTTATGAATTATGCTTGTCTCTATTCTGTCGAATTTTCCATT
The DNA here is from genome assembly GCA_964058915.1 of Tetropium fuscum. Lineage (NCBI taxonomy): Eukaryota > Metazoa > Arthropoda > Insecta > Coleoptera > Cerambycidae > Tetropium > Tetropium fuscum. Next base: position 50,570 of record CAXKVY010018542.1, on the reverse strand, counting down.
ATATATCCAATATGTCACTGCCATAAAAGTATGTAGTTATCAAAACTTAAATATTTAAAATATATTACAATAAATGAACATCCATAAAAGTTTCAAAAAAATGTGTAGGTCCCATGATTTATCGAAGATGAGAGAGATATTATTTCAATTACAGAGTCGCCAATATTTATGTGGAGGACATTTTGAACATTTTTCATTTAGATCTGATTTCAATAAGTCAAGGTTAGGTTACCAAATAACGCGTTATTATTTAAGATGATATTTCTTTATTTGAACCGTCAAATTTTGTTAAATAGTTGATAAACCATTCATTAGAGGACAAATATGTAGGTAATTTCAAATTAACGCGATAAGGAAATACTGTTTGCCACATCCATGCATTAAAAGTACCTAATACTTTTCGTATGCATATGAATGTGAAAAGTGACACTTTTACGAACAGGTGGGAAATGTAAATTATAGTACGAAAATTATTTTTAACAGTACAAAAATTCTGACGGCGACGTTGTCTGAAAAGAAACTGATTATAAAAAGGTGAAAAATTTAATTTAATTCTTTTCATACATGAATGAGAATGAGAATACGTGTATCATACAGTGTATGATACACGTATAAGAAGCATGTATAAGGCACATATGAATTGCAGAACTAGCTCCACAATCTTTCATATATTCGTGCTTTAAACATAACTTTTCACACTTCTTCACTTGTATCAAAAATATCTAAGATGACAGATGTTTTCATAATTTATGATACCTACCATTCGACTAAAACTTGGTATCGGTGTTTTCGGAGTCGCAGATCACCATTTTTTGTCATATCAAATTAATATTTCAGATGGTGGAAAAATATTTTTGATAATTTTATCACTAACTGTCCGATTGGCTAACATTCTCGGGATTTTTGGGGTAGCAGATCACGAATTTTTATCATCAAATTATATTTTTTTCTAATTTCTATTTTTTTCATGTCTAAAATAGATTCCTAAATCTAAACCTTATCCTAACTGACAACGTTGTTTAATATTAATATTTATTTAATATAAGCCTTTTGACAGAAAAGTGCCCTTATCCGTCAATAACTATAAATATAATAGTAACAGTTTGCCAGGAGCCCATGACAACGTAATTTAACATAAGTATTTAGTTAAATATATTAGTTACCTATTTAGTTACATAATCTTTTTTATTGGAATGTGCCGTTATCTGTCAGTAACTAAAAATAATAGTAACAGTAGTACCTATAGGAATGTAGAGAATATATGGAATATAACCTTATATGAATTTAATATGGGATATTCCATTTAAAAAAGTGACCTATGGTTATTGTTCAAAGTTGTCAATGGTAACACATTTTTTAGTCATTTTGTGAAAAATATGGTAGATTTGTTTCATATAACCAAAATTGTCACTGAGTTGACTCCAGGTTTGCTGAATAAAACTAATATTATTAAAAAATAACATTAAATACAAATAACTACCCTTTGTTTAAATAATGTTAAAATTTGGGTTTTTCGTATCAATACAAAATTTTAATACTTAATCTTCTGTTAATCAAGTTTTGGTAAAAAAATGGACATATAATTAATATCGCAAAAACGGTGGTATAGCATGGAGATAGGTGGAACGGAGATAGGTATAGGATAATGCTTTATTAAAGTTGCTCAAATTTTAATGTAGAATTCAAAAATGTAAAAATACATGGGGGGTCCTATTTAAAATAATAGCCTTTTATCATCTTCCGGTTACAGCGAAAGTGACAGGAAGTTGAAAATATTTTAAAAATATAAAACTGACATTTACGGTATCAAATTTTCAAAAAGAAATATAATAATATTTTGTTCTCCAGATAAGCCTAATATGTCATCGTGTTGCAATTTCATGTATTGCTTTATGTTTATAATTATATTTTACTTCTCAACATACAAAAAATAATATAGTAGTGGTGCCCGAGAAAAAAAAACACTTGGAGTTGGACTTTGGAAGGACCCGGCTGAAATATAGCTTAAATGAAAGAACTTAACATATATAATAAGCCATTAAAAAAGGTACAATGGGCGAGATACGCGTCATGGTTTTTTATTGCAAAATAATTTTTTAGACGCGGTACTTTATTTCACTTTTCTCTCAATAATTGGAAAAGTAATGCTTTTAGAGAAAAATGTTTCGAACAAAAGTTGTTCAGCGGATGACTTTACGGAAGGATTAAGTATTATATTAAAAAAATCACAAAATTTTTTTCGATGCGATATTAAGTGCCATAGTTAAAAATGTGTAAAAATAATGATATCTACCATAAAATATAGGAATTTTTTTCTGAATTTTTTAGTTGAAATTAGAGTCTTACATAGCCATTAGAATACGTAACAAAATGCGCTTGGTCTGATTGAAAATTTTTAATGTGGCGATATATTGCAACAATGTAAAATTTAAATTTCGGAACGCTCCCCAGCCTGTCACAGTGCCGATCTCCATGAAAATTATTGCAATCGATAGGCAAGAGCAATAAATATCTTACAGCATGTGTACAGCAGTACAATGTTCATAATTTTTCATAAACAAATTCAATTTTTATTAACGAAAAACCCGTAACTAAGGACCGTAATTTTGGCAATATTCAATTTAGAGATGCGCAACAACTTGCATTCAATTGTGCTGATTTTTAAATGAAGTTTAAAAAAATATTTACTGTAGGACTAAGAGAAGCCGTGATACGAGATATTCAGTTTCTAAAGCGTAACAGCAGTTTTAATTAACTTATACGTTGAAAACTCGGCTGGTTAATAAGTAGAAAGCTTAAGCTATGCACCGAGCTATGTTTTTTCTCGTAGGAGCATTTTTTGTTGTTTAATGAAATGCATAAACGTGCGGCCACGCAGTTCAGCTGCCTCAGGCGGCCGATAGGGCTGCTTAACTTACTTGCTTACTCTCAATTAAGTTTGTAACCTACAGTTTTGTTCTTCTTCTTCTTTTTCTTCTTCTTCTTCTTCTTCTTTTTCTTCTTCTTCTTCTTCTTCTTCTCCTCCTCCTCCTCCTGCTCCTCCTCCTCCTGCTCCTCCTCCTACGAAAAAGGAGGAGGAGTCCTCCTTTTTCGTTAAAAATAATTTAATTCATTTATGCATAATTCTGAAAATTGGCATGCTGTAAGATACTGTTATTACCTACCGATTTTAATTTTCGTCAAGATCGGTATGCTGTGACAGGCTGGGGAGCGTTCCGAAATTTCAAATTAACAGTGTTGCAATAGGTCGCCATATTAAAATTTCTCAATTGGATGTAGCGCATTGTTAAGGATTCTAACGGCTATGTAATACTCCAATTTTAACGAATTCAGAATTTGTTTCCCTATGTTTTATCTTATTTGTATTTTTATTATTTTTTCACTTTGCTTAGCTTAACCTTAATCCTTATGTAAAATCATCCGCTGAACAACTTTTGTTCGAAACTTTTTTCTCTAAAATCATTATTATTTCCATTATTGAGAGAAAAGTGAAAAAAGCACCTTTCTCATAATTATTTTTCTTTAAAAAACCAAGACGCGTATCTCGCTAATTGTAACTTTTTTAATAGCTTTATATAATATATAATATATAATATATAATATATAATATATAATATATAATATATAATATATAATATATAATATATAATATATAATATATAATATATAATATATAATATATAATATATAATATATAATATATAATATATAATATATAATATATAATATATAATATATAATATATAATATATAATATATAATATATAATATATAATATATAATATATAATATATAATATATAATATATAATATATAATATATAATATATAATATATAATATATAATATATAATATATAATATATAATATATAATATATAATATATAATATATAATATATAATATATAATATATAATATATAATATATAATATATAATATATAATATATAATATATAATATATAATATATAATATATAATATATAATATATAATATATAATATATAATATATAATATATAATATATAATATATAATATATAATATATAATATATAATATATAATATATAATATATAATATATAATATATAATATATAATATATAATATATAATATATAATATATAATATATAATATATAATATATAATATATAATATATAATATATAATATATAATATATAATATATAATATATAATATATAATATATAATATATAATATATAATATATAATATATAATATATAATATATAATATATAATATATAATATATAATATATAATATATAATATATAATATATAATATATAATATATAATATATAATATATAATATATAATATATAATATATAATATATAATATATAATATATAATATATAATATATAATATATAATATATAATATATAATATATAATATATAATATATAATATATAATATATAATATATAATATATAATATATAATATATAATATATAATATATAATATATAATATATAATATATAATATATAATATATAATATATAATATATAATATATAATATATAATATATAATATATAATATATAATATATAATATATAATATATAATATATAATATATAATATATAATATATAATATATAATATATAATATATAATATATAATATATAATATATAATATATAATATATAATATATAATATATAATATATAATATATAATATATAATATATAATATATAATATATAATATATAATATATAATATATAATACATACGTTAATATCTTTCATCAAGCCGTATTTCAGCGGCGTCCGTCCAAAGTCCAAATCAAAACCTCTGACACCTCTACTATTATAGTAGATATATTGAATAACATATATGAGGGTTTAAAGCTTACAGAAAGTCTATTACAGCAAAACATTATTATGAATAAAGGAAGTTTCACAAAGATAGAACAACGAAACAAATACGTAGCGGAAATTCTCACGGTGGTGACGAAAAAGTGTGGAAGCCCACTTACATAGTAGCCCACTATCTCTTTCTAAAATAAATCGATATATCCAATATACATATAGCAATTTCAATATTACTGCTCAAGATTCATTCACGCTAATAAAAAAAAAATGGACACGGAGATCGGAAGTCGATAATATGTGAATAACAGCAGAAGACCTCCATTCAGAGATTGTCCTGATTTAAAAGGATACTAACATCAATCCAATCTCTTTAAGAATGTGTAATCACAACTGATTCAGATATTATCACATGGCTCCGATTATTTATATAATTTTACGATATAAGCAATAAGCAGTCCTTTCATCAGCATCCTTATTTTCATTTTAACCCAGGAACCTTCGTTAGACATTGGATATATTCAAAGTTAAAGGTCACTTTTTCATAATTGAACAAGTTTCACATTTACAAGAATACACTGCAGTTATTTCCAATACTTTGAATGCATATAATATCACTCCCACGATTACCTTGCGTTTTATAGTTGCGCCTGTAACTTGCCAGTATTAAATTAGTTTACATATTATAATTAATAGTTGAATTGCGGCATTTTTACTAGAATGGAAACAATTTTCTTCTAATATCATGATAATTAATACAATAATGTTAATGTTTAAAAATACATCGTGACATGATGCGTAAAGCAATAATGGCTAACTTGACATTTTATTCGCATCTCAATTATTGCAGTATAAAAGATTATAATTATTTGTATTATTTAATGTTACATCAATCAAAATAGTTAAAATCCTTGAAAGCGCTTTCCTTTAATGAGAGTAACGGCTGGTATCAAAACGTGTTGTCTGAAGCTTTTATTGATATTGAAAGTACTACTACTACTACTATAATAAGCATCAAATAATTAATATATTGAGATAATGTATGTATTTGCGCGTTATATTTCCCATTACATCGCACCATTTCTAAGATTAGTATAATTAAATTTATATTATATAGCGAATAAATATGTTGCCCTTGTCGATTTTAATGTAATTTATATTATAAATAAGCATACCAAAGTGTTGATATTTTCCGCTTCCGTCATCAAAGTATTTCCCAGTACCATCAGGATGATATAGTCCGCTATAATCTGGTACATATTTTCCTGAATCATCGGGGATATATTTACCCTCATCATCTGGAATATATGTTCCAGAGTTGTCATAGGCGTCCCGTGGTTGATCTTGAGCGTAACATATACTAGTGATGAATATTGGAAGATATACCTAAAATATGTAAATATTAGATATATAATAATTTAATTAAATTATATATATATATATATATATATATATATATATATATATATATATATATATATATATATATATATATATATATATTGAGATAAACGAAGATACAGAACTTAAATCGGCAATTAAATTCAATAAATACAACAAAGTAAAATTAAATTAAATTCTTCAATTCAGTAGCCCTAAACTAACGAACAGACTATAGTATAAGTGCAAACAATCACGTGCCAATGACTAACGAAAAGAGTATAGCGGAATGCCAATCAGCTACGCGTATGATTGTACAAGACGTAGTAACTTAGTAAACGTAGCAAAACGTTATAACTAAATAATTAATCGCCACAAAAATCTGTTTCAAGTGAAATTACAATAGACAAGACAAAATAATAATTATAAAATATCGATCACTAATAAACTGTGTCTAAATTAAAGGATTAATGCAAAAGCATAAGTGTAAGTCTTAGACTCCTAGCTAGATAGAACCCTTTCAAGAGTCCCTTTCGAAACCCTTTCGAGAGTCTAGATAGGAAGCAAAACATAAAATATCGAGGAAACGCGTCACATAGAAAGTAAAGTTACACGACAGAAATTGAATTTAACTGTGTAAGTATAGTTTTTATAAATCAAAATTATATAATATGATATTCAAAGTGTAATAGTTTTAAGTGAAATTAAATATTATGGATCAATCTAATTGTCCAGATCAAAATAACATAACAAGAAAGAAGTAGCTAACCAGGAAGTTGCATTTGTTTTTTATTACGGTACATCCGTAGAAACTACAAACTACATTATTACGAGTCTAGTTGCGGCATTTAAAGAAGCAACACGCTCGTGAATATCATGAAAATTTATTATAAAATAATTGTAAATTTAAAGTAATAATTGTTAATTTGTGCTAAGTAAGCAATAATACCAGTTTAAATGGTCTAGAAGCAGAAAAAACTGCATGAATAAGTGTTTCGTCGTTTTTACAAGTAAGAAGTGAAATGCTTGGTAGCGTCCCAGCCCAGTAGAAGAAATTTGCGATCAACATCAAACAAGAAAAGGAAACAATTGTTCACAGTAATTACAGATAAAAGATTACAAATATGCAGGCGAAAACACCTTATTTTGAAAGCAGTAATTGATATTGAAATGCCGTATTCAATTTAATTAATTAAGTCACTCACTAGTATCGATTGCAAAGTATCATTTACGATCGAAACAGATCACCCTAGCATTATCTAACAATTTATTTGCTAACAATTTATTTGCTCTGATTCCTGTAAATGAAGGAACGTAACGAAGGACTGTAAGGAAGGAATGAACATCATTAAAAAAATATTTTTTTGCATTTTTTAAAGCATAATAAAACGTAAAACCACCCCACTTTTCGCCCTTTTCGCCCATTTTTGTTAATTAAATTTTTGCATCTCTTGTGGAATTATCTTTACAGGAACACAACGCAGTTATCCAATTTCAACCCTCTGAAAATCACCCTCACCATCATATTTTACAAAGAGGATTTCTTTCTCCAGAATTCGATGGTCGAATTCTATGTTGATCAAAATTTTCAGAAGTTTAACCGTAATTACCTCGATTTTCATCCCCTAACACCACCCTATTTTATGAAAGGGATATTTTTCACTATTTTTCATTTACTTCTTTTTTTGAAATCTATAAGGATACAGAACTTCCGAATTTTACTCAATTATTTTCATTTGCACCCACATAAAACAACCCCATTTTATTATTGGGATTTTTTTAAGACTTTTCTTGTAGTTGCGGGATTATTTAGGACCAATTCCAAGAACTTGAAACTCAACATAAAAAAGTTTACCGTCCTATCGTCCTAACGTTTAACGTCCTATCCTCACGTACTCTTTTAAAGTCAAACCTATACAATATGATTACTCAATCAGCAACGTTGTTCTTACTAGGCCTCACACACTACGGGATTTAGGTGAAATTTTTGGAAGTAGATTATAATTTACATATCATATACGTATTATTAGTAATAAAAGTTTCAAAATTTTGGGTTATCATTTACGTTATTTTCACGTTTTAATAATACCAATACTGTCAAATTATTATACCAGTCACTTGTCAGATCAAAACCAGAGTACTCTTTCATTATTTGGTCCCCACATATTACAATATACACATTGATAACGCGGGCCTACAGATGTTTTGATGCCGGAGTATCTTGAGCTAATTTCATATGTATTTGATGCCCTAAAATCAAATATGGCAATCGTTTTTGCCTAGGAGCTCAATTTCTTAAGATATAACATATTAGTGAAATATACGTTACACTACTTTAAATTAAGTCCATGGAGCAAATAAAAAAACTAAACATGGAATTTTTATAATTATGTTATACAAATATTATACAAAGATAGAGGAAAACGTCATCGATGAAACCAACTGAACACTTAGGAAACTTCTTTTCTGCAACATTCTTGAATGTATTTCGATACACAGTCCCTTTTTAGACTCCAGCAGTAATCTGCCATCATATGCGTATCCCATATTCCTTGGTACTGGCCATAATTTTAATATCTTGCTGAAATCTTTCACCTTGTGCCTCACGGGTGTCTCCTAAATTTTCAGGAAAACGGTCTAAGTGGCTGTGTAAATAGTACACCTTAATACTCATGTTACACCCAAGGGATTTGAAACTTTTAAGCACATCGTTAACCAGTTCAACATTGTTTTCCGCTTTGCGTTTCCCCAGAAATTTTCCGGCAACTGCAACAAATGATATCCATGATTTTCCCTCAGGCTCACTCATCGAATTTACGAAGGCAAGATCCTTAAGGAATTGTCTTATTTGTGGGCCGTCAAATATTCATGCTTTAATTTTTTTTCGTACTCAACGCAGGCATTTTATTCCCTATATATGCAAAGCATGATCCGTTTTTATCAAGAGCCTTTAGAAAATGCTTCATAAGGCCCAATTGGATATTTGGTGCAGCCACTCTGCTGTCCATGGAGAAAGTTTACCACTTTCAAGTCCACATATATCACCCATGCATGTTCATGATTCTTTATCTTCTACAAGACCAACGTTATGGTGTTATATTCTTCTTCCATTTCCGTGGAGTGACCAATTGGTATTGAACCGTAGTTGTGTAGAAGGAATTTCAAACTTCGCTTTGAGCTATCAATAAATAGGTGCCAATCATCTGGAGAATAGTCAGGCAGATCCATTTTTCCAGGAGTCCTCTAATGTTGTGACAAAATACAAGACTGTCTTCTTGAGAAAAGAAGTGTAGCATATCCTTTTCAGGAGATCAGGAGAGGGACACCAATTTTCCTCACAGAGCTCTGGTAGCTGGTGAAATGTTGAGATCGGCACTTCCTCTGAGAGAGGAACCGGGCAGAAACTAAATCGGGATAAGTCCACTCTCTACGGTTATTTCGAGTCATTCCAGTAATACATAGGCAGAAATAGCAGTCATTGACGTGGTTTTTGGGTTCTCTCCAAACCACTGGTACGCCGAATTTCAGACTTCTTTTCCCGGTAGTCCAGTGTTGCAAATGTTCTGTACAAATTTTACAGACCTGATGCGGTACCCGGATGTTCTCTGTACAAAGTCAGTTATAGTTTTTCTGTTTTTCTTTTAAGGCTTATGTTAAAAAAAACTAATCTAAAAAAGTAGAGCAGATGGAGAAAAACTGATTTAAATGAACTAACTATGAAAAATGATTTCATATTTAAACCAGCGCCCCAATATAACTAGAATCAGTAACATCCTAGGTACCAATTTTTTTTGTAGGCCTGTGTAATTTGGAAAAAGTACAACGACGCTCCTTAAAGGCTGTTGCCGATTATAAGAAAGATGGAGTTTATCCTGTTACTTGCATTCCCTAATGTGACATTCTGAATCGTTTTTCACTTCCCAGTTTAGCGACACACTTTAGGTTGGTAGCAGCAAAAATATTTTTTTCAAGCAAATGTACAGTATGATTAAATATCCTGTACTGCTAAATTTCTTAAATTTTCATGTACCTGTAATTTTAATTTTATAAGATTTAATTTAATTAAAAAATTTAATTATTACCTACTTAATCCGGGTACTATCTCCAAAAATTCTCCAAAAATATTCTCTTTCGATGAGTACTAATCAAAATATTTATTGTAATCAGTATAATATATTTAATTGTAACTTAGCTACAGTTAAATCTTATAATGCAATTGGGTTTTGAAACGGACAACATTTTTAACAAGCGGAAGATGTCTGGAAATGTTCAGAACAATACTCTTATTGATATCCGAAAGTTCCCAAAAAGTCGAGTTGTTAATGAAAATTTTTTAACTGAAAATAATAAAAAGCTTCATCGCTCTCCTATCAAGTCACTTTGAAACCGCAGAAATCAAGGTTATATATCAATATGACACTGATACGCTGATTGTATCAACAGCAGCCGAAATTTCCAGGACATCAGTAATCACTTATTTGATGGTAGGTGAAGAAACGAATATGTTCGTCATTTAGGCTTCTATTCCAGATGTTTACGGCGATATTTGCATATTTATGCTAGGGAAAAGGATGAAACTAGCAAGATATTCAACTGTGCGAAACTTTTTTATATTGGACATTTAATCCCATATCTTCTTTTTTTTTGCTGTCACTGGTTATGCCAAAGATATTTGCTTGTTGCTGTCTTCAACAAGCCAGGTGCATCGCATGACGAAATTGCTGCGGCAGGGGAGGCTGTTCTTCTTTCATTGTTTGGGTGCCATTAGTAGCACATTAGACACTGAAAGGTATTGATTTTACACGTGGACCATAGCCAAGAAGTCGCTTAAATGGCAGTTTGATTTGGCAAGTCTTCCACCAATATCATCCGCAGTGGTTTAATACTTATTCAGAGTCAATCACATCACTAGGATCAACACATCACTAATTGGTACTAATTGGTCCATTTTCTAGTGTCTCTTTTTAACAAATTCTAATTTACCAAACGTGCTGTGTAGTCCCATTTTTATTTTTGCATGTAACAAGCCCGGAAAGGAAACCGTTTACCTGCGATGCTGCTGTAGGGCTGCAAGGTTGCAATCCCTTGCAAGGTTGATCCTGCTTCGGTGGATATTTTGATAGTCGGTAGATAATATGCAACTGATAATCCGGATACGAGCTTAACTGCGCATGCCTAGAAAGTAGCTTCAGCTGCTTCTCAATATATGGTTATTGCGCTGGTCACGGGTGTGCTACTCCACCAGAGTATATCGATGAAGATGATCCCGAAGATATTGATTAATGCAAAGGTATTTGATCGCGAAATATACATACGGCAATTTACTACAAAATTAATAAAATGTCGCCATGTTGCCCTTTTTTTCCAGATCTCAAAGAGCAACCGTAAAACTAATGCCGTCGTAAAGATTTGATAATTCTCTTTTTTGATTTGATTTGATAACTTCTACATAAATTTTAAGTGCCTGTACAAAAATTATATAACTTGTTTTGGACGTTTGCGTTGTGAATCATATCTTTAATGACGTTATTTACAGTTTTAATGAATGATATTTTCAGCTAAAATCATCACTAACCTTTTTTGAGATAATATGTAACGATGGTTCTCGAGATTGTTCTTCTTTTATATTCGCGATTATAAATCAAATAAAATTGCTGTTGAAACGCCCATAACTTATTTAATTTGTATTGACTTGAATTTATATAACACTCTTTAGAACGATTAGGTCAAAAGATATAGCCGAAACCGAAGATGGCGGCGGTTTTTTACGATGGCGGCTTTTCCTTAACACAGATTTTTTAGTAACTTTCGAATACCAAAAAGGGTATTATTTTGAACATTTCCAGAAATTTTCTTATTGTTAAAATTTTTGTCCGAGTCGGGGTTCATTTTGGTCAAATTGCACTGACCTATTAATACTCATCATTAACCTTCTTCTGTATAATTGTTATTGTTATTATTATCGTTATATCCTCACTTTTTAATTACAAAATTTATTTTATTGTTTGCTTGTTACTGTTGTATCCTGCTCCGTAAATGGATTGTTCTGTGGGGTACTGTATTGTAAAATAGAATAAAAATAAAATAACTGCCAATTTACTATCTATCTAAATAAAGCGTGGGTAATATTTTTTTTCTATAGTAAGAATATAATACGATTGATTTGCCAATATATAATAATTATTTTATATATATATATATATATATATATATATATATATATATATATATATATATATATATATATATATATATATATATATATATATATATATATATATATATATATATATATATATACATTCTTTATATACTTTAAACCTACTTGGTAAAATCAAAAGATTTTGTTTTCTATCTAATCCTGTTAGTCAATAAGATTTGAATAAACTACACATTAGAATATTTTTTCACAGATGCCAATGTTCATGAAGGTCGATAGATATTTGTTTATATTGACGAATATTCCAAATATTAAAATGAAAAGTTGTGCATTGCAACTAGTTACGAAAGAAGTTGAAAAATAAACTCAAACATAATATTATATATGTTCGTCGACACGGCACTGAATTTAAACAATATGCAAGAAGTTTTCTTCCGGTGTTGATTGCTAGATAGTAAGTTAATTTTACACTATCGATGTGAAGATCAGGAATGTGAGATAAAATCGTCATAAATTAAAATATTCGCTAAAGAATACAACCTTCTCTATTTTGAGGTGAGTTACTTGCATTTTATTTAATTCTATTATAAATGTTATTTAATAGGTTACTATAAATGCTTCATTTATTTAAAATGAGGGTCACATATGTAGGTAAGTTGGCAATGCAACCTTTCTCCGTAACATTCTTTATGAGTCACGAACGCATTTATTTTTGTTGATGACATTTTTTTTTGCTAAATCGACGTGAACAATTTTACTGTAAGCACCCTGCAAACGACCTATAAGATTTGTTTTATAGAAAATTTTATTCTCAATCTTTTTTTTGTCGTAGAACATCACACATTACCCAAAATATTATTGAATAACCAGCACGGTGTCATTATAAGGGCGAAAAAAGGATGAAGCTCACCAGTAAGGGATGGGAAGTTTTTGATCCTGTATTCCTACCCCTTTCAGCTATCTATTTAGAAAATTATTAAAATTTTTTTCTTCTATTTTTGCTAATTTCCGTGTACTATTAGTAGGTACATCATCAGTCGATGAAATCAATAAGAAAATCACAAAAATACTATGATTGTGATTGATACTATGATTGATGAACAAATAATTGTCTACTAGTTTTTCTTTACCCCAACAACGAGCAACGACTAGACAGTTCTTTTAGAAAAGGGTGTATAAAGGTGACCTCTGCGGAATATTTGTTCGTTCATCTATTTGTCCTCGAATTCCTGGTTACTATTTTACTAGTAGTCTTAGATAACAAATGCAAATAAATCCGGGTTCATCAGGTCTTCCATTTAATTATATTTTTTAGTAAGAAACAGGTTACAGTTTTTTATATATTCCTTAATATAGACAAACATTAATCTGTCAAGCTCAATATAAATAATGTCACTGATCGTCCAATCACTTCAGATAAAATTTGTATAATATGTAAGAAGCCAAAAAAATTACGGGTGAAAAATCTTGACGCAGTGAAATTTCCCACTCAAATTAGATGAAGAAATTATATTCTTAACCCAAAATTAATTAAGTGAAATGTCCGCCATCTTGCATTTTGTGCGTACTTATGTCGATTTGCATGCCTATGCAAAATAAAAAGAAGAAATTCACAGATTTCGCAGCTCGTGCTACCATCGGACGGCGCTGAAAATGGATTAAGGAGATTTGAAAGTATAGAGATTTTGCAAATAATGTACAAGTTTTAAAAAAATTCCAACCCCTAACAATCGTAATTTGTTTTTATAAGAACCTAAAATTGCAAGCAGATATTTACTATCTTGTTTTATTAATCTAATTTACCTCAATTACCTGAAATGTAAAAAGTCAATAAAAAAGAAATATACATTAAACACTTACTTTTTGCACTTGTTGAATAAATAACTATTGTTTATTGCACAGAAAGGAAAGAAATACAAAGCAATAAAATAAAGTGCATTAAAAGCAAACTAAGTAATGCATAATAACAGTAATAACAGTAATAACAAGTAATAATAGAATAATAACAGTAATAATAAAATAATTGGGAAACACAAATATTTTTGTATCTACCAGTTAGATATATGAAATTTTGAAGTGGGTGCTGTTATATTGTCTTCATTTGAAGAAGAAGAATCAGAATCCTGTTTCTCTCCTTTATCTGTTATGAATTTCGAAACCTATGATTTTGAAGTAAAACCCGGAGTTGTAGGTGCCAATTTTACTTTTTGAAAAAGGATAGACTCCAAAACCATGTCTAATGAAAATTCACTTTTAGCGATCTTGACCTTTTCAAAGAAACCAAAAGCATCGCATGTGAAAGGGATGGATTTACTAATTTCTTCCATTTTGTTTTTACAGCGGCAGTCCTAGACTCTACTTTAGCTGAAAATGGAGTAATTTTACTTGGAGTTGTAGAGCTAATGATGTGAAAACTAAAGAGGGGTGGTACTGTTCTGCCATCAATAATTTTAGTTGCGGGTAAAAAATTCCTGATTCCATTCTATTCCGCATTTTCTACTTTATCATTACTAGAATAGAATGTGCCAATTTAATTGTTGCCGCGGAAGCTAGGTGGCGCTATTTGAAAACAAACTTTTCGGTTATACTCCGAAATTTCAAATATAAACATATGTTTATTCTCACATAATTGAATTGAATTGATAAAAATATATCACAAAAAAGTATTTAAAAGATTATACCAATTCCTCGTAGTGGTCAGAAGCGGGAAAAATTAGTAAGCATAAAGCTAGAAACATTTATTTATCAATTATTTTTATGTATTACATTGTAGGCTATTCATAAAAACCATTTAAGATTTGTTTCCGACCGTTTGTTATTAAACCATTTCTAATGCATACCCAGATGTTCAAGCTGCTTACCATCATTCTCTATACCATGCTCTTCCCCATATCTTCCCTTGTCATTAACCGTTCTTGATACATTAAATCTTTCATCCTACCCCAAATATCAAAATCTAGACAGGTAAGGTTAGGTGACCAAGCGGGCCATAGAAATAAACTGCCTCTTCCATTCACTTGTGATGAAACGTTGTAAAATATCTGGACCCAACATTTCCTCTCTCTTTTAATCCACTTTTGATGAGATGTAAAATATCTGGCACACAACATTTTCTCCCCCTCTCCCCACCACTTAAATTTCAGAGCTATGAAAAACATTTTAAGATCAAAGTTATTCACAATTTTACGAACATTATGAAGAACATATTTTCAGTATGCCTCATCATAGCAAATTAAGGAGATATTTAATTTATTTAATTTTTCTAATTTTACTAATTTGAAAATAATTTCCAGCGATTTCTCTCATCCACTTTTAATAAAGATTTTTTCACCAACGTTCTATGTCATCGCGTTCTGTGTCTTCGGTGTGGCTCATCGCGTTACACTTTTCATCAAAACATACTCCTATACCGTTGCGATCCTATAAGGATTTTCAATGCCAAAAGTAAGTAGAGGAAGCCCGGGCAAAGCGGATGTGTTAAGGCAGAAAAATTGTAATATGCTTGATTATTATCATATTTTACTAAAAAATATATGGGGCATATCTACTTCAATGTAAACAAAGTAATTTATGATATCATTTTGTTTTTTGCTTGAAAATATTTTTTTTTAAGTATGTGTATTTTATCCACTTTGCCCGATTACCCGGGCAAAGTGGATAAAAAATATAATATATGTAGGTACACAGAAATATATTTGAGTTATATATTTAAATACAAAAATATAAACTAGAAACATACAATATCATATATCTAATATATTATGTGTCACAATAGTCACAAAAATATGAGCCAAATCCACTATAATTTGTGCAGAGTTCGTGAGCCCAATTTTGGCATTCACTACATTGGATCCAGTCTTCACCAGTCCTCAAAAAGTTCTCCACATGTTAGACAATTATATCCTATATCAGACTTGCCACTAATAGTTTTTTTCAATTTTTTGGAATTTTTATTTTGACTCACTAGAGACTCGTTGACTCGTAGAATTCTACGTGGATTTATTTTTCCTTTTTCTCAGCAGTCGCCTTTTTAAACAAGGATTTAGTGATTACTTTTTTCTTATCTTTCGCAGATTTTGACTCAAATTTTTCAAGCTGTTGTTGTTTAATCGGAGTTGAAGTCAAAACCTCAGATTTTTGGGACTTTCGTTTTTTAGAACCATTTGAATTCGAGGATATAGTTGGTGTCGGTCTTACATCGAAAGGACTGATATTTTGCTTTGATTTATTTAATTCAATTCGTGATGTAGACGGCGTTATAGCAGGTGATTGGACATTTAATGCTTTGGAGGTGCAAACAGATGCTGATGAGGGTTTTGGTGGTGTGACAGGCGATACAATATCGGGTTTTTTGTTATTTCATGGGACAGAGAGGAAATATGATTCAACAGCAACATCTGGTTTACTAGCTGATGGAATTGAGATGCAAGATGATGGGAAAGCAACACCTGGTTCTTTGTTATGTGATAGATCAGTGATGGAAGGCTATTGAAAAGCAAGAGACTGTGCCAAAGAGGAATTCAAAGAGTTTTTATCTTTAGTTACAAAGTTGAGCAGAGGAACATCATCATCATCTGAATAATCTAGGTTAACATTATTAATATTTGCTGAAATCTCTTGAGGGCGATCCGTTAATGAAGCTGGAGCGAAGTCTTCTTCATGGGACACATTTGGATCATACGGAAAAATGCCCGGTTTACTAAATACACTAACTGCATTTTGAGTAGTGGCACCCTTTAGATATGCAGGTGAAAATAGTCTACACATATCATATTGATTGATTATACGCCCCACATGATTTTTTTGAAATGTATTGAGTTCTTACTCAAAAAACTTCTTAATTGGGCCGTACACAGACACATCTAGAGGTTGCATCTTATTAGTTGTGTGAGGAGCAAAAGATAAAAATATTACGTTATGCTTAGAGGCGTATTCCAAAGCTGGATAATACTTATGGGCCTCAAGATTGTCAAGCAACAGCAAACATTTTTTATCATCAGTTGGGCTAACAATTTCTACAAAGTGCTTGAGCCAAAGCCAAAGCTTGAGCCAAAAAGAAAATGTTGGACTGTTTACCCAACCATTATCAGTGCAAGATCCTTTAGAACCTGGGGGCGCCCCATCCATTAGCCTTTCCTGCATCCTCTTTCTGGCAAAAATAAAATATGGAGGAATAAAAGATCCTGCAGCATTACAACAACATATGACTGTTGTTAATTGGCCCCGCTCAGAACTTGCTATTACACCCACTTGCTTTTTCCCTTGCATGGTAAATATTTTGGGAGGTTTGTTTGAATTCGACATTATACCAGTTTCATCCATATTATAAACTGAAGTTGGTGAAAATTTATGTTTCTGAAAAAGCTCCTAGAGTACAACAGTATAAACTCGTTCTACTTGAGGTCGACTAAATCCCCTTGCACGGGCAATTGATGTCGGTTCCGGTGTGCGTAATGTGATATCTGGATGACGATTTCTAAATTTGACTAGCCAGTCTTCTCCAGCTTTCCCATTTTTAAAAGGATGTTTTAAATTGTTAGCTTCTGCATCAAATGCCAATTTTAAAAAGTCGGTTCGAGTTAAGCCATAAAAAAGTGTGTCCATATGCCTTAGGTAATTCTTCAATTCAATTTCCTGTGCATGGGTAAAAACAGGTACAAACCTTCCTAATTTTCGCTTGCCGGACTTTATAATCGTAAACCATCTATAATAAATAAATCAGAATGTTGGTCTCTACTAGGATATTATTTACTTAAGGCTTATTTATCGTGTTTATCTTTGCAAAAATCAACCAATCTATGTGGCATTTTTTTATATCTCATATCTATAGGGTAAGATGAGTTTTGTCCAAAAAGTGACATAAGTAAAAGTAAAAAAGTTATAAGTGAAATAAATACGCCTTTAAAAAGGATTTATTTAATGTTTCTGTATAAAATTGAAACACACCGGGCAAAGCGAATAGATATCCACTTTGCCCGGATATGCAGTCGTAAATGGCGGACCATAAATGAACTAGAACTCAAGATCCTGGTCCCGCATAAATATTAGTACGGCAATCTAACTTAATGGTAATAACAATACATAACTAAGGATTTCTCTCTTTTAACGATTTAGAACTAGTTACTAGTATTTTACTTACATTCGAATAATAATCTGAACAAAACACTGCAAAATTTTCGATGGGCATTAACAGCACGTGCTTTTCAACAAATCGCTTAACTTTCAATGATCTGTATTACGTCTTGGCATGCTCTTTAACCTAGTCTAAAGTACTGAGCGCCATCTATCTTCATTTTCAAGATATAACGATTATTCGCTTTACCCGGGCAATTCGCTTTGCCCGGGCTTCTCCTACCTAATAAATTTGTAAATAATTTAAATCACTACAATCCTTATGTATTCAATATTGCTTAATAAAATATGTATTGCTAATAATAAGCAAAAAATGTGAAAAACTAGAAGAGTGGCGCAGTTTTGTTTAACCTTTGCACCATTTTTATTGAAAATATGTGACATATTTAAATAGTATATAATTAAATATACATATAAGGTAGTACCCTTACTAGACAAATTTCTCGGGAAATCAATGATATTACAGGGCGCCGATGGATAGTCTATTCATACGTGTGCAGAATTTTAGAGTGTTTCACCGTTCAGTAAGTGAGTGACACGTGTTTAAATATGGGGGAATATACACAGGGGTTTAGGAACAAGGCGTAGATATCACATAATTTTCCGTATATCGAATTAACGGCATTTAGGATAGTCATAAAAAAAACTTGTATAAGATAGAGTGATTCACAAGTATTCACTCGTGATAATTTGCAAAACCTTCGACAGGCTAGTTTTTAAAATATAACTTGCAGAAGATTGAAAAACTCGTGGCTTTTGCCATGACTACGAAGCATAAGCCAACACTGCAGCATCGGTCGTTAAAGACACTTAGGCGCAAGAATTTTTGAATGGTGTATAGTATAACTTGGCGAATTTTTATCTATGGACTTATGTGAGAAACACGAAATCTATAAAATAATGCGAGAAATATTTGTGATCAATTTATTTGCTAAGTTTGTCACATGGACAATGCGTACGCCAAAACCAGTATTTCTTGTAGTTCTTCGTTTACCCTGGTCCGCTTGATTTTCCTTTTCGCTTCAGTCATCGGCGCCACAGCTTTGGTTCTTTGTTGAAAAACTTTGTTCTTCGTGTACTTCCCTTGTATTATTTCAGACGTTCTTAAATTCGCTCCTATAACCCGACCACTTACAGACGCTATGTTTTCTCTATGTCCATGACCACAGCTGGCGGCAATGTAGCCAACTTGGTAAAATAAGCTGCGTTGCCACGATCTGGGGTACTAGGATTGAAAATTTGGTTGGCAATTAATAGTCAAAACTAAAAACTCTCATTATGTCGATAGTAGCCACCGTGGACTTAACTGCATTATCCCGGAGTTAACTTTTGGTTAGCAGTGTAATAAGGCCCCTTCCTTAAATATTCATATTTAAACGACAACGTTATAGAGGACTCAATTTCTAGCGCTTCCGTACAAATAATATTTTCGTACGAATAGCCTGATCAAATGGTGTTCAAAAGTGCCTGTTTCGTAACATGAGTCCGGGGGAACGTCTCTTAAAGCAATTATATGTTTTTTTGGGGTTTTACACTCATAATATATGTTGCAATTGACGCCTCGTACGGAAAATATCACTGCATTCAAAGTTGCAGAGTTGCACCACTTTGATTTCTTGTTCCTAAAGATCTTTATTTTCAGATCATTTCTTGAGCATTAATGAAAATTATAATTATCTGCTTTGTGGCGGAAACATTATATTATATTTATTATTATAATATGTAATTATAGTATGTAATAAATTATAGTATGTAACACTATATAATATGTATCATACGGTAGCGACAGGTACGTCGGGAATTATCGTTATCTGGTATTATTATCATTTTGAACGATTCTGAATTGCACGTTTCAATTTTATTCTTCTCTTAAAATGTCGAATGCACTTGTGAAGTACCTATTATATCGGTCCCAGCACCTTGTTCTGTAACCCCTATGGGATGGAATAGCTATTAATTTATGTAACCAGTTGGGAAAAGTACTATTTCGTGTATCGAGCAGATTTCTGCGGAACGAGCGGTAGCGAGGATGCACAAAAGGATGCGAATTACACAAAATAGTGTTTCCCGGCGTATTTCATACAAGACTTTCTCTAATTTTTACCAATTTTGTATTTTATGAGAAGAAAACCCTGAATTTTATACGTTTCAAAACAATCCAGTAGGTTGTAACGGTGTGACAGTTTTCCTTTTATAGCTTGTCAGGTCTAAATAATAACCTACTATGAAACGAACTTTACAAAACCAGTTGTGTAATATTTTACTTTTCGTGGCTTGTTTTGAAAAGTAAGGCGTTTAGTAACGTCAAAGGGTTTTGAAAAGTGTCACTTTATATGTCAAAATTAGAAAAATGTGGTTATGGCGCTTCTCCAAAGTTGAATCCCAAAGGTACAATTTTGATTCAGAATTGGTTTTTTTTAGTACCTATCGTATTTCTATCCACGGCTAATTAATATTTGGCCAATGAGCTAATACAGTTAGTTTAATTCCATCCCAGTTGCTTGCGCTTGGTGAAAATATATTTTTTATGGGGCTCCATAGCTTCATATGTGAAACACCTCGTCATATATTATGTAGACATAATATATGACGAGGTGTTTCACATATGGAGCTTGTCGGAATTAAGGAGTCCGATAAGCGCAATTTACGCATATTACCTGAGCATGGTAATTAAATTTCTATTTGTAAACTCATTAGGATATTATCAGAGAGACAATGATGTAAGTAGGTATATAAAAAGAGGGAGGGGAACCATAATTAATTTAATGTCCTACCAGTGTGTTATTAAAAAGAACACCCTATTTTGAGATACATTAAATGAGATATAACGCCCTAGGGCATTATGAATATCTATAATTTCATAGGGCATTATAAATTTTAACACGTCACCATGGAAATAAATCAATTCTAAAATAGAAATTACAAATATAACCTTTATTAACGGCAATAAAAATGTCAAATAAATGTTATACTTCATAACAACTATTTTGTAACATAAAAAGTGCAATTCTGAAAGTGGCCCGAGAACGAAGAATTATTGTACGATCTAGTACTACCAGCGTCCAAGTTACTTGAGATAATCTCAGCAGTAGATTCTCTATTACTCATTCACTATTACCTAAATATCCCCGTGCCACCGATGTCTCTTCCAGCCTCCTAGTCTCATTCAGTGTGAATGAGTCCTCCATCAGTGTGAAGTGTTGCAGCTGTGCGCCTTAGACAATGACCTATATATATGCCTTAGCATCAGGTAAATCTAAGGTATACTCCCGCAGGTGTTTTTACCCACAGGCTCAACTGTACATCGTTTATTACGATAAGCCAAAAAAATGTATCATGATACGCTTTGCCAGGTCGTAATGACTTCTACATGCTCCGAATACATCAATGACTAACTTAACCTTATCCACCAAAACTTTTTCAGTCGGTGCTTCTTTCAGAAAGGTTAGAACGTGTTCACGGGTGAGAACCTCTGATTTTTTCGGTTAACAATTCCTTCCAATTTGTTTAAGATATAATGTAATTGAACAAAGTTTTGGTTAATTCTTATCTTTTTCTTAACTATCAGTTCTTTCCGCAACATTGAGAACTTTGTCCTAAGCGAATTAGGCGAAAATAACTCAATAATCATTTTCAAGACAAGTCTTGAAAATTAGCCATTATAACGGGTTCGTTGATACTACTCACAGAGTTTCCTCTCAGCCATTCCTCAGAGCGGCAGTATTCTTTCTCATATACCTTTTTGGTTTTATGAGGCACAAGTGCCTCTGCTGCTCTTGCAGTCTTTAATGACACTTCTTCACAGAGATTTTCTTCTAACATTTTCTTTTCAACAGAATTCAAAACAAGTAAATGATGACAGTTATTGCCATTTTGTTTGTCAATGCTTTGTTATACAACGGCGGCGTTTACAAACAATTTTGATTTGTAGTCTCTTTTAAATTAAATCGGTCTGAACATAATAGATGTCAATACATCGCAAATGCCAAAAAAATCGAAATAAATAACAGCCTAATAGGATATTATACGTTGAAGGCATCGCAGGTGTTATAGGATAATGACGCCCTCGGTCAGCGTACATTCCCTGTCAACCTCGGTGCGTTATTATCCTTATAACACCCTTGATACCTTAATTACTATAATGTCCTACTAGTGTCTTATTTTGAAATAACCGCCCTATTTTGAGACACATTAAATGAGAAATAACGCCCTTGGGCGTTATGAATTTATATAGCGTCATTGGGCATTATAAATTTATAATACCATGGAAATAAATCAATTTTAAAATAGAAATTACTAATAACCTTTATTATTATTATCCTTTTAAATAAAATGCCCAACTGTATATGCCCAAAAAATAATAATATGATGTTTTTGTGACGACGCCGACAGAGGGCTCGACCTAAATTCTATCTTAATTAACAATAAAATTATCATCCCAATTATAAATTATCATATCAAATGACAATTTTCATTTACTAGTGGCAATTTCCAATTAAATCGAGTAAGTATTCCAGCATTGATCAGGAGCAAATAAAAGAAAACATATTTTCTGAAAATGACACTCGGGCTCGTTTGCATACCTATCATTCGATAAAATATTATTTCCGTTACTACCAAAATACCTACTGGCCATTATGCAAATTATTGACATAAAATTTCAAACCATTAAAATCTTTGGATTTAAAGTGAATTCTATAAAATCAAAATAAATACTTTAATGGGTAGATGACCGCAATTAATTGTATATGACGTCTGAATACCTCGCCAAATTTATGTAGTTGACCGCTACAGTACCAAAAGTTAATAATGAAGCTATTTTTGGCTATTAGGCCATATAAGTATGAACCATTAATGGATGTATTAGCATATATATAGTCTTCTCATGTCTCATTGAGCTGTTATTCATTGTGTTTTATAGGGGTTCTGCAGATAATCATACATTTTAGGTGTTTATAAATATCTAAGATTGGTGTAAGTACGTATTAAATAATGAAAAAGTATAAATTAGTTTCTCAGTTAAGTTAAATATTCGTAAATACGCTATCCTCAGTTTAAAAATAATTACTGGATTTAGGTAGGACAAGAAATACCTACACTACATTATGTGGGCTTAAATGATTTCAAATTTCACAAAGGAAAAATACTCTTTCCATCTCGCAAGTTGGGATTACCTTTTAAAATTATTGATACACTTATAGGTACATTTTTAGAAATCTAATTTAATATTTCCGTTTTACAATCAGCGTCTCATCGACGTTAATTACTGAGATAAATTTTTTTTGTGATATATCTAGTCATTGCCGTTGCTGAGATTACGAAGGAAGGAAAACCGTCTACCACAACGACATTTAAAAACAATCTACAAATATTCTCTGGAAATCAAAACTTCGATATTTATTTGCTTGAAGATTTTTTTGGCAAAACCGTGTGCTTAATCAAATAATTTTATAAAATTCAATTATTCCTCATTAGTTATTGTCAACATTCAATGTACCTGTACTTGTATTTTTTATTTTATATAATTTATTAAATCTCTTTATGGAGTGATTAATGTAAAATGTCTATTGCCTAATATTCTATTCCTAGTCCCAAGACAATCCTCTTCTTACGCACTCAAGCATTCCACAAAGGAATGAAAATTATGTCTGGTATGGTACAATGGGAGAAATAATTTGTTTTCATTTTCATTAGAAGTACATTTACGGAAATAAATAAATACAAATAATTTTAGACAGATCTATTGCAGACAGATAACTTTTTTGATAGTTAAAATGGAAGTTATCAACCAACATGCGCCTAGAAGCAAGAGTCCTCAGGGGTCCGTACTCTCCCCGCACATGTCCAATCTATTCACCGCTGACATGCCGAGGACGAACAACATCACCGTGGCCCTCTACACAGTCGCCATGAACGTGTCTAGTGGGAGAACAACGTCAAGTACCTTAGCGTGACCCTGGATCTAGCCCTGCCGTGGCAGGATCGTATTATAGATGCCACTACGAAAAAGGCGGAGTTCACCCAAGTCCTGCTGTACCCGATGTTAGCCGGCGACAAGAGGCTTAACCTGAAGAAGACCGTCCTATCAAGACCGTCTATGTCCTTAGCTGACCTACGCATCCACCGTCTGAGGATACGCAGCGAAGACGCGGCTCAATAGGAACCAAGCAGTGGAAAACATAGCGGTTAGGGCTGCAGTAAGCGCCCCATGGTATGCAGATCCTGGAGAACGGGTAAGTATAAGATAATCACGATCCTATATTTCAGCACGATTGACGCGGGAAGAAGCAGACGCCACCGAAAAGAAAACAGGACCAGAGAAAACTGATCGAGAAGACACTAAAACAATCGAAAGCAAAGCAAATTCAATTTTTTTTTGCGCAAACTATCAAGTCATGTCCCCTCCATCATTTTGGCATGATTTGTGCAGACGGGGTCAAGGGGAGGAGGGGGGAACTAAACTTACATGCAAGGAAAAAATATTTTTACTGCTTATCTCGGCGGCTTTTGACTTTACAAAAAAAGTTGATATAAAAAATGAAGACAAAACACAAAAGCTCATTTAAAGCTGAGCGAAATCGGATAAAAAACCAAATTGATTTTTCATCGAGGGAGAGTGGAGTTGGAGGTCCCCCTTTTTTTTGTGGAGCATCTATCATGAAGGAATTCATTGAAGGCCTAATTAGGAGAGGGGAGGAGGGGAAAATTAAATTTTTTTAAATGCCGATAACTTCTCCATATTGACCACTCTTTGAAAATCAAACGGCTTTTTCTTCGTTTCTTTATACCCCATACTATGGCGAATATTTTTTTGTTGTTGTTGGGAGTGAGGAAAATAATTAATATACCAGTCACAACTATTTTTTTTGACCTCTAATAATTATAGCCCAACTAGACCAAAATCGGATGATTAGGAAGTGAGCAAGGAGACTTTTTTCTTTTTCTAGAAGAAGTTTTTACTATGCAGCAGGATAACGGAGGGAAGTGGGGGGCTCTGGCCGGGCTCAAAATCAAGGGGAAACATTGTTCTTTTTCTCTGAATATCGACCGATCTAAAAAAATCAAACGGCGTTGTATTAGCTTTGTTTCTTTTTAATCGACTTAAAAAAGGAGGAGGTTTTTAATTTGATTCGTGTATTTTTTTGACGTAATAGTATGTTGATCCATTACTTTACAGCGGCTTAAGCAAATTGGATGACATTTACTGGATACTATAGGGTATCATCGGGAGGTGGTCCCACTGAAATTTTAATCATTTTGTACTTCTGGTTATAACGGAAATCGATGCCAACTTTGTTATTTTAAATGAAATCATATATCATAAATATGTAACGTACCCTATACCAAAAGCAAAATCATTTCTGAGATATCTGACATAAAAAAAATTAAAAAATTGTCATGCATGAGTTTGTAAGAATATTGATAACTTTTTTTCAATACGAGTTCCACACTTGTTTTTTGACACGTATAAAGAGCAGGATATGATGTATCTACCTTCAGCAATTAAAATAATTTAAAAAATCAATTACAGTGTGTTTCATATCTTTTCGTTACATTTGGTCTACTACAGAACGCCAACCTTTTTAGTTTAAGCGGAACATTTTACATTTTTACGCCAAATTATGTTTAAATTAATTCATTAATATTCAAAAAAGATATGTAGTGTATGTATATGTAAATAAAATAATATATGTCTATTATTTTATATAATATGTAGTATAATATACTACATAATGTAGTATATTGTAGTATATGTAGTATAATATACTTGTACTAAAGTTTATGAAACACATATTATGTGTTTCATAAACTTTAGTACAATGAAAAATGGAAAAATAAATAGAAAATGTTTGCCCTTGATTTTGAGCCCTACCCGAGGAGGGAGGAGGGAGTGCCCACTTCCCTCCGTTCCACATATTAAAAACTTTGAGGTCCCCTAGCTCCCCTCCTAATCATCCAATTTTGACCTAGAGTAGATGGGCTAGAATTAATGGTCGAAAAAAAGCTGCCGACTGATAAAAAAAATTATTTCCCCCACCCCCTTCCGTCATACCGAAAACACCGTCGGAAGAAACAGGCAAATCGTTTTTTTGTGCGCTGAGCGTTTGTTTACAACAAAAAATGTGTGTTCTCTAATGCCACCGTATAGCGTATGAAGAAGCGAAGAAAAAGCTGTTTGTGGAGAAGTTATGGGCATTTTAAAAATTTTCGCTTTGCCCCCATCTCCCCTCTCCTAATTATTCCACCTCCCCTAGCCTGCGGCTTAGTATTTCCTTCATTATAGCTCTTCTACAAAAAAAAAATAAGCCTCCCAACTGCACTCCCCCTCGATGAAAAATCAATTTGTTTTTCGTATTTTTACAACTAGGATCTCGCAAACTAATTATCCGATTTCGCTTAGTGTTAAATGAGCGTGTGTGTTTGATCGTACTCATCATTTTTTATGACACCTTTTTTTTGTAACTCAAAAGTCGCTGAGATATGCATTAAAAACAATTAATTTTCCCATGGTTTAATTGATCGTTCCCCTCCCCCCCCCATTGACCTTCTCTGCATAAACCATGCCAAAATTATGGGAGGGTCATCCCATTTTTCTATCAATCTATCAAATGGGCCTCTATTTGAAAGATTGAGAGAAATATAATGTTTAAATTTGAGTTGTCTGTTTTCGACCCATATTTCTCTCCAGATCCACTCCACTATAAGTAATTATGCTTATATTCCTAAAGATTTAAGAGATATAAGCAACAAACTGAAAAAAGGACCCATCACCCCCTCCCTCGCTGTCGGCTCACTCCCCACCCTCGGGGACGGGTATGTTTATCAGGACACCTCAATGAACTACAATACCAAATTTCGAAACTACACGAATTATTTCGGCTGATAGTCAATTTTCTATTTACTTAATTTTTCTAGACTATGAAGGAAATATTTTTTTCAAGATTACCGAACTTTGAGCTATCAAAAACGAGATAGCGAAAAAATTAATGAAGACATACTTGTGACACATTTTGCCTGCTTTAATTTTGCATAGACCTATTAGAAGGTAGCGAAGGGTTATTTTATTAATACGAGTATATCCACAGTGTTTAATTTCACTGAAATATAATTTTTAGTTATAACCTACAACTATTACACAATATTTGTCATTGTGCAGCGTACACCCACAATTGAGGTTAACCGACTACTATAGTATATTAAATTTCATCACAATTATTTCACTTTTATATAACTTTCTGTTTTATTAAACAATCTTGTCAACTGATAGCACTGCGCATATAATATCGCTAAAGCTACAACCATTAATCTTCTTGTTTGATACACAATACTCTTCTTTATTGCTGTTGTGACGTGCGACAGTAGCCATATTTAGCATTAGAAATATTAATCACATAAATTAGGTACTGCACGTTATTGTAGGAATTCAGACATGAAATATGATTAATTAATCTTCCAACTTATCAAGGAAAATGAAATATAGAATTTAAATTATAGTCCGCAAACTAGGGAATTACTTGATATCTACGACCTTCAGCTGAGGTCCGTGAAGTTAGCCCCGAAAATGAGGGGCAGGGAGAAGACGTGGCTAATTCATTTGGCCACCGTTAAACCACGTTAGACCACCGATTAGTTTCATTTGACCACATTTTGTTTTCGAGTAATCGACAAAATAATTTTTTGGGGCTAACTTCACGCAGCCCCAAAAATTTTGCAAAAATCGAATTATTCATAACATAATAATTGTTTGACCATCGTTAGACTATGTAAGTCCAACAATTATTTTCGTTTGACCACCCTTAGAAGAAAAGTTATTGAGGAAAAACAATTTTCGAAAAAAAAATTCTTCAATGGTGAGTTTACGTCGCTCTAAAATTAAAGGGATGAGTTTTAAGCAGCTGTTGACTCCCGCATGGTTAGACCAACCCCAGAAGTTTCTCTCCCATACCTTGGTTTTGTTAGACCACGCTCTGTGAAAATTTAGGACGCAATTAAATGATAAAAAAAATACATTTCTCGCTGAGGCTACGTCGATGTTTATGATAATGACATCTCTTATATTTTCCACAGAATATAGCATCGTGAGACTAGGAAAGGCCACCCCTTGGTTTCGTTAGATCACATTTGAACCACCCATATAAACACAGGAAACCAAGCTGACTGACATATTAAATTTTTTTTACAAATCCAACACTGGCGCTGGCATCTGATTTTCTATATTATGTTCTACAACAACGACATTAAAATAAACCATACGAATCACATCAGTATTGCACTAGTCAAATGTGTGTTGAAGCAACTGGTTCTGGTGTATATAAAGTTTACTCGTTCCCCTATGAGAAACGTAAACATAATACATACCTAACCTAGAATTTGATGTTAAAAACATGAAAACTAGAGACAGGAGACTGAGCGTAGTTTAAGCAATAGGAGGTTTTACGTCGGAAAATGGCAGCTTAGAGCGGGTGCCCATAAATACACTGAAAGCAAAGAAAATTTCAACTGAAAGATAACCAAATTCTATCAGTTTTGAAACGGAGCAAGGCTACTGCGGGTACGGCATACGGCGCTAGTCAAAGGAAATCTCTCGCTAGAGTTACGATGTGCCAAATCGTGCCCTCTCTTTCTTTTTCGTACAGCAGCTTACAACAACGTTAGTCGGATATATCAACTGTCACCTATAATGGACTTCTTTTTGTTGTCTCTCTCGTTTTATTAGTTTTTAAAGAAGAACACCTTTCTTCTATCTAATTGTAGATTTAATAAATTATGTTTAATTTAATAGTAGGTGAACAATAGGTATATAGTCTTATAAACAGCAAATTTTCCACAGTTTTATTAATTTTCCAGATAAATTCCATTGAAGAACGAGTATATTTTTAGTTGGTGAATTTTATATCAGCTACCTATATAACCTACCATATATATATTTTGCGTATACCTCTTATATTTTATAAATATTTTTAAAAAAACAATTAGTTCTAAGTAAATTTTATATGAACCTAATCAAAATTGAAACTATAATTATTTTACTTTTTATTAATTAATTATAATATATTATAATATATATTATAATTATTTTACTGTTATATTTCTAATTACTACAGTAGGTATATATTGTATAATTAATGAATAGTAAGTTATATTTAATTAATCATTTAATGTAAAATATATTATTTTTTATTGGCATTTTTATGCGTTTTTAAATAATTTATGACGTCAAGAAATTGCTAACCCAAATTCAACAGAAACCTATGTCAAAGTATAAATATCAATGTTTATATTTATTTATGGTTTCAGTTGACACATATTGTTCTCACAAGCTAACACGTAAAGTTACTTATGTTTATTAGATATATGTACTTGCCCCTGTCTAACATTTGAAAACATGATTTATTGTCCCATGCAAGAAAAAAGTTCTAGGACAATTTTGCGAAAAATATTCGACAATGGCAACTACTTTATTACTCAATTCAATAACTAAAAGACATAGTATTTATTTACATCAGCGAAGAGGTATACTCGTATACCTCTTCGCTGTTTACATACTTATAATAATATTGCTTACCTATAATAACTCGTAGACTTCAAATGAGGAGACGTTATCTGAACATTAGCTTACACTCACAACTTCTCATAAAATGAGCCCGATTCTAGATATAGTACCAACATTAATATCGGGTAATTGTACTTACCTTTACGTTCATTGTAGCGATTTCTTTCACTTTATATATTCAACTGTATTGTTTGTTTTGCAAATGCTTTATTTATATCCGAGTAACACAAAGGGTGTGAAAATAATAGGGATGCATTGCATACATCACATACTGTGACTAAACTATTACCATAAACAATTATTAAAATTCTATTTTGTAGATGCCATCTATAAATGCAGATACATAAATGAAAATGCCGTAACATGACACATATTCAATAAATCTTGCAAACATTTAAATCTACATTATTACACGGTATTGAATTCAGTCCTTACAAAGTAATCTGTATCGTAGATGTTGGGTAACGTAGATGTTTCTCATGAATCATGAATATGTTTCTATTGTAATGGCGCTTTTTAAATTAATTTTTACAGGCTGTCGACACCTTTTATTTTTTTATATATTATATATGATATTGTAATAATTCAATTAAGATTTTTTTATTGATCACAAGAGAATAGTGAACCAACCTATGAATTTCTATAAATTGAACGAATTCGAATATCATCAAAAAACTATACATTAAGATTTTCCCTATCAAAGTCTTAACATTAGACTAAATTTAAAAAATAGGTAAACGTGTGAGTTGTTGACCACCAGCTAGTGATTGGCCACCTAAATTTATTTTGTCAATAATAAGATAAAACATTTGGATATCGAAAATATAACTATTGCAATTCATGTTTGCAACCTTTTTTGCCTACCTAGTGAATTTGGTTATCTTAGGTTGTTATATTCAAAGTTACAGAAACGTGAGTACGTGCTTGCAGGTATAGTGTTTTTGTTTGATATACAAACTAGAGCAAAAAATTGCGCGGCATTTTACAAAGAAAACCCGTCCCAATTACTACAGAAGCGGTAAATCACATCACTATGCAATACAAAAGAATATTTAATGTAAAATTGTATACCGCCACAATATCTTATTAATAGAACCAAGGTCTCCAGTCAGCGGCTTACCATATCGGTCGCTATCCCTCTTCAACTCATATAAATCCCATTTCCCTTCTTGCTCACTTAGTCACCTGCATGTTCGATACGTTATTATTTGCATATATAGTTACACTCACATTGGTATTTTTCACTGTCACTTATTAGTAGCTCTTCACAAAAACTAGCATCAGAAATTATTTTCACTATTCACTATCTGAAAATAAGTCACTTTCACTACTGTCTTCATTTACATTTATTATGACTGGTTTAACGGGAGTATCCTTCGTAATATCGAGATCCCACATTCTTGATTCCACCTTCTTCACATGGTCTATACATTTTATCCAGTTGGCCGCATTTACTTCTTTGATTGCGCCATTGAGAAGTTTTTTCAGATCAGTTAACTTAAATATTGTATTTTCTCTAGAAACTGTCTCTTTTATCTGCGTCCAAATGAGCTCAATTAGGCTCAGTTCAAGTGATATGGAGGCAATCGAATTACCTCCATTCCATGAAATCATCTACTACAGACTTCTTGAAAGCTGGAAAATGTTGGCTTGCCAGTGTCAAGAATTCATCTTTAAGTAGTGAATCATCGTGTTCAGTGTTTCTTTCTTCCAGCCAGTCTTTAATTTGCCCTTTCCGCCATGCAGTTGTGGGCAGCTATTCTGTTCTACGAAAATGATAAGAAGCACCCAGGTTGTAATTTGTCTAGAATTCTTTGAACCAATCCTCGAAAACGGTGGATTTCATGGCTTAATGGCAATCGCCTGTTTTCTTGGATTCGAAGCTTAAAAGACCGTCATTTACAAAACCACATTCACTACCAAGATGCACTATTATTAAACGACGTCCTTTTCCAGTGGGCATCTTCAAGCATGTAGACCCTCCTTTCATAAATGCCTGACGAGAGCTCTTTACATTCTTGTTTTGCCACACTTTTGACACACCGTATCCTTCATTTAGCCATGTTTCATCCAAATAAAAAATTTGCTTTCCTTCGTCGCGAGCCTTTTTTACCATTCTTACGTAATTTCTTCGCCATGTAATAATTTCATATCTTTCTATCAATATACTTTTTCTACTATCCCATAATTAAAATTAATTTCTTTTAAAGTTTCTTGTACCTTGGCCACCATGCTCTTCTCATTAAAAGTGAGATTCTTTCGGGGCTTTGCTTTTTTACTCCTTTATATGCCTAGTTCTTCCATTGCAGTACTCTGTACAAAACCACTATAACCTATAAACACTATACACTATATTCTATAAATACTATAATACTATAATAACACTATAAAATATTAACTATAACCAATGATTTTACACAATTAACACTAGACACAATTATTAGAAAAACACTCGAGCACGCCTTTTACACTTCACGTACGCGATCGATGTCATGTTGTAAACACCTACCTAATACGGTCAAGGATACAATAACTCATCGAACACCTACAACTGCCACTGAGACATTAACAAAAAATATCCGTTAATACAACGCGCGAAATTATACCTATATGCGTGCGCCACCACTCTACAGATGTCTTTCACCCGATACCAACAGATGAAACGTACGCTCGGAAAAAATAAAAACAAGTACACTTGCAGTTCGCATCCATTTGCAATTTGTTTTCGATATATTATAAATTAAATCGAGTTTTTTATTTTATTTTTTATTGTTTATTGTTATTTATTTTGATTTTTATTGTCTTTTATTATTTTTAATTATTGTTTTTCATTTTATTTCCTATATTAGGATAATTGCGCGCGCCATTGAGCAACGCATTCCATTAGTTTGCATATCAAACGAAAGCACTATAGAATAGAAATTTTTAAGTAAGTCTTTACGCGACCATATATTTATCAAAAATACGATGTTAAAATACAAATATGTAGTTTTTTAGTGTTAAATTTATAATAAATGCATTATTTTCTGTGGCCAATTACTACATTTTTTTCTTGCCGAAACAGTTATTTTTTATCAAGTAACTCCCTTGCGCTGTAAAATTAAATATTATTATATTAAATGCAATTATCTTATGTATTTAAATACATCATATGTTTCTTCTATAGATTAAATAATACAGCGCGGCGTCACGATATTTTTAATATTTCTTCCATGGTGCGTAAAATTAAAGAAGGTTTCCATTAAACAAAAATATATAGGTACCGAAACCGTAAGAAAATTTCCAAAAAACGATTGAGGCCCTGTGCCTAATAGAATGGGGTAAAGAAGAGCTCCTGCAAAATTGAAGCGTACCTCGGGCAACAATAATAGGTCTATCCAGGTAGAGGAAGCGAGTAAGATAAATACAGTGTAACTTGTGTTAAATGAGACAATACACGGCGGCGTAGTACGTTCTGCGCATTTATGTGTGAAGCGCTGGCAGTATCGCTCATATGTGAAGCGATATGTACGACAGTGGCTACGTGCATTATTATAAAGTCAAATTGTCAAATTATTAAATAACGTGCTATTTTAAATATTTAAAAAGTGGGGAAAAGATTTAATTGAGTATGAGGAATTTAATTTTGAAATGGCAACATCGTGTTTTAAAAAAGACAAAAACCAAAAAACCCAATTAGTACTGTCTCAATCAAATGAACATGCGGCAGTTTCGCAAACATTCTCCCAAGAAGACGACCGTCCATTCACCCCGTTGAAGGACCATCAGAAAAAGACATCGAACTGAATTGACAAAAAAGACTTTTATTTTCTGCCCATATTACCATTAATTTTACTGTATTTTACCATTTTATAACCTATTTATTATTTTATATGACTTCTAAAAGTTGCTGTATAACATCAACTTTTTCTATAAGGAGGGAGTTGCTGTTGCTATATAATATTCAAGCCTAGTATATAGCAGTAATATAAACTTTTGTTATTCACATGTTATGCTTTTGCCGATGTAGCAAAAGATAACAGCTTCCCCTGATATCAGATTACAATAGCATTAGATATCAGTTTTACTTATATATAATATATATATATATATATATATATATATATATATATATATATATATATATATATATATATATATATATATATATATATATATATATATATATATATATATATATATATATATTCAAAAGATATATTCATACAGATATATTCAAAATTCAAGATCTGGGAACTATTCGCTATTCGCTGTCTGCCTCACATGACCTCTGATATGAGGTCTTTCACAAATACGTGGTGAATGAATCTTTTTTATTTCTGTTTATATTTATTTCTCGTACTGCAAACTGCCTAACCGTCCTT
Organism: Tetropium fuscum; assembly: GCA_964058915.1. NCBI lineage: Eukaryota > Metazoa > Arthropoda > Insecta > Coleoptera > Cerambycidae > Tetropium > Tetropium fuscum. The sequence continues at coordinate 16,147 of CAXKVY010018542.1, read as the reverse complement.
TTTATATTATTAATTGCAGCAATTATGGCTGAGGTCGTTATAGTAATAACAAAGTGGTTGTCACGTGTGGCCCTCGTATGAATAATGTTTACCTTTTGGCGCATAAAATATTCAATGGTGAGACACAAATTCCGTGGCGGAATAATTTTTATACAGTACAGCTTCTCGATCTAATAGATCCCGCACATAGTTCTCTACCCGACTTATATACAATACAGGCGCTTTTGTGAAGATTTGTGAAGATAATAATCCCTAATCCTAACTAGAATATAATATGTGAAAGTGACATAAACATATTTGTATTGAAATGTCTGAGATTCTTAGCTCAATGATTTGAGACGAGCCATACTGAACAGCTATACAAGCTGTTACTATTAATTCCAATCACGTCTACTAACGAGGTATATGAATTTCCTCAATAGCTACTATACATAATTTTATTTAAGAATGCTCTTAATCATTGTTTGGTGATCTTATAATAGTACTGTTTACTGTTAGTTTTTGTTGCTAGAAACTAAACTTTTACAAGAATTTTCTGGTGTTACCGTACTTTTTTGTAAAGCGAGAGTAATCCGATTTGTAAAGGACTGATAGAACCGAGTTATTCTAAATTATATTCGGGTTATTAGTATTAAGTATTAGTATTATTATTAGTATTAATTATAGTATTAGTATTATCAGTTATAAGTACTAATTATAATTTTAACACAAAAACAGAATCGGAAAAACGGCGCCAATAAATCATTAAATAGCCTATATGAACAATCAATTAATGTATATCTGTTTTTTGTTTTTAATGTATATCTCGGCGGATTCTGACTCTACAACAAAAAGTTAAAAGTTAAAAGATAAGAAATGAAGAGTACGACAAAACACACATGTTCATTTAAAGCTAAGCGAAATCGGATAATTAGTTCAATGGCGAATCGTATTTGCGAAAATAAGAAAAATCAAACTGTTTCTGATTTCAAACTCATTTTTTTTTTGTGGAAGGGCTATTATGAAGGAATTACGTGGCCGCAGGCAGGGGGAGTAGAGATAATTAGGAGAGGGGGAAAGGGGGAGAACTATTTTTTTTTTAATGTCTATAACTTCTAAATATTGAACGACCTTAACAAATCAAACGGCTTTTTCTTCTTTTCTTCATAGGTACGTTATACAATGGCGAATTCGGATAATTAGTTCGCGAGATATCACGAATCGTAGATCAGGAAATAAGAAAAATCAAACTTATTTTTCATCGGGGCGAGTGGCGCAATTTTTTTTGTGGAAAAAGTATTATATTAAAAGTATATACATACTTTAATATGGATTTTTTTTTTGCTTCAAGATATAACCAGATAAAGTTCCATCGTGACTTTGATTATGACTTAAAGGTCACATTTGTAACTTTTTATACTCTATTATAGACCTCCAAGGGTTAACATACCTAAATAGGACACATTCTTGAGAAAAAATCACCTCTATGCAGACCTAGATTGATTGGGTCTGCATAGAGGTGATTTTGGTACGATACCATACTCTTTGATTGCATAGAGGTGACCTATGTAATCCTAACCAATCTGCAGACCTAAGCAGATTGCGCTCCCTAGCGGTCCAGCTGCGAATTTGAAAACTATTTCCAGTGATTCCTCTTGGTAAATTACAAAATATATTGTTTTACATCCATTTTAAATTATAAACATATATAAATTATACTAGCGAATGGATACATCTAAATGTAATTTAATTAAATTAACTAATAACTTTAAAAAAACGGCAATACTTCCACAAAATTTGATATCTTATATTGAATCTAACAGTCTTTTAATACAAGACCTTTTATTTTTTCTCAACCACATCAATTTCCTTAAAGATAAATACATATTTACAATTTTTAATATTAATAGGCAAATTATTACCACCTTTGACCAATATAAACAAAGTTTCTTTTTTACACTACATATTTTTTTACTAAATCTAATCTTGAGTCTTTTGATTCTTGTCGAGTGCAGTAAACATGATTGTAAATGGTTCTTGTTTTTGTAGATAATACCTATATGTTAGTATCAATTTGGCATAAACTTCAGATAGTAATGCAGATCCGCCATATAGTTGGTCTGTACTTAATCTAACATTTTCATTTAAAGTTATCTTTATAATGTTTTTCTCTAAAATTTATAATGGCATTAAACGTGGTTTCTTTATACCACCCCATGCTATACCACACTGAATTTTCAACTCAACAAGGGCATAATAAATTATTTTTAATTGTTTAAAATTCAAAAATTAATTTATAATTTTAAATTTTCATATTAAATGTCGAAGTTTTTTTAATAATACTACTGATTTCAGTATCCCACCTTAGATGACAGTCGATCATTATCCCCAAGTATATAATACCTTTGATAATACTTGTGGTAGAAGAGATTTTCCGGTCATCCAATGGAAAAACACTAAAATAAGGTTCAATTAATCACTTAATTTGTTTTGTTTAAAGAAGTATTGATTAATTTTTTTCTGGGAAAACTATCAATATTGCAAAGAAAACTCCACAGATAAAAAGTTGCAAATTGAAGCCATCTTTGTTCATAAAATATGTAAATAATTAAATATCGTCGTGTTCATCACGACGTTATTTCGACGTTCATCAGAACTTTTTATCTGATGAAAATATTATAGAGGTTATTTTTTTTAACCTCCATGTAAAAATATTAAGGTTACAAAAACTGTCACAATCTGTCATGATATTAGTTATAAGTTCTTCCGTAACTTGATTTTTATAAATTCTTCCATAGTGGAGAAAATAAATAAAAACCATGTTTTACCTCAATTTTAGAAGGCTGTAATTTGGAGGGGAAGATGTATTGAAAAACAAATTAAATACTACGTTTTGTTTCACCTCTTAAAATATTTCGCATCAATTTAGAAACACCCTGTATATAACAAATACCGCATCAGAAAACACGGAAGATGATACTGCTTTGAGTTCAAATAGCAATAATGACATGGTTTTATACAAATATTTTGAAAATAGATATTGCATTAAACAGGCGCCCATATATTTTCCACCTAATGCATATAATTTTCCACCTAATGCTAATGTATATTGTGTATGCAAAAATCGAGACATTTAATTTTGTTTATAAATGGTTCACATAAAATATATGAATTTGTTTGGCCTGAAACATATTCTTTCTCATTATATTGGCAAGTTTTAATTTGACATAAGTATGTAGGAATGTTTCCTTTTTCGAAAAATGCGCCACAAAAAATCATTTTTCAACGTAAATTTATGCTTCTTATAAATATTTACGTACGGTGACGTAGTAGGAAACCTCTATATGTTTTGATGTCTTGTAGTTTAAATTGGATATTAATAATTTATATTCTTTAATGTGGCGTCAGGCTACAATTAAATAAATCAGTTTATGGTTTGTTTACGAACTGTTTGATGCCAAAGTTATTTAAATATCCAGGTAAAATATTTTAATGAAACAAAAATAATTTAATGTTCTGTAAGTGATATATGATGTTAAACGCATCGCATTTATTTTGGGGACATTTACAAATTTGATAAGATTACTGGATATATGTTTGGCAGTAAGTTCCCAGAGCTTTTTTAATTCGTTTTTATATTATAAAAGTAATTTATTCCAATTAGTGAAATGAACACTATAAATTATTGACTTGACATAAGAAAGCCGTTTAGAATGTTTTCAATTCGATCGTATCTAGCTGGGGTTATTGATCACACTACATGTTCTCTGGCATTTTATATATATTTCTATGTAATCAAAATGCCTGTATCCAGTCCAACGGGTTTTAGGTGATCCCGGTGGTGGCATATAATTTTTGTTGTGGGGTTTTCTTTAAAAATATATAACAAACTTCAGCTTATCCAGAAGGCTGATGTTTGTGTTCTTTAGGTCAGTCGGGCTGAGGTCTACTTGGTCTACCTAAATTTTTTTTTTGGGCGACTGACCTTTGAAATTCCACCCATTTTCCACCTAAGTTTCGGAATTATTAGGTAACATTTCGCTTAACCATTTCCCTTCTAAATGGACCTATAAACAGTGGTGAAAAACAATCGGCGGTCAACAATTTGATCCCTTACAGTTTTTGGTCACCCTTCAATAATTTCCAAAATATGCTAATTTATAAAAAAGCGGAATAAAAAGTCTATTCATCTACAGTGTCATTTTTAATAATATGTTGACCGGAAATCAGGAAAACCAGAAAAACGTACCACTACCATGATCAGGTTCTCGGAAGGTAATTACAGCACAACTGATCACCTAGGCGCTTCCTTGTAGCCTCTCCTGGGAGTCTACTTTATTCACCTACTTTACAATCCATCTACTCGCATAATGTCGACTGGTAGGTATGGTGGGAAATAATTAAAGTTGGAGTCCGTACTGAATCGGCAGCCATTACCGCTTTTTTATAAATTGGAAATTTTTGAAGAGTGGCCAAAAATTGTGTAAATGATGAAATTGTCTGTGGATTGTTTTCCACGACTGTTTACAGGTTCAATTAGCAGGAAAAATGGTTAACAGACATTTTCCTTCATAATTAGGTGGCCGAAAATTAGGTGGCAAAACATCGAATTTTGGAATATTCCCAATTTTCCGTCGTCCAAAAAAAATTCTGGTGGTTTTGTCGATTGAATTTTGGTACTTTTTCCATCTGGGAAAACAGATGGGAAAAAGTTTTGAAGGATCTTCACATCTCGAACAAAAAACATTTAAAAAAAATCGGTTATTTGCCCATCATTTTGTACCTCGTGGACCGAATGCCAAAAAAAAATAACACTGGGTTTCTGATGAGTCCTAGAAAGTAATGTTTTAGTCGACGGACAGGTTTCACATTTCGAAAATTCGAAGTGACCTTCTCGAGGTCATAAATTCTACAGATCACGACCAATAGCTAAACTAAGGGTATCGAGTGGTTCAGGGGGACCTTCCGTACCATCTATCAAGCCGATGGACGTCCATGGCATCGGGGACTTTTTAGAATTACCTAGGCTATAAACTATTTCAATTAGCTTGCACACGTAAGTACCTACACTACCTCACAGGTGGGTGGTAATGCATGATACTAAGAGTACAAGATATGATCACTTGGGAAACGCGTTTTGAACAAACTTGCGCATGACGTCACCCCGTGACAAAAATGTATGGCGATATATGGAGACGAAAGCTTTTAACATGGTTTTATTATAAAGTTTCGTTATGATTCGACTCGATATAACTATTTTGGACATTGTTTAAGTATACAGGGTGTTTACGAACTTGAGAAACATTTTATATTTTAATTTTTCTCGGTTATTTAAAGCACATTTCGTTAGATTTATTTTTTGTAAAGCATTTACTTTTAGCATAATATATTATCATGAATTAAAAATAATCTCCCAAGTTATTAAATGCCCTGTATAGGTAGGTACAAAAAAGAACAAGACAACCCAACCAACATGATATTCCCGCTTATTAAAGGGCCTATACCCCAAACACTGGCAAATAGCTAGTGTCGGAGAGCTGGGAGCTGGTACTTTGCCGTTAAAGGTCTACTACGGCACGAGCTGGAATCAATGACTATCCACGTCTATAATCCTTGAACTGGAATGGCACTTAGTAGAAGGATTGTTTGTAAAGAACCTGTACATTAATTAGTAATTACGGCATTAGACCTTTACTTTGCTATAACTGCGCGGGGTCTTTACAGTTAAAGCAAGTGAACGGGTAAATACCTTATATATAAAAATTACTAAAATATAGATATAAATATACATTAGTTTATTTTATATAATTAATTATCAAACCCGTCACAAAATAACTAATAATATTCACATTTCCTTTAAACATACGCGCCAATTTAGCTTCGGTTATTTTTTATTTTCTTCCCGTGTCGTGTTGCTGTTCTGATTTCGCAGATGTCGGATGTTGTTTGTTTGGTTTTTGGATTTTTTAGTGTTAAATTTATATTGCTGATTAAATTCGTACAATAATTATTATTCGTTTTATAGTGCAGTTTTTTTTACTATTTAGAGCAGGCATCAATTTAGCATGTAGACACAACCGCACGAAATATAAGTTTTGACATAACCATAACCTAAGTTTTATTTGGCATCTTTAGCCTTTAACTAAGATTTTCGTTTATAACGTATATATTTCACACTCTTAATTATTTATTAATATAATTATGTCATCCATAATTAAAGAAAAAAGTAAAAGGCAAGGACATGAAGGTACAGCATTATCTTTCAACTTCCACTTATCCTTGGGCAATTGCAATAATTTTTCTTTAACATGAAAATCATAATCAGAAAAATGTAGCATATTCTAGCATTTTTAATATTAAAATCATGCGTTTGGTAGCACTTTTGCACCCATAATTTACAAATCTCTGCTGCAGTTGGAAACTAAAGTATCGATATGTACTAGAAGAATTTTTACTTTTTTTATTATTGTTACTGGTACAACCTTTCAATGCAGAGTAAACCGTTGTTTATCACAATCACAAATGACCAAAATAATTAAAATAACGTATTTAAACTTATAAAGTAATGTATTTAACTTTAAAATAATGTATTTTAAAGATGTGTCAAATTTAAATATTTGAAATTTGTCACGGAATGACGTCATCAGAGGGAGAGAGATGGGGGATCGCATGCGCGTTAGCATATCTTGTAGTCTTAGTATCATGGTGGTAATGTGTGCATATTTAATTATGGAGAACAAAACTTTTTCAACTTTTTGAGTCGCTAGATCTCAGAAATGGTGATTCTTAAGAAAAAAGTGTTGGAACATTTTTTATAGATAATTGCATGATCTCTTGTCTAACCTGTTTTTATGATAAAACTTACCGTTTGGCTGAAAAATGCAAAAAAACCCATATATGCGAACTTTGACGTTAAATAAATTTTCTTGCAAATGTGGGATCGATGGGAAATTTTAACATTTTATTTGTAATGGTGTTTCCACCATTTGTACGAATTTTCAGGTTTATTCAAATTATTATATACTTGAATGTCTATTTTGACCGGATTATTACATCATGTAATGGTACGTTGTATATAATGGTAGTTTACAACTCGTCAGTAAACAAGATAGAGTTTATATGGACAGTATATAAGGTGAGTTTATAAGATATAATTACATTTACTAAACAATATAATTGTACTACCTAATACGTATATTGATATGATGAATTTAAGAAACGATATTTATATAAAGAATTTCTAAATATGTCCCTATTTTCAAGACTGATGATACTAATAATTGAAATGTCAATCGAGTTAGACAATCAAAGTTGACAATAGCATATATTAAAATACACCACTTTATGCTGCTAATTTTGTATTATTGTTCTGCTAACCACAAATTTTGTTATTCTTCCGTTTTACGCTATGGTTGGTTAAAGACGATAGTCTCCGAGCTGAGACTCGGGACTGTATTTTTTGTACCTAATATATACTTTAAAGTAATATAAAGTTTGTGCCCATTTTATTCTCCTGTGTGCTGCTAACTACAAATTATTTAACCTTTCTGTTTTCGCAGTATAGTGGCTAAAAGAAGTGTCTACAACATGACATAGAAGCTCAATATTACAAAATTAGATTTAATATTTGGATCTATACAGAAACGGAACACTGACAGGTTTTTTTTTCGGATTAATGTCCGATTTATTTAATTGAAGCTCATCTTATGAGGCAACTGAGTAAGGGCCTCACTGTAAAATTGGGCTCACAATGTGTATTTTAATACCTACTATTCTACCATTAATCTAAATAATTAGTTTTCAACACGGACAGTAAAGATAAAATAATTCAAAATAATTGTGTCTGTAATTATGATTTTTTGTTTTATGTTGTTTGAAGCGTCACGTCCTGTCACTTTTGATCTAATTTAAGTATAATATATAATAATATATATAAAAATATAATATAATATTATGTAATTATAGACGCTGGACGGCGTTCTGGCATAATTAGTACGCCAGAGAGGACGCCGATCGTCGTTACTATCATTCAATGTGTTAATAAACTCATTTCTGATGACAATTTTGGTCAGTTAAGGAAACCTAACTAAATTGACACCTTGATAACTTCTATTCTTTTATGTTGGTCAGATGCTCAACTATTTTTATTTTTATTCATACTATCTTCCACAGATGTTTTGATCTATATCCCACATCCATTATTTATGGTCAAAATGTATACGCAACAACAACACACACTAATAGAAATACAATGAAATGATCAGAACACTGTAAAATATCCAAATATTCTAAATTAACCGCGACCGTGATATTAAACAGGGATTACACCCTTAAAATCGCATTGTTATCGTCAAAATCAGTTTAAAACAAAGAAAAATTCTATACCTATTACATTTAGCAAAAAAAATACTTTGTCCATACTTGTCAAACTTATATATATGCTCCGTTGCTAACGTATGTCCTAAAAGTCGTGGCACAAAATATTTATCGGGATTTTTTCCTAACAAAAAAAATTATTCAAAAACTTATTATTTGGCATAAATTACAACTTAATACTTAATTGCCGCCTTAATTGTTTCTGATTTGGGCTTCCCACCCTGATAAACCTTCCGCGACAATAAAGCCCAAAAATCCTCGATGGCGCGACACTGAGGTAAGTTCGGAGGGTGATCGTTTTTAGGAACAAAAGATATGTGGTGTTGTCGAAGCCAGTTTTGGGTATCTCTAGAGTAGTGGCATGATGCCAAGTCTGACCAAAACATGATGTTGTCCTCAGCATGATGTACGTTGATTACAAAAGGTCGGGATATACCCCTTCCGGAAATTGCGCACCAGACGTTGATTTTATCGCCGATTTTCACTTTATGTTTGTACCTAAGATAATGCGTTTTTCACTCACAAAATACACAAGACTCAGTCGACGGCAGCATCGTGATATACATAGCAATTGGCCTTGGGTGATTTGGGGCAATTGAGTCTTTTTAGATATTTTTGACCATTCCTCTTCAATTCCAACGATACCGTACTCTTTGAAGTACCGTATTTACGAGCCAGTCTCCTCACTGACATCCCGTCCTGGTTTTTCGCTGTCCTTACCAACTTCTCTGTCCTCTCTGCTGGTCCGTGGTCTTCCACTTTTGGGAAGGTTTAGACAGGGTATTCCCTGCTCGCACTCTGCTCTTGTGCGATAAATCGTTCTACGTGAAATATTTTCGTCCTCCAAGATTCGGAATATTTCAGCTTTGGGCCAACCAAGTTATAGATACTTTTTCGAGGTCGAATTTATACTATATTGTAAAGCAATAAGTTCGAAAAAACTAAATGTCATTTTAAAGACAACAATGTGAACATGTTTTTACTTCCAAAGGCAACCTGATATTATTTCAATTTTTATTCATTAATTTTGTGTCATTTAATTTTGTGCTTAAACTTTTAAGACATACCTTACTATAATCATAGACAATGCAGCTCTCCAGTATCTCTGCCTAATGCGCGCGCCCCCACGTCATGGCTGAGTGCATAGAAACTACTCCAATCTATTTCGTGCAGATATACAGCATATAAATATTCCGTTTGACTTTCTTTTTCAAATGTATGAAACATACTTTATGATTTCACAAAAGTTTTAAGAATTAGACTGAAACTTTATTATGTAATTGTTCTATATAAAATTAATTTTATTCTTTTAATTACATATCCGTTCCCTATAAATTGATATCTTTATCATATAAAAATAATGAAATTTTTCACGGAAAATCGTTTACCAGACAAACGCAGCGCTGTGAAACTTTCTGTCATCTGAAAATCTCGCTAATATTTTCATAATATATGGACTTTTACTTGAATATAGCATAAGGAATAACAGACGATTTTGGTAACGGACTGCCGTACTATAATAAAATCATGCAATGCATTAAAAGTGTATATAATTTTAAGGATGAAATGATTTTAAGATATACTTGAAATTTCAAATTTTGTATTAATAATTATTTTCTATAATTCCAATAAAAATCATTTGTGTACACGCTCTCAAAAATATTTTCGGACTCATTTGAGTCCCTAAAATTAGTTTCTTTTGTAGTTACATTAAACAATGCTCCTAGTAAGTATGGTGTCATGTTTTAAAATCCGAAGCTTGATTTGCCTAATCAAACATAATAATAGGTTAAAATGTTTGTTGGACCTTTAACAAAAATAAAATATGCTAAAAAAAAGTTTTTTTGGACTCACCTGCTGTTCCAGACTTGGCTCTCCGCCTCGTGTGGAAACAGCAACGATTCATCCAAGAAATCTATATTTTAGGTACTTAAATAACTATTAAAGGCCTCTCGTGCAAAAAAGAGGAATATAACAAGAAATAAAAATAGCATTCTCACTACAAATATTTCGGACCTCTAGAAACGAAATTTTAATCCCTAAAAAGTCATTTTATGAATTTAAAGACTCGTCTTAAAAGACTTCAAAAGACTCCAAAAATGTTTATAAATTTTAATGGAATTTAGCAAACTAAATAATATAAATTAGAAAGCTTTCCATTTTCCTTGAAGTCCACCTGAATATTTATCTCAATCTTAAGTACGTAATGATGTTAGTAGATTCTGCTACAAGGAATTATTAGATTTTCGGATTACAATAGCAAAATGGGCTTGCGTATATACGCTATTCTTTGGTATTTAGTTCACGAAGAGCAAGGTCTTTCTACCTATCACCAATATTTTCTCATGAAATGACATTTATAAACACATTAGTAATTTTGCATAATTCATTTAACTAGGGATTGTTTCGGAATTTGCATTACTATTCAAAAAATATTTCTTAGAAAAAGAAAAATATAGTCAGTACATAATAACTCATAAATAGGATGGTTTTTGACGGGCTCTTAAGCATGGCGAAATTCTGAATATTTGAATATTAATACAATTATTATTATTACATTTATGTAAATTCAAAGCATTGTTTGTGCATTTACACGTAGGTATGCCTTACTGTCTATAACCCTAGGGTATGCAGATACCTAGACGATTGAAATATTTTTTTCAGTCATATTATTTTCAAATATCAATACCTATTCATCCGCTTTTTATTTTTTGGCATTTTATAATCCAGTCAATAAACATATACTATGGGCAACAGCTTGACGTACACGTACTTGTTATGTTTATTAAATATTACTACAACTTTGCATCCGGGTAACAAAATATAAACAATTTCTATAATAAGATATTTTTAGGAATTTCCTAAGTTAAAGAATGTAAGCTCTATTCCAATATTAAAACGTGATATCAGTGGATGAGTATTTATTCAGTCTAGAATAGGTTCATCTCTTGAAAAAAACTGAACTTTTGGCTAATAGGAACTAGTATTCTCTGAAACTAAATACCTTAAATGTTTAAGATATTATATTAGTTCCTTCACAATCAACAAAATTTATTCGAATACATTTTTGGTTTTACCGAAAGTATAATTTATTGACTTAATAATTTATTTATGTGGAATGTAGATTTACATTCCTCAATAAATAGCCAATATTATTATAATATAATTAGTATCATTAGAGAATAATGTAGCTTTACAGAATATTAGTAAATCACAACAATTATAGTATTTACGAATCTCTAGATAATCATTTATAACATATTGTTTCAATAAATTTTGAATAAAAACCTATTTGAATCTCAACACAGGATCATAAGTCAATTTATGAGTAGAATTAGAATACTGAATTTGAAGCAGATGTTAGTACGTAGCCTCAAGGACGCAACATATATGAAACATCCGATCGGATTCCAGATTGAGCTAGAGGTGAATCTTTTAAAACAGATTGTTGTCTTTCATCATATTTCTGTAAACTGTATCTGTATCATATACTGAAACGGTACGTAGGTAATTGTCTTACTTGCAAACTATTACTTTTAATAATTATAAGATACATACTACTTAGTTGAACTTATATCATGCCATGCATCATAATATGTTCGCTAACGTATATATAATATATATATATATATATATATATATATATATATATATATATATATATATATATATATATATATATATATATATATATATATATATATATATATATATATATATATATATATATATATATATATATATATATATATAAATCAGGAGTAGGTGCTAAAAGTAAGCTGTGACAAACCATACAATACACAACACCCATGAAGGCCAATCGATATCTCTAAAACTATTTGCATTATAATTTTGAAATTTGGTGATTTGAAACACTCGAAACCATTGACACTTTTGACATGAAAGGACTTTATTTCACCTGCACATTCCCGGTTACCTGACTACAACTTCCAAATTTTAAATTTTGGAATGGTCTGTTTAATACGAATCCCACGATACCATATTTATTAGCAATTTATATAATTTCTATAACTTTTATTAAAGAAGATAAATAATTACACAACAAAATAAAATAATTATGAAAATCATTACAGTAGATATTCAAATTGATGTCCACCTTCATTAACACAATACGCAAATCTTTTTAAAAGATTTGTGCAGCATGCTGCTCGAAATTTCAGGTGTAACAGTCTGGCACTCTGCGCTGCTCGATTTTGTTTTGAAAATAGTCTAAATTTCTAGGCTGTGTATCATAAACTAAATCTTTTAAATCCCATAGAAAGAAATCTAATGGTGCTATATTTGGAGGAGCGTGTCGGCAAAGATACTGACCATTGAATATCTTCAAATAAAGAGGGAAGTATATTCTGGAGAAAATCTAAATATTTGTCGCTGTTCAACGTTTCGTGATAAAAATATGGCCCTATTAAAAAGCCGTTGGAAAAACTACACCAAACATTTACGTTCCATGTTGTCTGGAGATTCGTTTCTCGCACCCCTTTTGGATTTTCATCTGACCACGTGTGACAATTGTGTCTACTAACGGTTCCATTATTGTGAAAATTACTTTCATCACTCCAGAATATTTTATTTAAAAAGAACGGATCATCTACGACTTTCACTAACATTTCAGCACTAAAAATAAGTATTCTTCCAGGATTCTTCTTCGTCGTTATTAACAAGCAAGAAGTGAGGCTTGGTAGCGTCCCAGCTGCATAAGAGATTTGTGATTGATATAAAAAGAAAAGGAAATAATTTTCTCAGTAAATTCAAGCGACTGAGGAAAATAATTGCAGAAATAATAAATTTAAGGTTTGAGGGTGAATATATCCCGTAGCAGAGTTTCAGCGAACATAGCGGAATTCCAGAGGCAGTACGGCGTCATCCACTAGATGACATCACCAGAGCCCATCAGCATTTATTAATTCGTGTACCAACCAGTGATATCGTGATTGTGCGTGGTAAGAAAAAGGCTTAACATAATTTTCAAGGGTAATAACAGTTTCAAACTGTAGTAGATATTAGTTACATAGGTTTGCGTAGGGTAGAAATAAGGTTTTCACATTTTGTTTATTTTATTATCTATATATGATAATAAACTTAGTCATATCCAATCAACTTCTTCTGTCTTGTTCATTTGAAAATTTTCAGGAAATATTTTAAAATAATAAAATTTGAGATTCAACAACTAGAACTAAAGAGTGCTCATAACATAAGTGATCCTGCTAGCGAAAATAGAAATTAGTATTCATAGAACTGGCGCCCATTAAACAAAGAATGATTCAATAGGGAATAAATAGTGTAAGTATCCTGTAATCAGATCAAATATTTCTTCAGCATACTATTACCTTACAATACCTCATTTTATACAAATGTATCTAAAATAAACATTTTTAGAGCATTCGCAAATTCATATATAACAAATAATCAATCCCAACGCAGGGCTTTCATAAAAGAGATTTCATAAATTTCATAACATCTAAATAGGCATCCCAACACAGGAGCATTTAAAGATTCATAAATTTCATAACATCTCAATTGGCGCCCAACGTGGGGCTTTCATAACATTTCTTCATATATTCACATATAACAAATAATCAAATCCTACGTAGGAGCTTTTAAATTTTCATAACTTTACAATATATATAAAGTTGGTTAAATATGAAAAAAATCCTATTTTGATGGTTAATAATATTGTCCATAAAAGTTCAAGATATTTCCACAAGCTCCGGAGATATTCGACAAAATACGAAAAAACTGATTTTCGTTTTTTATGCCTAGCGTTGTTAGTACAAGAGAAATAGATATGAAGTTCACTCTCACCGGCGTCAGAAATTACAATTTTTTTCATAACAACATGATATAATACAACAAAGTAGCAGAATTATATTAATAAACAAATATTATTCTGAGTTATAACAAATTAGAAAAAAAAACAGTATGCATTTAAATTAACAGTACTAGCTACGGTCACAATAGTTGCATAAAGTCCATTCTGTTCAAATCACTCACAGATCAAATAGGACAAACAGTTGATCTGTTTGTCTCCTATACATTTGGGTAGTAGCTTTAATAATAATTTCTGGCGTACTTTTCTCAGATGTATCCACTATTCGATGTCGAAGGTTTTACAACAGTTTAGTTAGGAATACATTTGTCCTAGATTTCATAATCCATTATGAAGACATAATCCATTATGAAGCTTAAGACAAGGAAATCGAAGAGGCCATCATATTGGTGTATTAATTATACCAAACCTCTTAATTAAAGAAGTTAGATTCCACATTCCAAATTAATCGGATTATTGAGCCCATTTTCTTGGATGGTAACTTAAATGAGTACTGATACCTAGATATATCTAGAAGTACTCGATCCAATGCAATGAACAGTATATCGATCACTATTTTCCAGGTAAGTGCTTTGATACCAATACACCAACAAGATGGCTTCCTCGATCTACGTGTCGTAACACCATGGATTTTGTATGGGGTTTCCTAAAAAAACGAACTCTACGACAAATCTATGCCAAATAACTACAAATCCTTCGTCAACGAATAGTAGATGCATTTAATAAAATTAGCCCCTAAAGCTATTTCCCAATGTCTAGGAACTACACTTTGAACCGCTATTTTGACCGTTATTAGTATTATTTATTTAAATGCATTTTTTTTCTAATTTGTTATAGCTTAGAACATTATTTGTTCATTAATTCTATTAATTTGTTGTATTTTCTCGTTTTTATGAAAAAAAATAAATTTATTATGGGATTACAATATTAATAATTATCTTTAAAAATTAAGAAATTCTTAAGAATATAACGGTCTCGTAACAAGCTACAAGGCTGATGATATTTTCTTAGACGAAACGAAGGAAAGTGATTTTTGACTTTTTGAAAGTTGTTACGTACAAAAATGTATTCTCCAACCAAAATTGGTGAATATAGTTTTACTCAATAAAATGCAATTTATATACTCCTCAATTTTCTCAGCAAGGAATGTAATAATGAGGATCGCCCTCATCTGTCACATGATTAAAGTGTACCAATAACAAAGACACATTATCTTATTGACAATCAATGAAATCTCGATTTCTTGAATATTTTCAGTATCTGTGGTTTCTGCTATAGCAACGGGCGCTATTCAATAATTTCCATAGGGAGATATTCGATGGCCTTGAATACCAAATTGAAAAAGTAGTAGGCTGTAGAATACCAATTTTATTTACACAAAAACGGGGGAAAATACTAATTATTTGGTGTACCATTTCAGCATCAATATTTCCTAATAATCGATTAAAAATTGGAACCACATTTTATACTTTATCAACACAAAATGAGTGACAACTGGGGTTGTCGAAAGAAAATTCAAATTTAATTCTTGGTAATTTTCATATTTCAAATATTAATTCGTTTGATTCTCTCGCCAAATACAGCACAGGACCAGGATCTTTAGAAAATATTCTTTACTAGTTATATTTTGTACGTTATATTGTATATGATATTCGTTCAGTACCAATAATAATGGTAGGTATATGATAAAAATTATTAGAATTCCACTAAATCGATGTACTGTCGATAAATAATTTTTTAAAAAGCAACGACGATCATGTAAATAAAATGGAGACTTATTAATACTTAAATAATTCGTAAATTATGTGTTTCTCATGTTAATAATATGGGATATGACGTTCTAAGTGTTAATGTTATTGACGGTTTTAGGAGATTATGACTAATTTCTTATATTATTTCATTACTCTTATATAAGAATGTGCCTAATTAAAAATCATATTATGA